>WUAM01000431.1:70039108-70061749 GCA_024336885.1 Actenoides hombroni | reverse complement strand
TCCTGCTCTGGCAGGGGGGTTGGACTTGATGATCTCCAGAGGTCCCTTCCAACCCCTACCATTCTATGATTCTGTGAAACGTTCACACCAGAGAATGCAGATGATGAAGAATTCTTTGCCCTAACAGTACCCACATAGCACTTTCCAGCACTCCCACCCTGTCTGCCTGCATAGTCCGAAAGACAAGCAGAGGTATTCTACTTGCTCTCAATCACAGAATTCCCGAAATAAAAACAGGTAGTTTGAAATAAAAAGCCTGGTATGTGATTTGTGAAAGCACACAAACATATTCTATATATATCATAACTTGATAGTACTTTGTAATGATGGCAAGATGACTTTTCTTTTGGTAATGAAGTGTTGGACTCCTTAAGAATGGAGAGTGGCTTCAGAGTCTTAGGTAGTTTGGAGCTTCCTAACCATGCAAGAACTAAGAAATTAGGCATTCATCACATTCTTGATTTCTGACTTAAATCTCATTAGGAAGTTAATAGTCTGCAATCATAAAAACCTGTCTACCACGTTAGCTACAGTGGGCTACAAGCAAGTGTTTTAGCAGATTCAAGAAAGGTATAAAGAGTTGTTCTAACTCTCATGCAATGTCTAGTAATTTCTGTGGAATTCCTGAAAGATAGAGAGTCAACTGCAGAACACAGCTAAAGCTAAAGGAAATTAACAAGAACTTCTGAGATGCTGAACATGGTTGAGGGCAGTGCAGAGTTTCCAAGCTCTACTGGATTTTAATTCAATTTTAATTCACAGGAAGACAATTCATTTCCACAAGTAATTTGAAGATTACTGATGAAGCTGAATCAGGGATGAGGTTTGGAAAAATTACAGAATGCTCTGAGATGTTAAACTAATCTAAGTGGCAATAACATGAGAAGGATAGTGAAGTACAATGGTTTCTGCAGCCACATATTTGAGAAGAATGGAGAACAAGAGAAGACTGAACAGTTTTGTAGTTTGATGCTGTACACTGGGCAAAATGAGCACCAGTGCAAGAAAAAAATTTATTGGACATAGTGTTTTTCTACCAATAGACATGCTCTCAAATCAGAGCAAGTATCATTCACTTTTAGAACTTCTTCCTGAACTATAGCCCATATAACAGATATTCTTAAGTGCTTGTCATTTTTTTTTGTAAATAATGAACTTTATGTATCACAATCTGCAGCTCCTCTGATGATGTTTCCAAAACACAAGATTTAACACAACTACTAGAGATCTTTACTTCACTATTCAAAAACCTTGACATTTTCTTCATCTGATGACTGATCACATCATAAAATGGAAGTCTTTTGCTGTCTCACTCATTTCTTTAGTTGATTATAACCCAACTTGCTTGTTAACTCCCTGTGGTGTTTTAACTCAGTACCTCCTATGGGATCTGGAACTTGACACTTGAGCATACTGCTATTATACTTCCCTATTGGCTGCAGAACCAATTAAATCCAAGATGATTATAAGAAGTTGCTCAACCTAGTCAATCTTTTGCTAAGGATTTCCTAGGCTTATTATATTTTTTTTTTTTTAATGCTGCCTGCTTGTTCATCAGGTACAAAGGTTGAACAAAACCAAAGTGCTGTTGCACCATATTATTTCTTGTCAGTGCATTGAAAAATCTACACATGTGTACATATGCTGCCTCCAAGAAGCAACAGAAAGGTAAGACACTTGGCATAACTTCTTCAAATGCAGGCAAAGATTTATTAGTATAACTTGCTAGACTGGAAACAAATAGATCTTGAGATAAATTAGAAGTTCAGGAATTGCTGCAAACCTTGGACATGACAAGTTAAGTAAATTGTACTTCATTAGAAAGCTAGGGAGCAGACCATTTCTTCTCTGAAAATCAGACTACCTGATTATGTAAACCCCATTACCTCCCCAAATCCGGCTTTTTCTTTACAAATGTAACAAAACCAAAAGGAATTACATTATTATTAAGTGATAAAATACTCAAAAGTTGTCCAAAGAAACTTAAGAAAAGTATTCTAATTACAAGAGAATGTCAAGGTATTACCAATGTATTGCCAGGTTCAGTTTCTTTCCAAAGTAATTACTTAAAACAGCAATTCTTAGAAGTCTGGTTCTAGTAAAAGGCTAAACTGCAATTAAAATTACAGATGCTTTCCTATTCTACTGATTACATGGATTCCCACACTCACAATGCACGCAATCAAATCTGTAAGAAACCCCTTAACTTTTAAGTAGAAACTGAAGTAAAAAAATAGGGACTACTTTTTTGACTTAGATATATGTCGACTGAATTTTTAGACAGCAAAAGAATTTTTCAAGTTAATGGCATCCACTTCATTCAGACATTTTAACTTTTTGCTTGAAATTTTGAAAAACTTTTAATTTTCAACTTGATTGCCATTAACTTACAGACTAAACTAAAATTTAATATTTTAGCATAAATTTCCCTCTCTCCTGAAGACTGTATTTTTATTGCAATCTGCAAAGTACAATAATACTATTAATCTGTATTTCTAGATTGCCTGATTAAGGCTTGCTCTGTTTCTGACCATCCTGGAAGTGGTATTTTTAAGGTCCACGTATGCCACAAGATACAGCTATTAATATGGTTTATATAGGGAGTTCTCAAGCTGCATCATGTGTTCCACTAGCACTATGTAAACTGGCTCCAAAGAGTCTGCAGGTAACCAGCACCATCATAGATAAGAAGACTACTCAATACAGAACACGATACCACAGTGGCTGCTGCTTGTTCCTGCCACCGTCAATGTCTAACAAAAAGATGTATGAACTCTTCTTGTATTTGATGCAAATTTCCACCAGCAGTAGATATACACAATGGGTTAAAGCAGTGTAAGTGGCACTCTTCTTCTCTCCAAGAAGTTAGTCATGTTCCAGGCTGATTCATCAGGTGAATGAGGTCAGTCCTCAGAAGCAATCAATTAGACTTGACTAATTTGTTCTGTGACCTCATCTACCCCATACTGATCACTAAAGGCCACCTGGCACTCTTCTGGCCGCATACATTTAGCATTGTTCATGCAGTTGAGCTTCCTTATGTAATTTCCTCCACTCTCCTCTGTTAAATTGAGTGAATGCTGTCTCCAGCTCAAGATACAATAGGCATTTGGAAATGAGTAGCTTACACCTTATCTTTCAGGTCTTTTTTAATCTCAAAGATAGAAATTTGGGAAGGAAATACTGAGATTCACATATATTTTCTCCTCAGATGCTTAAGAAAAATTGGAAAAATGAAGGCATAATCTACCTTTTACACAACATTTTAATTTAAGTCTGGCATAAACAGGGACTAATTTAACATTTGACAGATATGGTTTAAGATGTCTGTTCAGAATGAGTAAATCTTGCAAAAAAACCCACCTGAGTCAAAGGAGATGGATGAGTGACACTTTCTCAGAGAGAAATTAATGTCACAGTGAATATATTTTATCAGAAAACTTCTCCCAATGCTCAAAAAACCACGGGTTAAATCTGTACAAAAACTCCAGTGCAAGAGATTGAACCAGATTTACTTAGCTCCAAAAATCAGAGCAACAACTGCACCTTTGTAATACAGAGGTCCAGGTTTAAGTCATATGGTATCTATTATGGATAATAAAGAGCTTAGAAGATCAATCTACTTATTAAAAGAAAATAATCACAAAAATGCTTAATAACTCATAAAAACATAAATACCTGACTGGATAAAACAACAATCTGTCTAGTACAGTATTATGTCTCTGGCAGTGGCAACAAGAGAAATTATTTAGGAAGAGCATGCAAGCCCAAATACTTTCTGCAGTTTAATCCCATCCTAGTCTTCCAGTACCCATACCTGCTTTAACAGGAATGGATATTAATTAGTACGTCCCTACCTATTTTTTTATCCACTTATGAAACTGTTGTCTATTATCTTAAAATAAATCCCACTTCTATTTGCTAATAACCTATGGTTTTCCTCTTAATTTTACATTTCATAGTTCTACAGAAATACTAAATTTATTAAATTATCATTGAAATAACTGTATCTATTAATTTGTTAAACTAATACAGAAGAGACTGGTATGCTGGTCTTGGTATACAAAACTCTTGTTTTTTACTAGGCTCTAAACATGAAACCCTCTTGGCTTGTGATCTGGGCTGGAACACTGTTTTTGAATCCAGTCACTGCTGACTGCAACACTATTTCTCAAACCGTAAGTTGTATATGTATGTAAATTACACTTATTTTTGAGATATATACTAGAAGCTAAAGGCATTTTAAAAACTACCTTATAAACAGAAAATTTCTGAAGAAAAGAAGCACAGAGGAAATTAAGAATACATGTTTTCTGTGAAATGGACGATTACATGCTGGCAGTCATTGTAAGGGAGAAAATAACACAAACGTATTTGGGGGGAGTTTATATCTCAGACAAATGTCTCTATGGACAACAGGAGTGTCTCCTTTATCCTTATATGATTTTGGAATAGACCTAAAAAACCAAGCTCTTTGGACAATGCCAACTACTGCTCAAGAGAGCTTTATTACGTAAGCACTTGCCCAAGTCAAGTCCAAATGTATATAGCCTATTTTAAAGGTTTTGCTAAAACTGGTATTGCTTTATTTGCTTTGACTCACTGCCTACAGGTCCAGTCCTGTATCTACTGCTTGTTCATCTTTGGGATCAAACATGAAGAACAGAAAAAACACATGAAGAGTATATACAGTGTAGAAAAGCCACTACACCTACATGTGGTTCTAAGTAGGCTGTCTAGACTCAATCTGGTCACAGCAGTAAGAAGCTGAATATAGGCTACTTATTTAGGAAGAGGGATAACACAACCAACCTCTTCACAGTACTTAATCTCCTTCAAAGCCAGTTCAAGTATCCCGACATTAAACCTTAGGCTGCAGTGATACATACATATACATATAAAGAAACTGCTCTTTTCAGAAATAAAAAATGTTTCAAGGTATTGAGAGTAAACACTGTCAAACCTTAAGACTGTAGCTATGCTAAACTTTGACCCAGAAATCTAAAATTAAGTGCCATATTTATAATAAAAGTATATACTAAATGTTTTATTGAAGGTCTGCTCCAAGGATGTTTTAAAAAGAGTAAACATAGATAGTTTCAAAACAAAACAATACATTTGAAAAAGCATATTGAACTAATTTTCAGCCTTGAATCCAGGTTCTCTACAACACCTTCTTTCAGATTATGTAGAAAAGGAATCCTTTTTCTACCCAATCTTCACATCGAATTCTGAAACAAGCAGCCTTACTAATGCCAAAGTAGAATGCCAAACTGGTTATATTTTGGATGATCATCACATAAACAGCCTTGCATCTCAAATGAAGTTTAAGCACTATGTGATCTGGAACTTCAGGACTCTCTACAGTAGGAAGATTCATTCCTCTATATACCAGACCATGAGTACAGTAGGAAAAACCATATATAAAATTGCATGAAAATCAGTACAACTTTTCTTTTGAAGTGCTGGCATTAAAAATACAAGAAATTTTTCAAGTCATTAACAGTCAGAGAGATACGTTCATCACCAGACTTCCCTACAGTTTTTAATTGCTGTCATTCCCTTTTTCAACAGGTCACTTGTGAGATGCTTGGAAAGAACCTCTCTAACATTCCAAATAATCTTTTCCAAAACGTTACTAAATTAAGCCTCAAAAACAATAAAGTCTCTTTAGAAGATGGTGACAAAGAAATTCTTCAAAGTTTTATTAACCTCACTGAACTTTATCTGAATGAAAACATGATTACTGTACTGTATAATAACAGCTTCTGCAATCTGACAAACCTCGTAATTCTGGATATCAGCAACAATCGTATTAACATGATTCATAAAGCGGCATTTGCAGGATTAAATCAACTGTCAGTGTTGAATCTATCTTATAACACAATTACTCAACTAGATTCAGATGTATTTACTTCTCTAAGAAGTCTGACAGTTTTAAATCTACAGTGTAACTTGCTGAAATATTTTCATATAAAACCATCTTTTAAATTGATTAGAATTGTTTTAGCTGGAAACCCATGGACCTGCTCCTGTGAGCTCCATGATTTACAGATCTGGCTAACCACCTCCAGTGTGACAATGGGTAAGTTTTAGTAAGAGTAGCATTTCATACTTGTTTACATCAAATAGCCTTATCTTGTTTTTTTGTTTTTTCTCCTGAACTGGATTATATCCACCATCAACTTAGATGCATTTTGCAGTATCAAATCAGTTATCTATTAATTTATTGGGGTTTTTTTAGATTAGAGTGTCAGTTAGTTAACAACATCTCATAGCCTTTCTACTGCTCACATTCACAGAAAATGAAAACACCACCGTATGTACATTCCCAAACACCATGGAAAAATTCTCCATTAAGACTGCAGCTATCCAACAAAATGACTGCAAAACTGAAAAAGTTTCTTTAGAAAACACTGTAAATTCCACTTCTGCCATTAAATTTAAAAGTATTGACTTACTAAGAGCTCTGACTCGCAACAACGTCACTGGAAGCAATGGAACGCATGCAGGTAATACACTGATGTTTTGCTTTACTGCTTACAAGCCATCAGATTTGCTGTTCCCTGATGTCATACTGCTTTGGATCCCAAGTACACTGTAATTCTTCCTTAAAAGCCAGAGTTATGCCATAAGCCTATTTCCAGGTTTTGTTAGACTGTACACACATTATGGTGAATGCTAAGTTCTGCTGAGGTAAGTGTTCGAAACAGATCAACCACACCTGAATTCTCAAATGATGCTACAAACTGATGACGAAATTTCCAAGGCTTGAAATTCAGATCATTGTACAGATTTCTGCCTAACAGTATGAGGGAAGTATCATAAAAAAAAAGTTAAAAAACTCTTCCAAAGATGCTTTCTAGACATAGCTGTCGTCTTAAAATGCGAAAGAGTCTATTAATTTCACTCCTGCCCTCAGCTGTGTTCAGTGTAAAGGACATGGATTTGCCCATCCTGTATTTTTTTTGAAAATTTCAGTGATAGTCTCCTTACTCTTCTTCACCTTTTGATGTTAATTTCATCATCACTCCATAATACTCTACCTTTTCTTTTGGTCATTTTCTTTTGGTCAAGTACATTTTTTTTTCCTTACACGCAAATTAATGTTCTCCACTCTTCCATACTGAAATGCTTTATTTCTTGCTACTGGCTAAAGCAGAAGAAATATCAGCCTCCAGATAGATACACAAATTGTAAGCCACCACTGCCACACACTTTTGCTGTAGCAGCTATAGTCGGATTTAGCACAGTGTCCAGCACACAAAACCAGCTTCTAAACAAAGACTACTAGCAACTACAGTCTACTGAAATTTTTATAATAAAGAAATACAATTGAGAGGATATGCCAAATAAAAAAAAAGTAATATTTTAGGATGCAGACAATCATCATACAGAAATTTAAGCCTGGGAAATAGAATTTGAAGTGAATTACAGATCTTTCTTTTTCCAAAGACCAATCTTGTAATTTACATTTTGAAAAAAAAAAAAAAAAATCTTTTGTATGTTCCCAGAATTTCATACAACTTTGAAACTATTATTTTTTATAATATGCATGGTAGATTTATAATGCTAGGAAATACGAGATGTACATGCATTCTTGCTGAGTGATGTTACCAGCTCCCCAGTAAGACAGCAGTAACATTCTACCAAAGCTTTGGAGACATTCAGTAACTCCCTTACCATCGCTTATTTTGTGAGTGCTCAGTTTAACTAAGAACAAAATCAGTTCTTGGTGGTATTCCACATGAAGATGACTCTTCTTTTTTTTCCTGTCTGTTTTAAAGAGTTACCACTTCTTGGCAAAAGCTGGACCTTCCTAGCAGGTGTCCTAGGGTTTGTCCTAAGCACTACATTCCTGATATTTACTGCTATAAAATGCCCAACATGGTATCACTATTTGATCAGCTACCGTCACCGTCGTCTGGAAGAAAGCGACTTGGATATGTTTGAACAAGAGTTCTCAGATGATATAAGTTCATCTACTCCGGTGTCAGGTACAAATGATAAAGATACCATAGTAGTATTTGAGAAAATTCATGAATTTATGCCTACGGAAGATGGATTTATTGAAGATAAATACATCGATCCCTATGTAACTGAGGAGAGTTGATATCTTAAACAACAGACGATAAACTGACTTTTCAAAACTGCAGTACACTTGTACTTCCACATTACACTTCCTATGTACAATACAAAATGAAGCCAAGCAGTCCATCTCCTTTCATCTCATCTAAGTATTGCTGCATGAATCATGAAGCTAAAACTGTGGTGATGTGCATGTGTTAGTGTCTCAAGAAGTATTTCAAAAACATGCAAAAAATACTCATATACAACCACTTATAAAAAACCTATTTGGTTACTTTGGGGGGGAGAAGAGCTTACTGTGTATTGCTTAACATGAAGAAATCTTCACAACGTAGCTTGTGAAGCTGGAATAATCACTAATGTTTTAATTGTGATGAAGCAAACCACAGCCAGACTGGGGGCAGAATCCAAATCACCGATGTCATAGCTTAGTAGTCTATTAGGCAAAATTAACACAATCAAAGAACAGAGTGTGGGTTTTTTTTTACCCAAATTAGCAGAGCAAGAAAGACCAACTGCTCCACTCCTTTAAATGTGTCTACATACAATACAATGACGAATTATCATTACTGCTTATCTAATGACTTAGTCTGCTACTGAACCAAGTTTTTTTCTCTTCATGTCTTAACACTTAAAAATGTGTTCAGGGGTAGAACAGACACATTTGCAAGCTCTTGAAAACCACAGTATTTTTGAAAAGTGACTTATTATTAAATGTTAAATTATTTTTTAAAACTTATTTATATATAAAATCTCATTGTTGAGATTGCTCTTACTAGCTACACGAGGGATGGTATCTCTTTCTCCTGCATATCTCCTGTCTCTAAATTAAACATCTGAGAAACTAACCCTCTCAGCCTATCACTGCACAAGACGTTCTTACAGTTTACAAATACTTCTGGCAAACATCTCACCATCCTCATCTTCCCTTCCATGAATTCTTATTTTACCACGCAGGAAACTCATTTCTATTTCCCACTACAGTTTTCTTTCCTCACTCTGCTTCTCCACAAAACAATCTTCAAAGCTCAGAACTTTGAGTCTCCACTGCCACCTAAACTCCTCCTGGATGACATGTTAAGTATCTCCACAGCAGTTACTCAGAAGATTTTAAAGCTACATCTCCATACAGCCGCAGCCTGGCACTAATGTATTTTAGTGGCATGCACTGCGCTATTCAAGAACTTCTGAATCAGGTAACACCTCAATTTTACCAAGTTCAGTTATGATTTTAACAGCTTTAGAGAAGCATACAATTCATGTACTCACACTTGTCTTTCTGTGAAAATTTTATCCACGCTCTGAGCATCTCGGTCATTCTGAACCTTTAACTTAAAAGTAAAAATATATGAGATATAATTACAACTACACATATTTTTATATACAAATTCAGTTTTCTCTAAATGAGCAAGAAGCTGCTTTAAATGAGCAGCAGAAGTTGCCTGCTGCACAGGTTTTCCACAGCTGATAGTGAAGAAACATCTGAAATTGCAGTCTTCCATTGGAAGCCAAAGGAAGTAAGAAGGCATCTCTATATTTGAAAAAGAAATACAATCCAAGTTTGTAACAAATCAATTAGCTTACTATCATTGTGGGATCTATTCCTAGGACACTTAGTAAAATATTGTTGAAGCCTACAGACAGAATAAAAATGCAACACTCGCATAGCATTCTTCTGCATATGACACAGACATTGAGAGTATTTTCCAATCAAATGCAAAGGTGTAAAAACCCCAAGTTTTGACTAAGAAATGCTTCGGTGTTTTTTCAAGCTACAAGAGTACTATTTTTTAAAACTAGTTTCTTTTGTTTATGGACAAAGCAATCCTAAGAAATGGAACTTGCTTAATCCCACTTGTACCTTAATACTTAGAGGAACACTGTATCTGTGTTAGAAAATAAAAAAAAGTAAAGGAAGAACAAAGCTCATTGATTTTGTGTTTGGCCATGTCAGAGACACATTTAATATTCATTACACCAGAGTAATTTTAAGAGGTAGAAAAGAGAACTAAATTACCAGAAGACCAAGCAGCTTTACAAGGCAGTGCAGCCTGGTGAATTTGCCTTTCATAAAACTAACGTTCTATGCTCCCAAGTCAAATACAGATGATATTTTACTACTCATAATTTGGGTTGGGATGACAGCCTTCTCAAATCTCAAAGACAGAAAAGTACCATGAGGTTGTTAGTGCAACTCTGCAAACATGTTGCAAATATTATGGTTAATAACTGAAAAAAATGGGTACGTTTTAAATGAGGACTATGCTTTTCTACATACATCATACAGTCAAAGCACCAAGTATGTAACAAACACCACTGCAAATATCCTAATTCTTACCATATTGTAATCTCGAATCACTTCTGCTATATCCGTATTAGTGTTAAGTATATCCACAACCTGAAATAAGACAGAATTCCAGCCTGTTATTGCTCTCCTTTCTTATGAAAACACAGAAATCTTCTGTTACTGCAAATGGAAAAAAGACCAAACATATTTTGGGAGTCTGAACAGATTACATTCAGTTTTCAGAAGTAATCATCATTATATGTAGCTGCAAAAAATCCATAAATTACACAGCATTAATTTCTTAAATGCCTATGCAACTACTTCTAATGTAAAGAAAGTTCACTTTTTTCCTTTTGTTTTCATTGCTTTCCATCTTTTTCCTTTCCAATAACTAAATAAAAGGCAGTATTAAGCAGCATATTTTTACAGAGACATATCAATTAAAAAAAAATAAAATGCTAAAGTAAAGCAAAAGCAGTACAAAATAAATGAGAGAAGGGAGAGCATTCATTATCAAAGTTGACAGCAGCATACCATGTTGTAGTCTGCTAGCTGACCTTGAAATTCTTTGATTTCACCAGCTAAAGCCTCTGCCCTAAATACAAAACAAGAAGTCAAACTTAAGATGGGAATATTCATATATACAAAAGTAATGAAAACAATAATTATTTAATAATTCCTTAAAGCCTGCACAATAGCAGAGAACAGTCTTGTGACTGAGAAAGCTAGCACTACATTAGCTGCAATACATCTCACCTTTTTTCATATGACAAATAGATGGATTTCTCTTGCTTGTACATTTCTACTTCTTCCTGCAACTTGTTAATTTCTGTTGTAAGTTCATTTGTTTTGCTTCTGGAACATAATAATAACGTCTTTAATATTTGAATGTACAACTAAAGCACAGCCAGAACAGAAATCATATTTTATTACAGGAGATATGCAATCAGTGTCTCTTTATCACACTACACCATGTTTCAAATCAGTATTTCAAAGAGCTGGATAAGGAAAAAAGCACAGTGGTTCTATCAGATAAAATCATAAATAGTAATTAGAAAACCTGGATATGAAATAAAATGTTTTAATTAGCATTTTTTCCCCAATGATGAAACTGATGTGAATTATCCTCAAATAGACAGGACAAAAAATAATGCAGTATCATTTCACACAATGTGGATATCATCTATTAAAAAGTAATTTTTTAGGACTGATTATTCAATAATGCAATATGGTCAGCTGACAAAGTAGTGTATGCAATACAGTTTCCACAAGCCTTGCCTTTATCAGTGTTAGCTTAATATACAATCTAAGTAAACCAACTGAAACCTATACTAAAGAGTGCTTGGTCTGTGGTGATATTCTTACAAATGGAACTATCAGACCTGTCAAGCACTACAGACAGAAGCACAAGATCACTGACACTCCTTTTATGAACACCATGGAAGTGCATTTAACTTAATAAGCCTAATAACAAAAATGTCAAAGTAATCTACTTGTTTTTGGACATAAGTGCAGAATTTCTATCTCTTGAAAATTATCTGCAAAATGACCTTAACTCTTACAGCACAACAGATTTCATTCTAAGTGAACACAAATTATCTCACACTACTGTTAAGCACAAGAAACTTCACATCAGAATGGGAAGAGAATTAAACCTTCTGCAGTCTGAATGTGTTGTTAAGTCTTACCTCAGCAGTCCCAGGTAATATGTTTTATCCATTATCTGTCTCTGAGGACCTGACAAAGGAGAGTTAGATGGCATTTTGTTAGAAAACTGCTAATTCTGATGGAATGCAAATCATGAAAACAATCTACAGAATTTTGAGGCAGACAGCTGACATCTTCTCAGTGCTCTTAAAGAGATTTCACTTCATTAAAACAAATGAAGGCAGAAATTTATTTTAGACTGTTGTGAAGATAAACGTTATTTTTTCAGCCTGTCTATATTTAGTCCATATCCAGGACTAAACTCTAGCCATTGCTCTATTACCTGATGACCCCTCTTAAGTGAAGAAAGGGGGTTGGGAAGAGGAGAGGAGACTCATCAGTTGGTTGAAATGAAAACAGTTTTAATGGAGCAGTAAAACTAATACCAATGCCAGGATAAAATAAATCAAGTTATACTCAGCCCAGCAACCATATGGTGGTCACAATAAACAAAATGACATCCCCTCAAGAGCAGGAAAAGGAACAGGGGGCAGAAGAAGACCCAAGGAAGAGCCATCCATCCTCAGCAAACTTCTCTTCTTATGCTGAGCATGACCTTCATGGTATGGGATACACCTGTGAGCCAGCTCAGCTCAGCTCAGCTGACCTGGCTGACTCCAAACTGTTAACAGCTGCCTGCAGACCATAGCAGATCTATGATTCTGTCCCAGTGAAACCAGAACAGACACTGTTACTGTATAACACCGTATTTTCACTATTCTGCAGTAATGGAAGAGGACACAATTTATTTTGTTCTATTCTTCTGAATTATTTTTAAAGACATCTCAGGCACAGAAAAGCCTTTGCCTTCTCTGTCAAGAACAACAAAAAAAAAGAGGGATGTTTTTATCTTTCCTTCCTCTCTCCTACTCCTATTAGACATAGCTATTCACCTGCAATTTACACAGTGATTAAAAGTTTTCCTTAAAAAGCTTAAACATTACTTTTAAATGTTTTTAGATGCCTTGATAGCTATTTTCAGTAAAAAATACCTTTCATTGCAGTCTTCATTCCACTTAAGCCCTGTTGAGTCACTGGACGGTCTGTAACTTTAATCTGAGATGATAAGACTCCTCCAGTACTCGTAGAACCACCACGAGAACCAGGTCTTGATGTACTAGGAGGCAACTATAAAAAAAACAAAACAAAACACAAACCTCCCAACTCTGACTTTATTATCCTTATACAATTGCCAAAGCAATAAAAAAACTTAAGTTAGTCTCTACACTGTCCCTACAAGAATTTTTTAGCATTTGCATCTCTTCAGGGAAACAAAGTATCCATCAAATGTCCACTGCAGAGGAGTTAAGTCTGTCTGCAATATGAATGCTATTAAGGTCTCCTAGGTGAACTCTTGATGAAAGACCTCCTTGATGCCTTTCAGTCAAAATTAGAATATAAAACTCTCTACAAAATAAAACATTAAAATCCTTCCTGAAAAACTATCATTCCAGTCATGGTGCTACAGGAATTATTATAAAAATCTAACAAAGTTCATGTTATTTTTTTAACATACCCCTGTTCCTATTCTGGTTGCTGATGGAGTCCTTGATGAAGAGGGAGGCCTTGTGGTCAGCCCTATTCCTGCTCTTGAAGAAGGGCGAGCTACTGGTTGTCTCTGACTGCTGGACATATTTTTTTCTTTTTGAAGTTTTCTCTAGAAAGAAGGATAGAATTAGTCCTTTAATTTATGTAAGTTCTTTAAAAGTACCAGAGATCAACTCTTTAAACCTTAATTCTCCCCTCTTTTGAGAGGCATTTAGTTTTCTTTAGAAATCTGCAAAGCAGTTCCTTACTGGAAAGGCATGACATTAGACAGCACTCAGAAAGGACCACAGACAGTCCCTTTCCAGTACTTAGTCTGTCCTCAGTTTATATTGTTGAACTGATAACTCCTGCTAATTCTTGCCGCGTTTATTGTTTCAACATTTGCCCTCCGAATTCGAGTCTCCCACCCAACAAACTGGGAGCGGAGACAGCTGTTGTAAACATCCATTTGGGTTATCTGGAAACAGTCCATCAGTAACCAATACAAAACCAGACTGCGCTACCCCTGATTAAACCTTGGCAGCTTTCACCAGCCCCTCTGAGGTGCTCCTCCGCAACGGCCGCGGGGAGAGACAGCTTTTTCACGGCCAGGTGCGTGGAAGGGCCCGAGATAGCGGTACAATTGGCCATGACCACGGCGGGCGAGAAGTACGCCCGCTCCCCGGGCCCATAAAAACCCGCCCCCAAGTCCCAGCTAGGGAGGCCTGGAGGTCGCAGCCCCCGCTGCAGAACCGGGACGCCTCGGGGAGCTGCAGCCAGTCGCTAGTCCCCGCTTCCTGGCGGGCGGCAGCGGCTCGCTCCTCTCACCAGGCTCCCGAGCAGCCGTTAAGGGGCTCGCTCCTCTCACCAGGCTCCCGAGCAGCCGTTAAGGCCTCCGCAGGCAGCGGAGCCGTTATCGTAGCAACCCCGGAGCCAGGCAGCGCCGCACACAGCTAATCGTGAGAATGGGAAATCTCGCTCTGGCTGCCTAGGGACTGAGCCCGCAGAGGCCGGTGGAGACTACAGCTCCCAGAGTCGAGGCGAGCGGTGCCTGCTGGGACATGGCGTCTCGCCGCCGTCCGGCGGAACGCCCGCTGACACCTCCTCCGGCGCGGCGCTTGGTGCTTCCCAGGAGCGTCGGTAGCGGCCCCGGCGCCAGTAGTAGCTGTGTCGGAACAACTTGGCGGCCTGCCGCCATGGCGGAGGAAGGAAACGTGTACCAGCTTCGCTGCTCCCTCGTCGGGCACGAGCAGGACGTGCGGGGCTTGACCACCAGTCTCTTTCCCCAGGGCGGTTTCGTGTCCGTCTCCCGGGACCGAACTGCGCGGCTCTGGGCTCCTGACAGGTAAGTGCTGGGCCTCGGCCCTTGGTTGCAGAGCGGCCGACGCTGGGCAGGCCTGGGCGGCTTCTCCAGGCTGCGCTGCGCGGGAGGGAGGCAAGGCGCAGGGGGACAGCCGCTGGGTCTGTTGCTGCGGCCTTGTCCTCTCTGAGGAGTCCCGGCGGCATCGGCGGGGCCTGGGGAGGTGTCGGGCTGGTGCGCGGCGTTGGGCGGCCGTTTACGGGAGGCGTGTGGGTGCGTTTGCGAGGGGCTGCGGCATCGCTGCTCCCACGCCTGGCTTTTGGGGAACGCTGCGTTTGCTCAAACGGTTAACAGAATGCTGGCGGTATTGGCGTGCTTTGCAAGCGCTAATAACGTCTATAAGTCTGGGCGTCTTTTTTCCGGGTGGTATTAATGTTGTTTCTACCTCTTGGTGTCCAGTAACAAAGTTATCCCTCTAAGTACCAATGCTGCCTTTTTAGCAATAAGAAGGTATGCCTTGAATAACTATTAAAAACCCGCCTATTTTCTTGCCGTTGCTGAGCATGCTTCTTTGAACATAAAATGGAATATGAACCAAAAGCTGTGCAGCAAATGTAAATACATAAAGCCTTTGGAACAGGAAGAAAGCCAACGTTATTTTCTGGATATTCATGTTGTACAGGGTTGTCTCCTATGGTATTTGTCTCGTTGAAGTCCCTTTGAGTTTTCCAGCGTATCATTGTGACCAGAAGAGGTGTACTGCTAAGCAGCGTGATGGTGGAGATGTAGGGAAGGAAGCCACAGGACATATCTCATCATGTGTCTGTAGTCTCAAATTGTGAGCTGCATTCTGAAGCTTTTAGGCATGGATATTCTTTCCACTGCCTTCCAGAGAAGCAGTGATTATTGGCAAAATTGCCTGAATGCATACAAGCGTGTTTTAATTGATCTCTGAGCTCTGCAGTTGAGGGGCAGGAAGATTAATCTCATTGTGTCCTGTTACATCTTTCCTCACAAGGGAAAGAACTTGTTGAATTGCATAGAAACTTATTGCAGGAAAGGAAGTCTAATTCTAACCCATAATTTTTGAGAGTGGTGTGAGGAAGATGTGAGTAACTTAAGTAGAGTCATAATATCTCTCTGCTTTAAAGATTCTGGGATTGAAATAATCAGGGTTCAGTTGGTAAGCAAACTGCAGTATCTTATTCTTGTTCAGCAGAGAAGATATTTTAGAATTTAGAAAAGCATGATTTGTTACATACATCAAGTTTTCCAGGCATTAGAGTGTGAAGGATGAGAGTCTGATATGATAAGTTATAGGGTTTTCTTGGAGGTGGAAGTGAACAAACACAGAAATGGAAAAAAAAACCAACCCAAATGACCAAACACTACACATAAGTAGCTTTTTCTAGTTAGTTGCTATAACTGTTGAGACTGGATCATGATGAAAAAATAAAGGTGCTGCTTGAATCAGTTACCATCTATTTAACTATTAAACCTTTCTGGTGTGCCTAATTAAGAGCTAGTGAAAAGATTTGGCAGACAGTAAACTTCCTTCATGTACATACTCTGTTATTTAGGATGTATTGGGATACATATTTGAGTATTGAGACATGAAATCTTTTGCTAAATAGGCAAACTGTAACTACTTCTAATCAAACTGGACATAGTGTTTACCAGTAATCCAGGAAACCCAAAACTAAGTCCTTCCAGGCCTGCTGTTAACTGAAAAATAAGTGGAAAGCTTCAAATGTTGCTTACAGGGTTGGAATGCTGGGATATGATTTTTCTCTTAAGTTTTTAATCCATAGATTTTATTATATAGGGGTCATCCATAGGATTTATTCAGCACAATGCAAGCATAGTATTAAAGAGTTGGAGTATAAACTACTTGTTGTAACTCAGTGCGTCAAATAAATACTGCTTTTGTTATGACTCTGAACTAATTATTGTATATTTTTAGTCTTAACAGGAGGTTTACTGAAACACACTGTATGAGAGGCCACACAAATTTTGTATCTTGTGTGTGCATCATACCTCCAAGTGACCTCTATCCTCATGGGCTGATTGCAACTGGTGGGAATGATCATAAAATTTGCGTTTTCACAACTGATGACTCAGATCCTCTTTATGTCCTCAGTGGCCATAAGAACACAGGTATGTAGTAATTTTATTTTGGAGTTTGTTGCGTAAGTGATTTGTTAGAGAGGAAATTAAGTTGAAGTTGTAAAAGCCAGCTTTGATTTTTTTGGTATTTAAAGTAGCAAACTGTTTCATTATGTCCTCTGCAGAAAGGATTTTATAATGTCAGTTCCTGCTCTGACAGTTCACTGCAAGGACTTCCAAATTTACATGTAGGGATGCTTGAGCTTTTACTGTGTATGTGAACATGGGGCAGTTTACTGAATTACTACTCTTTTGCCAAAAGCCGAATTATTAAAAAGCATTTAATTTAGTTCCTGTACTAAGCTTGTTTTTTATGTCAGAGTTGACAGAAAAGTAGAAGAAATCTTCCTAAATAAACTTTCATTACCCATTTTATTTTAATGATCTAATATTTAGATCTAATATTAATTGGTATATAAACTAATACATGTTGATGAAATCATGGCATTCTCTGTATTCTTAAAGCTAAAGCTTTGCATTCTGTGTCTTGATTATTTATCTAACCTGCTTGTCAACATACTCTGTTCGGAGGAGATCTGATACTAAGAGAAATCTAAAAATATAAATGGTAAAAAGATAAGAGATTTTGTAATCTAAAGTGAAAATATTTTAAAGTGGCTCCATTCTAGGTTGTGGTGTGACTACAGTCCCACTTAATTCTTCCCCAAATTCCTCAACACTGAATATGCTCTAATACCAAGCAAATCTCCTTAAATCTCTTTAAATTGCTGGTATAAGATTGGTGGTGATGCAGGAAAACTGTCAGTGCTGATTTGAATGTTCATTCCAGTTTGCAGCCTTTCATCTGGGAAATTTGGCACTTTATTAAGTGGATCGTGGGATACAACAGCCAAAGTCTGGTTGAATGATGGATGTATGATGACACTACAGGTATGGAGTTGCTCTCTGAGTATGTGAAACAGGCTCTCTGAATTTGGTTCTGACAAGTCTAACAATGTTGGTCTATTTCACAGGGTCACACAGCTGCAGTATGGGCAGTCAAAATACTGCCTGAACGGGGATTAATGTTGACTGGTTCAGCGGACAAAACTATTAAACTGTGGAAGGCAGGCAGATGTGAAAGAACATTCACTGGTAAGTGTTGCTGCAATTGGTAATTTCATAAGGGTCACCTGTTCTTTTAAGGAGAGAAAAAAGTCAGACCTCCACAAAGCTGTAAGTAAATGGAACAATTTTTATGCAGGATTTTTAAAGTCTCTGAGGTTGTATGCCCAGAAATCACAAATGCCTAGAAATCACATCACTTCTAAAAGGGTTAGATTTTTTTCAGAGAATGTGCAATAAATTGTTGGTTTTGTTTATTTTGTTTGTTTGTTTTGAACTACTCCCACAAGGAAGATAAGTTGCCAGGGTTTAGATGTGAACTACATAGTGATGGTATACTGCTGCTAATGGAAAGAAAAGCTAAACTAAGTTTTCCTTTCTTTTTATAAAGGACATGAAGATTGTGTGAGAGGTTTAGCTATTTTCAGTGAAAAGGAATTTCTTTCCTGTGCTAATGATGCTAGTGTTCGAAGATGGCAGATCTCTGGCGAGTGTCTGCAGGTGTATTATGGACATACAAATTACATATACAGCATCTCTGTCTTCCCTGACTGTAAAGGTAGGATTATTTTTGTGACTACTACCAAACATTCTTTCCAAGTTAAATGGCAAGGTAGGTATTCTGTAGTTCTGCGGAGTTTCCACCACTAAAGAACTCAGGTGGTATTTATTTTACTACTTTTCTTTAGCATAAACACTTTTTAAATGGTGTGATTGGTTCCAAATCACACCTCTGTCAGTAGGTGAAATTAAAGGTCCTGGGTTAGGCTGAATTGGCAGGCTTAAGTGAAACTTCTGTGAAGTGATAAGTAAAACTTTCATCTGGGTTGCCACCTGTATTTCACGTCTGTTGCACTGTAGTAAAATGGCAATGTGTGACTTACCAGTTTGAGATAATGTTAATGTTGATACTTCTATAGAAAGTTTTCAGAGTAAATTATAAATAGTTTTAAGAATGTTGTGTGGGGCTTAATTGCATTTGTTTTCAGAGTTAGAGATTTAGAGGTTTCAGAACTAATTGTTGCAGAGGAAATTCCAAGTAAGTGGCCTCTGTGTGGTGTATGGGGCACTTGCACATTTACTGAACAAGTAAAGTGCACGTATGCATATTAGTGGTTGTGTATGTTGTAAATATCTTAATGCCATAAAATTCTTCCTTGAGGATTGTTGTGGTATAACCCCAGCCAGGCTATACTCCCTCACAGCTCCTTGTGCACCTGCTTGCTGACAGAGCATGGGAAACTGAAAAATCCTTCCTAGGATAAGCACTACTTAGCATCAACTAAAACATTAGTGTTATCAATATTATTCTCACACTAAATCTGGAAAACAGAAGCTACTAGAAGAAAATTATCTCTACCTGAACCAGAACAAGGAGTTTATAGACTTTAGAGAGTGCTTTATGTGTGTTTTTGAAAAAGCAGGCCTACCTTGCAAAAATCTGAATTTAAAACAAATGTGAAATTATGCAAGTATAATGTTAAGGTAATACAGTGATCGTTACAAATAAGTTCAAAGTGCTGTGTTTAAACTTGTGAAAGGAGCAAGGACTCTTTTGTCTTGAGCATAATTTCATTCCCAGTCTGTCTGCTTAGTCTGCAATTTATGCACTTTTTGAGAAGATAACTATACAGTGGCTCTGTTTTAGCTCTGTCCTTGCAATTGAGAGAAGTATTATATTGTAGAGAGGTTCTTTTTACTGATCTAATTTTTATGTATCCAGTTGTATAATGGCATCTATTTCAGTACAGTAAAAATATTTAAGTTTTAATATTTTCTTTTCAGATTTTGTAACTACTGGGGAGGATAAATCTCTTAGAATCTGGAAACAAGGGGAATGTGCTCAAGTAATCACACTCCCAGCTCAGTCTGTGTGGTGCTGCTGTGTGTTAGACAATGGTGACATCGCAGTTGGTGCAAGGTATCCAGGTTTTACTCTTGGTGTATTTTTGGATCTAAATCTGCAAACACTTGATGAAATTGCAAGTGTCACTTTGGGTATCAGTTTCATCTATATTTAAAAATACAGCCATTGAAGTGTGTGTATTAAATTTGAGTATGTGCTAGAATTCATCCAAAAAGTCACTCTTTTGTTATGTGAATCACAGAGGTAGAGTGAGTTCTTTGGGAATGTGGTAAACCATAAGCAGAGTGAGAATGGACTTACAAGTATGGTTTAAAGAACTCTTCTGACCAGTATATTCCACCTTCATTCTAAAATTGTACTACAGATCAGGCTACCTGCCTGAGTCCTTCTCTGTTTTTAGCACAAGAACCAATTCCTTTCACAAGAATTATTGGGAGGGGGTTGTTAGAAATAATGGTGGCTTCTCATGACACAAAAGTCACTATTAGAATATATGTAATTGACATCTAAAATAGTATTTCTGTTTAACTGTTTTCTCTCCATTCAGTGATGGAATTATAAGAGTGTTTACACAATCTGTGAAACGTGTAGCAAGTGTTGAGGAGATTGAAACTTTTGAACAGGAGCTTTCCCAAGCATCCAACACCAAAACTGGTGATTTAGGAAATATTAATGTTGATGACCTTCCTGGAAGAGAACATCTTAAGGATCCCGGTTAGTTCTACTTCTGTTGTGCTAGAGGTGCCTTGGTTCTGAGGTATTGACCTTTCCATTGTTAGCAAAATGAAGGCTTTGATTACTTTCACTAGAGTTTCTGAAGAAAACACCTTCATTTTGCTTTTTCCTTTCATGGATTATTTTGGAGGCAAGACTCTAGTTTAATTTTTTTTTTTGTAGACTAAAATGGTAAAACTATTTCTTTTATAAGATAATTTGGAAAAGGTGGAATTCAGGATGCTACAGTGTGTTTGCTTTTTACTGAGGTGGAGTAACCAGTGACCTCAGTCCTTGGCACTGATCATCAAGTGACATGAATCTTACAATCATATGAAGCGTTCCATCTTTCTAGACTATAGGAGAATATCACCTTTTTTTGACTGTCATCTCCCTGGGAAAATGGTGATATTTTTTTTTTTAAATACCTGACTTAAGGATTGCCATTCAGTCTGGTGGCAGATACCGTTACTGTAACTGTAAAATGCTGTTGTGAAGATTTCTGCTATTCTTGTTGTGATGTGTAGTATCTCGTTACTTCCTGTGCTGTGACTTTAAATGTTGGGCAACTATCTTTTCATCTTCAAATTGGAACACTATTTGAAGATTATGTTTTTCTCTCCTAAAAGTAAATTGTATTCTTGAAGTTGTTCAAAGTCTTAAATGCTCATGTTTACAGGAACAACAGATGGACAGACACGGCTTATTAAAGATAATGAGAAAGTAGAGGCATATAAATGGAGTGCTAGTGAAGAAAGATGGATAAAGATTGGTGATGTTGTTAGTTCTTCTGAAGCCACACAACAAACATCTGGAAAGGTTTTATTTGAAGGAAAGGTATCTGCAAACTTCTAATTGGTTTTATTCCTTCCTAAGTGAAGTGTTTACTGTTACATGAAAATGTGTTCTAGTCTTTGCTTAGATAAAACAGAATTTAGAAAATAGTGGTACTTCTTGTTTTCCTTGATTTATTAGAACTTGGAGGTAGAAGTATAAAATAAGTACTCTTTTTTATTACTTTTTGAAAGACGTTTTGTAAATGAACAAGCCAATGGAGACAAATTATTTTGTAGAAAGCTAAACTATTAATAAGAGAAATGATCAAGTTCTCCAGTATTTATTACTAATACCTTGAAAAGTTTGTTTTAACTTCCTTTCCAAAGGAAGTGAACTGTGCAATTTATCATGCAAAGCTGAGGTACAAGGCTTTCTATACCCCTCTTCTATAGTAACTTTTGAACCTAAAGACAGAGAAGCTGAAAAATGTTTCCTTTACTGAAATATGCAAAGAAAAGTCTGTCTAGTGCCACCATAGAAGGGAAAGCCTTTGAGATACTATTTTCATCTCGCACATGGTTTAAAGAAACCTCAGGAATTTTTGTTTTCTAGCATTAGAAGTGTGCTTTTAAGACTAAAGTTTTCTGAGGAGTCTGGCTTTATAGCTTTGTAGGCAGCCAGAGGCTGTTACCTGGTGTGTCTTTTAATTTGTACTATCTGCACACACATTATCATGATAATGTTCTAGCCTGCTGTTCCTGAGACAGGGCATTCTGGAAATCACAGGGCATGGTTAAGTATTTTTCACTTGCAGTCTGTGTAGGAGAGTGTTATTGATACAAGCTGCAAGTAGTGGTATTAAAGTTTCTAGATTTAACCCTGGGTCATTATTAGTCTGCATATGCTCCATCCTCAAGTATAAAGTGATAAAAACTTTATTTTTATTCTGCTTAAAGGAGTATGACTGTGTTTTCACTATTGATATAAGTGAAAATGGGCCTTCCTACAAACTGCCCTATAACATCACTGATGATCCTTGGCTGACTGCATACAACTTCCTGCGAAAGAATGATCTAAATACTACGTTTCTGCATCAGGTGGCCAACTTTATTATAAACAACACTAAGGGGCAAACACTGAGTA
>WUAM01000431.1:69979126-69993421 GCA_024336885.1 Actenoides hombroni | reverse complement strand
CTCTCCTCTCCTCTCCTCTCCTCTCCTCTCCTCTCCTCTCCTCTCCTCTCCTCTCCTCTCCTCTCCTCTCCTTTTTCTTTTTTCCTCTTTCCTTTTTCCTTTTTCCTTTTCCCTTTCCCCTTTCCCCTTTCCCCTTTCCACTTTCCCCTTTCCCCTTTCCTTTTTTCTTTTTTTTTTTTATTTCCTTTTTTTTTCCTTCCCTTTCTCCTTTTCCAATTTCATTTTTGGTTTCTAATTATCAGATATTCCTACAGCTGCCCTTCTGCATACCCCACTCTTCTCACCTCCTACCAGTGTCTGCGTAAGATTATCGTGCTTTACTTACAGTTACTGTCCATTTGACCAGCACCATCTCTATCTGGACTCCTTATCATGCTCTCTGAAAGATTCTTGTAAACAGAGGTGAGGCAGGGTTGCTTTGTGCTGTAGCCTGTTTGAGGGACTTGACATCCCTGGTGTGCTTCTGGCTGTTGCAAGCAGAACTGATGGTGGCAGAGATGGGGAGGCATTAGCTATTTTATGCTTTTTTTTGTGTTACTTGAGCATTTACCTGCATCTGTCAAATAAGGGCTGTTGAAAGTTGATCCAGGACCACAAGAGGTTACATGTAAACAGCCAAAGGCAAGGAATAACACCTAGAAATTAACACATCTGGAGTTCTGTGCTCAGTCTCGGGCTCCCCAGTAAAAGAGAGGCATGGACATATTAAAGGAAATCTAGAGCTGAGTCACAAAGATGATGAAAGGACTGGAGCATCTCTACTATGAGGACAGATTGAGAGAGCTGAGACTGTTCAGCTTAAAGCAGAGAAGGCTTGGGGGTATTTATGTCTATTGATGTTTGCTTATGGGGGAAGTAAAGAAGATGGAGCAAAACTCTCCTCAGAAGTGCCCAGTGATAAGACAAGGGGCAATGATCACAAACTGAAAGACAGGCAAGTCCATTTAAACACAAAACATTACTGCATGTTTTTTTGAGCACAGAAACAGGTTTCCCATGAGAGGCTGTGAAATCATCACCCCTGGAGACAGTCAAAACCCAGCTGCACACTGTCCTGAGCAACCTTCTCTGCTAGGTGATCTTCAGAGGTGCCTCCTGTCTCAACTATTCCATGAATTAGTAATATTTCTAAGCATCCTCACAAGGGGATTTATAATGATTTCAATTTATCACAGTGAAATCATCGAGGAATTTTGCTTGTAAGCAAAAAGGGGTTCTCAGATTAACTCTATTATATCTGCATATTGATCTCAGATAAAATCTTTTTGCTCTGCTACCCTGATCTGTTGTACAGATACCACTGTTAAGTGATTTCTGCACATTTCCCCAGGGAATACTGAGGTGCTATACCCACAGTAAGCCTTGTGGTGAAGAGAGGAAGGGTCCACAGAACTTTCACAGAAATGTGTGGTTCCCTTCTGCATTCTTCCGAAAGCAGTTAAAACGCTTAGCTCATTGGTGATCTTTTTTTTTTTTTTATTCAGTCTCATTATTGATAATGTTCCATGTGGCAATAACTTCACCAAGAGATACTTAATGAACTTAAAGAAAGTTTTGAATATAAAGGTTATGCTATCAACAAACGGTGGTTTGAAAGAGCTAAATAGGATTATGAAGATTATCCTTCTTTAACAATGCCTTAAATTTTTATCTCCTTATCCCTTCCTCATTGCTTTCTCTCTCAAGACATTATGGTTTATTGTGTCTCCACTAGGTACCTTGCATATGATTTACACACTGAATGACTCTGCTTTCAGAGCAAGGTAATGATATAATATCCCAATTTATATTCAGAGCAGTCAACACTTTCTAGCTCTCTGAATAATAAAACCACCTGCATTTAATATACATGGAAAAATGGGAAGGCAAATAGCAGATATGGCACAATCAGATAAGTGTAATCAGATAAAATATCACAATATTATAGCAGATCAGCATCTGGTAATGACTTGAATTTTAAAAGACTGACAAACAGCATGGCCTAAAGCAATCAGGCATACCTCATTTGGAGCTACTTATCCCAGATTTGATTGCTCTTCTCATATGTTTCTGGCAGATTAAACATTCAGGCTTTCTTATTTTAACTCTTCCTGTGCAGTGTATATTTAAGTGGAAAAATACCAGCTTTTTACCTTTTTCTCCCAGAGTGAGAAAGTAAGAACAAATTACATAGTGGAGGCCTCAATGGTTACAGCAAACTGAGCCAAGCAGCTCTTCTGCAGTGTGTGTGCAATTGCACATCAGTCTCTGTCCTCTGTCTCTGCAGCTGCTGCCAGGGCTGTCCTGGTTACTGGAAATTGAAAGGGTTTTTTTTGAATCTGGCAACCTCTGTGTACAAGGAAAATAAATGAGAAATGATTTGTTGTGAGTTCTTTCTTCTTATTAATAAGATGAGATACACACAAAGATGAGATATGATCTGTGTTTTTTTCTTTAATGCTTCTGATTCCTGTTTCGTTGCCCTCATGTCTTTATTAGGCTCCTTTGGTTTCCAGTGTTCTGTTATAATGACTTGTCTTTCACAGGTCAGTGCTGTTGACTGCATTACAGCTGGTCTAGACTGCAGTTGAATCAGTTTTGAGGGACCCAATATAAAGTTACTGCTGTTACTGGGCACTGCTTGCTCTTTGGTACAAATATATGTCATTGCTGCTTAAAAATCAGCTAAAGCACATACCAACCAGAATGCTAAATTGGTCACCAGGGGCTACCAAAACTAAGAATATGAAGCCCTGGCCATAGTGAAATAAGAGACAAATCTTTCAGTTTTTCACTGGAGACTAGCCTTCATGCAGAATGTGTATCTGTCAGTGCCGTGTGGCTTCAGATTCAGAAAGGTGGCCCAATGAGTATTCCAGGGACCTTATAACATAGAATTATTTCATGCCTGCATTGGAGGGATGAGGGGAGAATCATTTAGATCTCTAACTTCTCAGTTCTGATTTTCTTGTACAAAGAAAATTTATATTTTATTTTTTTTGTGTCTAAAGGATGGAAAGGGATGAAACTCAGTCAAACTCCAGCAATATTTTTTCTATATCTAAGGAATACATGGGGAATTTCTCCCCTTTTACAAAAGTTTATCTCTTGCCTTTCCCTTATATGTTGCGAAAATGAAGTATGTGTTTAGTTTTACACACAACTTGGGGCTAGCATTAGGTCTGGAATTAGGGTTGTTTCAGAGGTCCAGCATGACCACTAATGGAGAAAGTTCCCCAGTGGGGTGGGAATCTGAGCATAGGCTTTCCAAAGGCATGGGGCATGGAAGAGTTTCTTCCAGCTTCTGACGCAAGCCTTGTCCTTCACCCAGTGTTGGATGCTGACTGTCACTGCACAGTCAGACAGAAATCCCGTTTGAACTCCACATGGAGCATGAATAGTTCATCCCTTCTCAGCAGGAGCTAGCAAGCAATTTAAAATCAATTTCAGATCAGCTTTGTAAGAACCTCTAAAATATTTTCTTTCCCAAGCTGAAATATAACAACTAGTAATTATAACAACTAGTAATCAACAGAAAGATGATACTGCTTTTCAGATCTAAGTCACCAGCACTGTCTGATTGGGCTTGGGAGTGCCCCTGAATGAGCTGGTGTCCATCAGCTGTATATTCATTAGCTCTAACAGTCATGGCCTCAGTCTGATGGGACTGCTGCTAGTCTAAGACCACAGGTAAAATGGCCAATTTCCTCTTTTTCTCCTTCTTTTTATGAATTTTTACTCCCTTCAAAGCAGTACCATATAATGCTGTGAAGATGCATACCTCTGTGTGGATTGTAGTATTTATACAAGTGGATATTCTGCCTCTGTTTTTCTATTTAAAATAATGTTGAACTTTAAATTTATTTTTACAGACATGCAGAGCATCTCTTGTCTCTCATAGTATGAAGAGCTGTTGACAAGCTACTGAATATCTTACATGCATCTCAGTAGGATCTGAGTGCCAGATCATCCCCAAAGCTGAAATGGAGTAGGACCCTCCAGTATTCCAAGTTTGCATAGAGAAACTGGAAAATTTTGCATTAAATCAGAGTTAATGTTCATTATGCTTCCTCATACACACTGATATGCCTTAAGACTGTCTGCGGGCCAAGGGGAATATAGAGTCATTATTGCACAGGCATGCCTATATTAGCATTAGTAGGAATCACTCAGGCTTGCTGGGGAGAAAAAATATACTCCCTTGATTACTTGCCATTTTACAAGTACCACAGATATTTTACAACAGAAGTGTAAGTGAACATTCTGCAGCTATTGTGAACTGAGGTAGAGAACTGCTGGTACTGAAAACTAGTTAGCACTTCGTAATTTTAATTAGTAATTGAGGTTAAAAAACAGTCAACAGTGTGTACCAAGTGGAGATTAACTTCTATCTCTGATTGGTGATTTCTCTACAAAAATTCTTTTAATTTTTTTTTTTCAATTAGTAGGAAAACTGGCATTTCAAAGGTACTCAGAAAGGTTTTTTAAAATGTTAAAATACCTCTCATGAATTGTATTTAGGAAAGAAGTATTGAAAAGTAGCTAAGTAGGCTGAATAATAAGAAAGACAATTAACGTATTTTCAAATGCATCAATATTATGGCTTGGCATGTCCTTGTTCCTGTTTAAAATTAGCAATGACAGATAGTGAGAACCTATTAATTTCTTAATAGGCTGGTAGGCATGACCGAGCATGCAACAAAGAATAATATAAATTAGTACTTGAATAGTTTATAAACCTGCAGACTCTCTGGGGGATGATGTAGCATAGAGCAAGATGGAGGAAGAAAGAAGACATAGATCGAAGTCAAAGCCCTATATCTCAAATTTCTGTTCTCTTTCTTCCAAACCCTAGGGACACCAGAATCGAATTTCAAAATAATTCCACAGTTTTTCTCTAAAAAACAACGCTGTGCCAAATCCAAACCCCATGTTGCAGGAATATAAACCTAAGTTTCTTTAATTTTCCATTGTGGAATGAGCCTGGGGAGATACTGAAAATGTAGAAGTTCCTGAGTATTTTTGTATTCCTAATTCAAGATGTGTATTGTAATATCACAGTAGGAAATTATGTGCCTATAGGAAAAAAAAATAATTCACATCCTTTATAGAAATTGTGAACGTATTTATTTATATATGCCTGTTTGTAGCTGCCTTTCCAAGCAAGAATGTTTAGAGGTGAAGGTATTGTAGTTTATCTTGGAGACCTGCAGTAATAGGTAAAGAAAATTAAGTCTAAAGCCAAGAAAGACTGGAGAATCTCCTGTTTGTGTTGACAGTGAAGGGACTAATTGCATCGGCCTACATTCATAAAAACCACTGTATTTCATAAAAGTCCTTCCTTTTACATCTCCTAACTCTTTTGCCCTCGATATATTTGTCTAAGTACAATAAGGAGTGAAGAAAATGGTTGCAGCAGAGAGGAGTGGAGGAATAAAATGAAGCACAACACATCAAATATCCCTGGGTCCTGGTAGGGTCACGGTGGACACCAAATTAACTGTGAGTCAGCAATGTGCACTTATGACAAAGTTTGTCAACACCATGCAGGGCTGCGTTGGGAGGACTGGTGACAGTAAGTCAAGGAAGATTCCTCTTTTCTCTGGAGTGCTGGGTCCAGTTCTGGTCTCCTCAGTTGTGAGAGAGAGCATGCAAACTGCAGTGACTCCAGAGGAGGGCCACAAAGATGATGAAGAAAGAGAAACATCTGTAAAACGTGGAGAGACTGAGAGAGCTGGGACTGTTCAGAAGTGAAGGCTCAGGGGGATCTTATCCATCATATAAGTATCTGATAGAGGAGCAAATAGAATGGCACCAGACTCTTCTCAGCAATGCCCAATGACAGGACAAGAGGCAATAGGCAGAGACTGAAAGACGGGAGAGTCCATTTAAATGTAAGACAAAACTTCGTTACTATGAGGGTGGTCAAAGACTGGAGTGGGGTTCCAGAGAGACTGTTGAGTCTCTGTACCCGGAGATACTCAAAACCTTATCTAACAAAGTGCTGGATGACCTCTGTCAGCTGACCTTACTCTGAGCTGGGAGAGTTGGAGCAGATGATTAGAAGCATCTCCAACCCCAACCGTTCTGTAAGCCTGTGATTCTTGACAGTGTCTTCCACTAGTTGCCTATCAAAAGAACTGCATGAATGAATCTCCTTTTTTTTTTTAATTGAAATCACATACAGCAAAACTCCCCAAATCCTAATAGTCTACAAATGTCCAAAAACCCTAACAGCAACATTTATTTTGGAATAGGAAGGGATATATATATACATATTTATTTCTGAA
Source organism: Actenoides hombroni (assembly GCA_024336885.1). NCBI lineage: Eukaryota > Metazoa > Chordata > Aves > Coraciiformes > Alcedinidae > Actenoides > Actenoides hombroni. The sequence goes on along the minus strand of WUAM01000431.1, from coordinate 69,987,152 downwards.
ATTTCCACCGTCAATGGAGACCAACACATATGCCAATAAATAGCTTTAATGAACAGTTTCAAAATAACAACTATTTTTAACTGGATGTTAGAAACTTGTATTTATTTTAACTGGAGATTTCAGGGTGAGTCTGAAGGTAAAGCTGATACTACTTTTCACTCTGAGTAGTGCAAGCAAACATGAATGATATGATGTAGCTGTTATTTCATTCAGTTATTTAAGAAGAAAACTTAAAAGTTTACAGAATCACAGAATTGTCACCTTTGGTGACCTCTAAGATCACTGTATCTAACAGTCAACATAAAAAAACCAAACCAAACCAAACCATGCCTCACCATACCACTACAGCATGTCCTGAAGTGCCTCATATACATGGTTTTTGAACACCTGCAGAGATGGTGACTCCACCACTTCCTTGGGCAGCCTGTTCCAGCACCTGACTGCTCTTGCTGTAAAGAAATTCTTCCTCATATCCAACCTAAACTTCCCCTGGTGCAACTTCAGGCCATTTCCTCGAGTTCTGTCATTATTTATTTGAGAGAAGAGGCTGCACCCACCTTGCTACAGCCTCCTTTCAGGTAGTTGTAGAGAGTGATAAGGTCGCCCCTCAGTATCCTCTTCTCCAAACTAAACAAATCTCAGTTCCCTGAGCCTCTCCTCACAGGACTTGTTCTCCAGACCCTTCATCAACAGGACTTGTTTTCCAGACCCTTTACCAGCTTGCTTACCCTTCTCTGAACTTGCTCCAGCAACTCAATGTCTTTCTTGTGGTGAGAGGCCCAGAACTGAACACAGTACTCCAGGTGTAGCCTCTGCCAATGCCAACTGCACGGGCACAATCACTTCCCTTCTCTTGCTGGACACATTGTTTTTGATCCAGGCCAGGATGCTGTTGGCCTTCTTGGCCACACTGCTGGCTCATGTTCAGCTGGGTATTGATGAGCACCTCCAGGCCCTTTTCTGCTGGGCAGCTTTCCAGCCACTCTTCCCCTAGCCTGTAGCATTGCCTGGGGTTGTTGTGACTGAAATGCAGGACCTGGCACAATTTGGTGTCATCTGGAAACTTGTTGAGGGTGCACTCAATCCCCTCATCTAGATCGTTGATAAAGATATTGAGCAAGACCAGCCCCAAACCTGAGCCCTGGGGGACACCATTTCTGACTGGCTGACAACTGGATTTAACTCCATTCACCACCACGCTCTGGGCCCAGCCAGCCAGCCAATTTTTAATCCAGTGAAAAGTCCACCTGTCTGTGCCATGAGCTGCCAAGTGCTCCAGCAGAATTCTCTGGGAGATGGTGTCAAAGACCTTACTGAAGTCCAGGTAGACAACATCCACAGCCTTTCCCTTGTCCTCTAAGTGGGTCACCTGGTCATGGAAGGAGGTCAGGTTTGTCAAGCTGGACCTGCGTTTCCTGAACCTGTGCTGGCTGGCTCATGTAAAGTTCACCATTTAGTGCTTAAGTCCTGGTTTTTGTTGCAGGAACGGTGGACAGGTTTCATTTTTTTGTCAGACAGTTCAGCCCTGAGGATTCATTTTAAGCATTTTGGTTGCAGGCACACAATGACCTCCTCTATCATTTTCATATATTTTTTTTTAATTTATTCCAATTTTCTGTAGTACTGAACTTAAAATCACATCATCTAGACAGAACGTGTTTTTAAGAAGTGATTTTGCTATTAACTTATCACTCCTCAATCTGTCATAAGATGCTTCTAGTAGGCACACACATCCCCCCTGCCCCATGCTTCATCCCCAAAGCTATTCTCCCTTTTCAAACAACCAGTGTAACACCTTTCTGTCTGCAGCAAAATTTTTCTTTTGTTTATTAGTTTTTATGGCACGCAGCATAAAAGTAGCCAGGTCCATTTTGCAGAATGTGAAATACAGCCACTCTACAAGAAATAAACTAACCTTATAATTACTGTTAATTTTCTAGAATACAAGGTAATTCTGCTCATTTCTGATTTGGGTACCTCTCCAAAAGCCTTCTCCATTCTTTCAGTGCTTCCTTTCATACCTTTAATGCTACTACATGGGAAAAGCATTTGATCTTGGATGAATAAAATATGTCATGGTATTTTCCCGCATATTTACCTTAACTTTCCATTCCCTCCATGCTGCCTTTTTTTTTCTTTTTTTTTTTTTTTCCTGCGGTGGGAGTGTAAGAGCTGAATAAACTCAAAGGCACATTTCTACTCCTCATATTGACTACTAATTCCAAGCAGAAGACAGCTGCTGGTCCTAAGTGCCACAGAAGAAGGTGTGGCCCAAGAATTACCTCCATAATAGGCTTGTGATACAGACTTAGATAGTAACACAATATCATTTGTGCTTCTACTCCTTTTCTGACCCCTGTTAGAGATTTGCATTCATAGTGACTGATAATTTCTCTCAAGAGCTATACTCTGTAATTCGGAAAGGTGTAGATACCTTGTTTCACAAAGCTTTTCTGAGATAAATATATTACCAATTCAGGTGAAGCTCATCAGTCACACGTGAGTCAGTGCTTTATTTCAACTGTGGTGAAACATAAGAGTATTTGTGTTGCCTGCCATAAAGCTTCTTAGGAGTTTAGTCATTAAACACAGTCACTCTGATACTGTTTTGTCCATTATTTGTATCCTTTCATTCCAGTTGACAGAATAATTTTTTTAAAGTACATGCCATGTGAGCTGGTAGAGTGGAGAACTGTGAGATTTTAATAGATTATAGGTGGATTTATTAATTCTGCTCAGGGCCATGCTAATAGGGCTGAACTGATGGGAAATTGAACTTGTCCTTTTAAATGGGAGAGCACTACTGGTTTAAAAAAGAAACATGAAAAAAAAGAGAGAATATAAAAATCAGGTCCATTTCAGCAGCATCCCAATTTCAAGGTTAGAAAACTACATTTTTTCATCTGGGGAACAACTATAGCTACCCTCCCCCTCAGCAGTGGCAGTCATTCAACAAACTAAAACAGCAGAGAAAGGAAAGATGTGATGGGCCTGACTGAAAGCTAATAGAAAATGACGTCTTGAATATTGGCAAGCAGCATGCAGTTTCCAAAAACACTTCTTTTTCTGAAACCCCCTAAGGTAATCATGTTCCACTAAAAAATAATCAGAGGACACTGGTTGTGAGGGACCAAAGTGAAAAGTTTGTATCCCCTCACCAAAGTGTCTGTCAGATTTGAACACTAATGTTACAGTTCACTTAGAATAGTGAATTAAATGAGATATATAATCTGAGGTGCTTTTTCTACTGTGTATAATAAGCAATTTATTTTAATTTACATTAATTTCCCTACATGAATAACTACAAGCTGCATTAAACTGTTAAATACAAATAATTCCCAGCTGATTTGTTGCAAAAGAGAAATGCTGAATGAATATATATATTTATCTACCTACCTATCAATCTATCTATATACCTACCTATGTACCTTCCTTCCTACCTATGTGCATATGTATAAAATAATCCACTTGACATAGATGATATTAGTAAATCTATTAGTGGAATTATGTTAATAAGCCCTGCTATTTGATTTTTTTTTTAGCAGTCTGCAAATGGCTTTTTTTTTTTTTTTTTTCAACTGGTGATGTGTTAGTGACACAATGACTGAAGTATTACAAAACAAACACCTACACCAGAGTAATTCCATTGTAAGATTGGGAAGGTAGTTGGAAAAGTCCCTTCCATTTGGTTCTGAAACATATTTTATCAAAGACAGCAAATGGTAATGCTCCATTTAATGCATGCATATCAATTGTTTCTGTTTATACTTAAGAAGAAGACAGCTAGGGAGCAGTTTGTTGTTCTGAAATAAAGTTAGTAGGTGGTGAGCAGATTCAGGGATGAACCCATTGTCCATGGTAAAATGGGGCTGTTACAAATTCTGTCTTTAAAATGACAGACAAGCTTAAGCCATAGAGATCAAACTAAAATTACAAAACTTCTCTAGGATACAAGGTGCAGAATTTGCATTGTGGAGGTGGGCTTTCCTCTATTAAGATATATATTGTATTTAATTGTGTTAGAAGATATAATCAATATAATCAATGAAACTCTTGATCTGGTTTTATATTTGTAAAAAAATACCCTAGGGGAAGTATTTTCCAACATCACAAGTTGAAAATTAGTTATGTTTTATACGGAAAAAATACTACTTGAGTTTTTCAATGCAGCAAGTAGAAAATCTGTGGTCATATATGGCTATTCTGTGGTTTGTTGCATATTGTTCTTATTTAGAAAGTTATACTCTATTGCATACCAGCACATCTAGTCTGATTTATGCTTATATGTGTCATGTACATTTTTTCCTTCTTTTGCTAGAAAAGGCAAGAAATACCTTTTTCTTTTTAAAGAAATGCCAAGGGTTATTCAACAGACCCCTTATTTAATTAATGAGTTCCGCCTTACTGTGATCATTTATAGGTGGATGTCATTCACCTAGAAGCTATCTTCTAATCTGGTAACACTAGGAAGAATGAGCTGGCATGACATTCTTCTTTGGAGACTAGGGTATACCTATAGGGTAATCTCTTACCTTTTTTTCTTTTTAAAAATGTGATAGAATGTAACTTCTTGGAATAATAAAAGCATGCATCTCTTTTGCAATAAAATTATTACCCTCAACTGAGTAAAAAGTATTAGTTTCTGAAGCAGAACATACTGACTTAAAAGCCGATGTTCATACTTACTGTCACACCCACTCAAGTATTAGCAACTGTGTATCTCCAAAAGGCAAACATTTTGTTGAAATCCTATGGATAGTGTAGAAACAAGCTGTGTTATCTGGGTTATGTTTTGACCCACTTTATCCCTATACATTTCAGTTGTTACAGTCCTTTGATTTAAATTCGCTTATATAGGGTTCTTTTCACTGGACTGCAAACTTGTTTTCTGAATTTGGTTACAGGTTGATGTGGAGATCTGAAAGAAGTGATTTCCACTTCTAGGTGACCTCGGAGGAGTTGTTTGGAGTTTGCTTCAGTTCTCATTGCATTTAATGACATAAACTCCCCTTGACTCTTGCAGCAGGATGTAGCCTGTAGATTCCAGTCCATCTATTGAGTACTTCAGATTAGTGGTAAGTGGCCTTACTGTCCATCACAGTCAATCAGAGTTAAAGATGAGTATTTGCTCAAGTGACCTAATTAAGACTTATTATGGTGATTTAAAAGTTATACAGATGTTTTCCTGCTCCTCTGCATTGTAGTGAATATTCACTCAGCTGCATGGAAGCATGAGAGGTAGAGCTGACAGACACTTACAACACAAGAAAAAAGTGTTTCAGATGTAACCACAACAGAAATATGGGAATAAAAATCTTACTCAACATGCTGAATCTCTGAAGTCAGACAGCACTGGGAAAGGTACAAATCATAATCTTAAACTTAATTTCCCGAAGTGATATAAATGGGTCCAGTGTTTTTCAAGCTAACTCTAGCTTCATGATGCTAGTGGAGAATTGGAGTAACACCTAAGGATGAACTTTGTTTTGAGGCTCAGCACATATTAAGTCTAATAGCAAATTGTGACTTTGTGTTACAACGGTGTCTTACCAGCTTAGTAAAAATCTGTACTCATTGTGTTAGGTGTTACGATGACTCAGAACAAAAAGAAAAAAAATCTGTGATGAAGGGTTTGCAAGCCAAACATAAGACAGTAGCAGAAAACATGTAGAACAAAGATGCTCACTGGATTAAAAAACTGGGGTTGGCAGAACTCGGAATTGTAATACTACATACTTCCTAAAGCAGTTATTTCCACAAACAGCTCTCCCAAGAACCCCTTTTTTTTCCTGCTGTGCCAGACTTTGCATACGGATTTTGTAGCTTTTGCCTTTTTAGATTTTGAGTGCATCACAGTTTTGTACACATGGTGTAAAGTCCAGTTCCAGCTACCTGATTTGAAAGCATTTGGCTCCATATATTCCCATCACTGGACCTGCTGAATGTGCACATATATGAATGAAAGACTAGTATCAGTGCACATGTGTGAATCCCCTTAAGACTCCAGTTTGGTCTGATGAACCCAGCGCACCCTGGACCTTTTGTGGGTATCTCATAACGTTCACGGAGCAGTGGTAGGCTAAGGCAGAATATCACATGTGCAGAAGAGCTCTTATGTGTGTAGTGGCCGTTTCTAGGCATGCTGACTGATACACAAAAGTCTGGTAATGTCCACCTCCCATCCTGAAGTGGTGACATAGCAATGAACCAACAGTAAAAAATTACAATCTGTGGCCAGTGCTGTTGAGGTTGGTGGGTCTACAGAATTACCCCTTCAGTCAAAAATTATATGCATGGCTTGACAGATATGTGAGAAAAGGACAAACACCTTCTTATCTTTTTGAAGGGCACGTGATCCATTTAGAGTTCACGCTTCTGCTCCACATGTATATGATGTCACTGGAATGTCTGAGAGCTGTATTTTCACTGGGAGATTAGAATGAAGGACCTGTTAATATAGGAACAGAGCTGTACAGGTGAAGGAATGAACAGAGCTGTACAGGTGAAGGAATCACAGTCTGCTCTTACATGGCTGGGATATGTGAGTGCACAAGTATGTGTCTCAGCCTGAGTGAATTCTGAATCCATGAACCCTTCCTGTGGATCTTGTGAAGCTTCTCAAATACTCAAGAGAGATTTACTCACATGTAAATGGAGTAGAGGGAATTCCAGTGTAAAGGGTTCCAGCAGCAGGGCCAGAAATTTTAACTTCCCTCATTTTTAAGCTACTGTCTGAGACACACCTACAGAAAAAACTACACTGAAAGCACGAAAAAAAGATCAGACAGTATAACACAGCACAAAGCATAGGCAGCTAAGTACCTACCATTAATCTCCTTCTGAATCCCCTTTCCTGAGATTTATTAATTTGTTTTGTCCCTTCTTGACTTTATAATTGCATTAAGAGTAGTGTGCAGAGTATGTATTGTGCTTGTTGCTATCTGTTTGCTTCACTTTGAATTAGGGGTAGAGGAATCTGAGGCTGTTCAGAAAACAGGATGGTTAGACAAATTTTAATGATGTCTTCCTTAATGTTCTGGAAGCTCAAAAGCTTCTAGCTGTGAAGGGAGGCTCTGAATGCAATGAAGAGACTCTCAATGATAATCACAGGAACATATATGATGTGGAAGGCCAGTGCCTGACCCATATGAAACATCCCCCTGGGGTGGGAGATGGGCTTCTGGGAGACAGGAACATGTCCTTGAGGGGCCTGGGCATTTCTTCCTCTCCCCATCTCCCTGGCACGGCAAGTGACCATGGCCTCTCTTCATTTTGCAGCATATGACAGCTGCTGCTATGGTGCTGGCAAGAAGGAGAAGCTCTTCGCCTTCATCACTCCCCAGCCCACCATGGTTTGCAGAAAGCATGGCCACTGAGAGCAAGTGGAGCTGCCTCATCTGCTGCGGCAATCAAGAGGATGTCACCTACATGTCACCCTGCCTCCACCAGTTCTGTGTAGGCGGTGCTCTGCGCTGGGCATGGGAGAAGCCAGACAGCCCCGTGCTGGTCAGTGACAACAGGCATCTTGTTCTCAGCGGAGTCTGATGACGGTTATTTGACTTTTGACATGCCAGGCTCCCCAGAGCCATCATCTGAAGACAGCCAGGATGAGGCCATTGTGGTCTCAGAGCTCTTGGGTGGCGATTCTTTGACAGTCGATGTCCTAGGTCCAGAGAACCATCATCGTTTGAAGACAGCCAGGAAGAGGCCACCTTGTTCTCGGAGCCATATTCTTACACGGTTGACGCCCTCGGCCGTGCAGAGCCATCAGATGAAGACAGTGCGGACGAGCAGGAGGGGGCTGCGGGGCGGGCACCCAGCGCTCAGGTGGGCAGCTTCTCTCCGGAGGCCTGGGCGGACATTTTCAATAGCAGCTCATCTAACACCGGGCTGGTGCTGCCGCGGCGGCGATGGAAGCTCCGGGAGACCTGCAGCTAGGAGTGGCGGGAAGCGGCCGTGGTGCAGAGGAGCCCCGTGTGCTACCTGCGCACGGCGGGGCCGGGCGAGGAGGTAGCGGCGCCCTGTG
>WUAM01000431.1:69953802-69972799 GCA_024336885.1 Actenoides hombroni | reverse complement strand
CCCCCAGTGTTAATGACATCACCATCACCACTGATGCTGTGGAGCAGGCACTGGGGGAGTCCCAGACTGGGCCCCACAGCAGATGAGAGCTGTGTTCAAGAGCTGGACTCTGGTACCAAATTCAGGAACACACCGACTGGGATCGAAGGCAGAACAGACAGAGTCCTCCTTGGGTGCTCTGAGGAAGAAACAGAAAGAGGACCTGAGCCAAGCCAAGCAAAGCAGGCCAAGAGGGCAAAGAGAGGGAGCCCTGAGACGCTCCTGGTCCCTCAGCTTTATACTGAATATGCCATATATGGGTTGGAGTACCTCGTTGGTCAGTTTAGAGTCATCTCTCCTGGCTGCTCCTCCCTGCAGGTGTAGCCTTTTACTTTCTGCACCCCTCAACGTGGTACACAAGATCCAGCAATGGCCTTGTTCTGCACACCAATCCGTGGTAGTAACTCTAAACATTGAGAGTTATCACTTCTAGAAGAAGACATGCTGTTAACTTCAGACAGTGCAGTAAGTTAGAAGAGCTGAAAAGTAAAATCACTGACCAGCATTAGTTCTGTTCTCACTCAAACCAGGACAGGCAGCCTGTCTGAACAGGACTGCTGCTGAATGAGGCATATACATGTGCTTTCCTTACCCAGGTTCCAGACTGCAGTGTTTGGCAGTCTTTAGGTGGTCGTAATTGTGGAAGGTAGGTGATCCAAAGACTCACTATTATCACAGACTCTTGCTGTCTGTATATTAATTCAGAAGTGTGGTGAAAAGGGACATCTATTTCCTTCAGCATTGCTTTGTCAGGCTCAGAAGAAAATTTAGAATTTTAGAATTCATAAATTAAATGACTTAATTTGGCTACCACAACCTTACAACTTTTTATCATTTGATTTGGCAACTAATTCTTACATGCTCACCCGTGTAAGTTTCATCATGAGGTCTTTTGTTTTGCTTTCAGGAGGAGGGTTCATACAGTACACACTTAGTGGTCAGAAAGGATATGGGATAGCCATAGTAGGGCCAAGAGCCTTGTTGTGATGTAGTCTTCTCACCTCCTAGAGTCTACCTATCCATCCTGGTTGCCATGTTATCTGAGCAATTGACAAGGATGCTTCATGTGTAACAAAGACTGAAAGCTCCTTCCAGTCAGCAGCAGCAGATGAAAAGGACTGTATGTGTCAAAAGAATAAGAGACTTTCAAATTAATAACAGTCCTTCAAATTATCTGCCTCTCCTGCTGGCCCTGTAAGCATCTTGGTCAGGCTTCATGGCAGAGAACTCTCCTATTAGGCTGCTCAGGCTACTGCTGCCAGTGGGTCAAAAACAAATTCACTCAGTTATGTAACAAGAAGGTTGTGTAGAGATTATAGAAGACTTTGTAGCTCTCTGATCTGAAACTTTAGATTTAGGAGATAGTGCCATGTACCACACATAAAGTTTGCATCATTAACAATTAAATTTCGTAAGTATGATTATTCAAACATAGGCCATGACAGTATATCTGCCTGAAGATGAACTAATGTATATTAGAGAACAATTCAATAAGCAATGCTCCAATATTTTTACTATTTGGACCAAACAATGGAAGAAAGAAATTTCATTGCTTCAAACATATTCAGTTAGTTGTTGGCCTAGGGAAAACCAGAAAAAATAAATTAATAAATTTTTGTGAACATTTCACAGGTATCACTGTCCTTGGATACTCAAAGGAGGCAAATATGCATAGCATGAAAAAGATCTGTAGTATTATTATGAAATTTGAATGACATTTTCAGCACAGCATAAGAAACAAATGCAGAAACCATTCCTGTTCAGAGTTACAAAGTTTTGTTTGTTTGCTTTGCTGTTGTTGTTTTGATGGTTTTTTTGATGATTGATTGTTCCCCTCCCCGCTCCCCCCACCCAGAACAGCATGTGCATTACAACTCAGGTATAAGAGCCATAAAATATCTAAATTCATACTATGCCACTGGTTCCCATTCCCTGACAGCAGTTATTTACATCAAAATAGAGCAAGATACATTGCTTTTTACTCATGCATATATTTAAACAATGCCCCACAGACCCTGCTAAGAACCAGCTTCTTCCCTCATACCTGAGCCCTTTAATTTGGAATATCTGTCCCAAGAGGAAGTGGCTGAGAATTGGTACCTAGGGTGGGTTCCTATTCAGATGATATGTGTTGACCATTTTTACTGAAATTTGCATTTTCAAAGAGGGAAATACAAAACAGAAGGAAGGCAAGAGAAAGCTACTGAACTGACAATTACTTGTTAACTATAAAAAATGGAGAAAATAATCGAGACAGATGACCAGATTTTGTGAAAATAAACCTCACCATTAAAAACTAATTAAACATTTGTATTTCAGAAGTGAGTTTCATGAAAAAGTTTGGGGAACAACAGGTTGACAGTGAAGATTATTGACTGTAATTTGCTGAATGTTTCTAAGTAAGTTATGTGCAATATATGGAGGATTTACTCAGCTCTGCATAGCTGCTTTATTATTCTTTTAAAGTGAATAATTTATAACTGCTCTCAGAGATCTTTTATCAGCCACTTATCTCCTTCAGCTGGACTTGTGAGGTAGAAGGAGAAAATGAATTGCTATTTAATATTACAAGAATTAATCAGACCAGAACAGCAGGAGAATAATGGCTGTCTTAATGGTTAAATATTTTATATTTGGCAACAAAACTGCAACCTAAAATATGTGGAATGTAACCTTAATCCCTTATCTGAACACTGAAAAATGTTGGTGACACAGTGAACTATAATATATTTGCTGCATATTGTAATTTTAGTTGTTGGTAACTAAGCAGAACTATTTGTTTTCACAGATAAAGTTCCTTGTTGTCTAACCAGTTCTCCTTCCCAGGTGTCCTATGGTATTATCAAAACTTTCGTCTATCCCATGGGCTATTCTTTACAGCTTTAGCCCACTATTACAGGCTTTAGACCAACTAAAGTATCCTTTTATGGATTTTACAAGCTAAATGCTGGCTATGTGTTTTCCATCACTACTTTAACTATGACAGCAACAGAGAAACTGTGAAAATACTACTCGTGTGCTGTTAGAATTAATTTTGGTAATGCATCCATTCTCCACATTTTCCTGCAATACAGTTAGTCTTTTTCATCTCTCCATAACCCTGTAGAGTTAAAGAAGTTGAACTAAAGAATGCTGGAAAGAGAATAATAAAATATGGACATCAAAACATAACCCACAAATGTACTGGCCATTTATTACTAATTTTCCATAAGCATTGTGTATTCTTTGGGGTGATAAATCATATATGAAAAGTATCACAGACCGATACCTTCATGCATGTTTTCCTGCAAGAAAAATGTCATGAAGGTTTTGCAGCTTTTTTTCATCCTCACATGATTGTGATGGTTCAGCATGTGTTACGCATGTAAGTAGCACCAGGAACAGCACACTTTTTTCTGTATTTACTATACCTACAGTACTGACAAGAAAGTATTTTATCTGGATTCTATTATTCTGCAATACTACAAAAATACATGGGTCTATGACTCTCATTCACAATACAGGTAGGCTCTGCTTAGTAAAACTTGTTTCTTTCTGGACCAGGATTCTTGCTTTGCTTTACAATTTTGTATCTTTTCATTAGGTGCTATTCTATACCTTCCAGGAGCCTGTATCTCTGAGTGATTTTTGTTGCAAAGCCTGCTCTCAAACATTGACCTTCACTGGACAGTAAGACTGGCTTTTCTGCTGTAGACCCACCTGCCACCATGATATGTGTTGCTGTCTTTAAATATTTCCCTTTGCTTACTCTGTTTTTAGGTGGAATGCAGTGCTCCATACTCTTCTGCATCACATATGTTTCAGAGGTAGAATCTTCCACCCAGATTAGCTCACAGCTAGCAAGAGTATCAAGAGCTTCAGAGACTTCAGTTCTGCTGTATTACTATCCAATTTGCCTGAAAGGTACTTGCTCATTGGCTTGTGAAAGTCCTGCTTTTCCTATTAATTTCATCCTCTGCACTCCCCAGGAGTTTCAGTTCTGGAGGGCTTTTAGCTTTTTTGGTTGTACACTTTTAAATTTGCTTTTTCCCTACCAACATCTGCTGCTCAGTGATCATGCGTAGCAAAGGAGTCCAGTATAAGCTGGCACCATTATTTGCTTTCTACTGAGTCTTGTACATTGAGCTTGTTAATAACACAAATTCCTTATGCTAGAACCTCACTAAAGGTATGGACCCCCAAGATGGATACAGAGTTCTTTCTGCCTGATCTGTGCAAGGATGGTGCAAAACATATAGTTGCTGCTGGTTTTCCAAGGTGATTGGTCATGACGGCTTTTGAGCTTCCTTGATCAGTTCCTTAAGTGTTGACTCAGTAATTTGAACCCAGTGAGAGATTAAATATTTCCTAAAACTATAGTGACAAGTAAGCACTCATGAAGATTCTTGAAAATTCCAAGTCTTATTTTCACAGTTTATCCGTTGACAGAAAGGAGGCACATAAGGAATTAAGCAGATCTTTAGTTGTAACTTGAGAATAAACTACCTCTTTGTGTCTTCTAGGTAAAAGGTGAATATTTTCTGTAACCACAGATCTTCTCAGATGTTTGAAATGTCTGAACTGTGACTTTTCCTCCTTCAATCCTTCTTTGTTGATGTGGGGCGAGTGGTGGTTATTGTACACCTGCACTTCTCCAAGGCTTTTATTATGGTTTCCCTCAGTGTCCTAGAAAAAAAATGAGGCTTTATGGTCTAGATAAGTTGTCTGTGTGGTGCATGTGGAACTGCTGATACAGTGCACCCAGAGGGCAGTGGTAAATAGCTTCTTTACAAGCTGTCAACCTGTCACAAGTGGGATCCTCCAGGGATCAATATTGGGCCCAACACTTTTTAATATCTTCATATGTGATCTGGATGAGGGGTCAAATATACCCTGATAAAGTTTGCTGATTATACCAGACTAAGTGGGGAAGTGGATGCTTTGGAGGGGAGAGCCACCCTGCAGGAAAACATGGATGGGCTGGAAGAGTAGAGTAACAAGAAGTTTACGAAGTTCAACAAAGGCAAATGTAAATTCTTGCACCTGGGAAGACATAATCCAGGAGTGCAGCACAGGCTGGGATCTACCTGGCTGGGGAGCAGCTCTGTGGGAAGGGACTTGGGGATCCTGGTGGACAACAAGCTCAGCATAAGTGAACAGTCTGCTGAAGCAGCAAAGAAAGCCAACAGGATACTGGGTTGCATCAACAAGGCCATCACCAGCAGAGATGAAAGAAGTCATTATCCCACTCAGTGCTTGTCAGGCACTTGTGTTCAGTTTTGGTGCCTGATACACAAAAAAGATGTGGGCAGGCTGGAGAGGGCTCAGAGAAGGTCCACAAAGGTAACCGAAGGACTGGGAAGCTGCCATAATAGGAGAGACTAAGAGAACAGAGTTTGTTCAGGCTTGAGAAAAGAAGGCTTAGGGGAGACCTTTTCACCATATTCCAGTATTTAAAGAGTGTCTGCAAAGAGGATAGAGACTCTTTACAAGGAGTCACATGGAAAAGATGAAGGGTAATCTGTACAAGTTACTCCTGGGGATATTCCAATTAGACATAAAAGGAAGATTTTTCACAGTCAGTACAAACAGACATTGGAATAATCTCCACAGGGAAGTGATGGATTTCTCAACAGCTGGACAGGGTGCTGGGCCATCCTGTCTAGACCATGCATTGGCCAAGAAAGGTTGCACCACGTCATCCTTGAGGTCCCTTCTAATCTGGTATTCTATGATTCTGTGAATCTTTATTCAGGCCAAATGCCAATCAATTTTAACAGAGGTTTTGTACATGTTAACTGTGTAGTATAAAGAACATTTTCATTAGTACTTTTTGAGATCTATAATGTATTCTTCTGGGTTTGCAGTAGGTAGAAGAATGTAATAAGTTCTCATTTTATGCTTAGAATAAAAACATCCTAGACTTGTCATAATTATTATAGTGTAAAATAAAATCATTACAAACAACTGCTAATCCTATTGGCCTTTGATTACAGTCAAGTGTTTTATAATATTACTATCTGGCTGTGCAATGAATAAGTCAGGGTAACTTAATTTGAACTGTAAATGCTCAGATAAGAATTTTCTTGGGTTTTGTTTATTCTATCATATTCTGCTCTTTCTTTTAATTTTTCTTTTCTCAGTTTCAGGGAAGCATCTGTCTTTATTTGGAGTCTCCAAAACCAGAATGTGTTTACAGATTTTCTCATTTCCATAGATAAATATTGCAGCAACAGAGAAAGAAACATTCTGATGAGAAATCTTTCTTATATCATCTGCAGCAGTAAATATATTGGTCAAGAGAAACTTTTCCCTACCAGGTTACAGTACATAGATTTTACTATGCAATTTTGTAGGTGCAGATGAGAAAGCTTTTATTGTACAGCAATATCCATAGATAATTTGCTCTGGTCTTCTGGATGACTCAGGAAACCAGTAATGAGATAACCCTGTGGTAACGGGATGAAGACATTTTCACTTCTGGGTCAGTAGTTTGAATCTAGTCTGTCTAAGGAACATTTAAAAATCATTAAAATTCAGTGTCTGAGTGATAATTCAGAACTTGGGAAATCAAAATTCAGTTCTTCCTCTGCTACAAACTTTATTTTTTACCTTGGGAAAGTCAGATAGGGTGAGATTTATGAAAGCATTTATCAACAAAATATTTCCAGGGACATGATCCTTCACTTCTTTGCCCCTTAGCCTCCATATGTTGTACAACCACAAGCACTGTACATTCTCCCAAATGACCCTGTTTTCTTCAGAAATGGAGACTGACAGGTATTCACAGATATCATGCTTTAACATGCGCTGTTGTTGGACATAGCAGCAAGGAACTAAAGAACAAAGCAAATCTTTCTGAAAAGGTAAGAGGCTAGGAAGGATGAAATGACAAATGTTTTTATCACACCTTCTAGGCTAAGTTGCCTTGCCCATGGACGTGATGTTTTTCAAAGACACTTCCAGCTCTATGACAGTATAAAAATGCTGGTAGGTGTCCCACGTCACACAGCCTGTAACATATAGTGTCTAACAGGCTTAGGTGAGACTCGGACCCTCTGAAGTGAGGAGATGGATTTCCTTATATATTTTTAACAAGGACAGATAATTACTAGGGAATTGCTTTCTGGACATGCCATAGTTAAATGTCACAAATACACCTTGCCTCAATCCTTCTGAAGAGCATTTGCTGCTTTATAAACTTTTAATGGTATTTATCTAAAACCAGATGTGTTAAGGTGTATCAATGTCAGGAATCTTCACAACGAACATCTGCCAAACCTTCCACACAGTGAAGCAATGCTCTACACTAAATAGGACTTGGGATCCCAGCTGTAGCAGCTCCCAGCTAGTGATGAAACTTCTGCTGGTTTCAGGACAGAAGGGAATCGAGCCTTCCATGAACTTAATCTCCCACAACCATGCAAAGACGCAAAAACAGACAGTGGTTCGTTTTTTTTATTTACCTACTTTTGTTGCTGTTTCTTGTAAACAATATTCACAATTTCTCAAACTCTATACAAGTTAAAGGGAGGGAAAGGCACTCCTTTAAAATAGGGCAATAAGTAAATAAATAAATAAGCAGAAACAAATAATCAATACAATACATCCACTTTTATAAGAATGGCCAAACTAAGTTCTTTACAAATGCGTGTTCAGATCTTCTTAATTACAGATATTAGCCTCACACTGTGCCAAAAAGCACTGCCACTGCCATTTTCAACTTAGGACACAGTTATCTAATAAATATTATTTGGTGAATAAACACTAGAAATTTGAGGTTTCTTTATATCTGATTGTTCCAACACAACACAACACAACACAACACAACACAACACAACACAACACAACACAACACAACACAACACAATCTATAAGAGAGTTGATCTTCATCTTCAAAGCATCCTTATTTACAAAAAGATTATACTACCTCTCTAGGTATAGAGAATGTAGGTCGGTATTCACTGAAAGCTGATATTTGTCTTAAGTCTCAGTGCTAAACAAAGTCATGTCTCTAATCAGCAGCAGGGACAGCCAGGTAAATGAGCATTTTAGACATACTATCACTCATCTTTCATATACATCATTATAATTTCAGTTTTCCTCTTTTGAACCTGTATAATATATGACTGCTCACTTAACACTAGAAGCTAGTTCTCTTCCAATTATTGAGGTGAGTTCAGTGATATTCTGATTATATTCTGGACTTTCCAGGTAGTCCTATATAAAAGGAAGAAAAACCTAATCACACCATGATTCTGGGTCAGTGGTAAACACACTCTGCCCCTAAGTAATCCTTATCTGTTTGGAGAAATACCTTCTGCCTCTGTATACACTGTATATACTCACACCAGAAATGATGGCACTTGTCCTACAGAACTTTCAGACTAGGTAGAAAGCCAACAGCAAGACAGATGCATTCCCTGACTGCTAGTTTCCAAGTAAACAATGTTGTATCAGTTCACGTAGCAGACAGTTGCCACTTTGAGGGCCTCAGTAGGCTAAAAGCTGTTTTCTATTGAGTTCATTATTAAAATGAGGTTTCATCCCCATTTCTTGAAGAACACATGAGAAATTTATTTCTTGTCTTAAAAGCTGGTAAAATGGCCTTTGATAGTATCAGCAAATCAAATGCAGTGATCTCAACGTTATATTGCAATTTAGCAGGGTTTTTTTTCATTACTAGGTCCTTATTACTAACACATACAAAGTCAGAAAGTATTACTGAATAATTACTACTCATATACATATGTTGCATTAAACAAGGTCTGTAGGTCCCAGCCTTCAAGTCAGTGCCAAGATGCTAGCTCATCCGTAAGTCAAATACATTAGAAACTGACATTCTGCTTGTGTTAATTGTTCTTAAAACCTTAGCATGTTCTAATTTGCTTTACACTACAACTTTCAAAGTACATTTTTGTGCAGGTTCAAAGCCAACACCAGTGATTCCTTTGTGTGTGGATCAGACTTACATCAGAGATAAATTAATACGGGTCTTGTAATGTCCAAGATTTTCAAGTTGCAGAATTTATGTTTTGAACAACCATGACTTAGGCCACAGAGCGTGTAGATGAATCACAAGCTTATTTAGTGGTGGTAGAACAATACCTTAACAGAAGTAGCTAGTGAATAATACGGTACATTCTAAATATTATTCATATTTGGTAAGGGACCAGAATACTGGAGGAAAAAACATCCCAGAGTTTTTGAGGGCTTTATTCAACGCATACACTCCAAGATGAGAGGCTATCCTCATTCTGCAAGGCGTTTAGGAAAGTGCATTTTCTTTGACAGTGTCTCCACAGTGAAATTTTCAAATATCTCCTAGTGGCAAATTCTGGATCAGAATGAACAATGAATGAACAACGTGGGATGAAAATGCCTAAGACCTTCCTGAATGTTCACTGGGAATCTACAAGTGTAAGACTCCATAAGGCATTATTATTCTATTATTTAACTTGGGTTTTATCTTTTGATGAAAATTTCACCTCTGTGAAATGAGAACATAACAAGGTATTGTTCTTTCGTCTCCTTCAGGAAAATCCTATCCCAAAGAAAAAGCAGTTGTTATGAAAATTGTGGGGTGCATTCACACTCTTTTAGGTGTGGTTGTAAGAGGGACTTTACAGAGTGCTAAAACAAAACTGCATCAGGCCACTTCCAGGGTGTGGATCATCTTTTCTTCAGGATAAATCTCCCTGTAAGCAGTACAAGATTAACCACGTGGTAGTTCATGTTAATCCTGAAGAGCAAGAAAAGCACTGAAATTGACAATGCATTGTTAGCATCAAGCCTTTTCTTGCTGGGAATGCATTGAGTGCTCTTCTGTAGTAAGGAAGCTATAATTAAAAAAGTTATTAGTTGGTTGTTCTGTATTTCAGAGTTCTGGCTTGGCTGGGAAGGAATTAGTAGGAATCTTTTCACTCTCTTTTGCTGCTGTCAGCTGTGATGCAAGGACCAGGTTAGTAAGAACTGAGTTTGCACTGTCTGCAGGCTCAGAAGAGATGATTACTATTCAGTCATGCCAAGCTGAAGATACTGCATTTTCTTCTATGATGTGTATGTCACTTCTCATTAATTCTGAGAGACCTGCTACTTTAGAAACCAGGGTAAACAGAGTCATGTATTGGATTAGGTCTCTGCCATGAATAAATTTATTTCCAGCAAGTATAAAAAATGAGCAAGGCCAAAGCCCCTCAGAGCAGAAAATGTCACAATGATTGCTAATACATTACCGTCCAGAGAAATGCCTAATAAAACCCCTATTAGGATGTCATACCTGCTTACTACTGAATTCTCCAGAAAGTTTATTTGATATGTCTAAGTTAATTATCAAAGTCTTGGTGATAAGAAGCAGCTCACTGGGCCTGAATGTGTCAGAACAGAATGACTAAATTGTGAGAATTCATAGGCCTCTACTTTGAATAATTAACTTGACTCTTTGTAGAAAGCACACACCTTGGAAACTAATTTTCTCTTTGCAGAAGGCAATTTGTCCTTGTGTTGCCTTTGAAAAGTAAACTGTTTAACTGTGAGGCTATTCTCATCTCCATTCTATTCATCTCTGAGCTTTCTTCCTTATTTTCCCCTCGGTGCTTTGTGCATTGCTGCTCTCGCACTGACAAAATTCTGTTCTTTCTGAAAAACTAAAATGCAAGATTGTGTAATTCCCAGCAAATGGAGCAGGAGTATCCTTTCAGCACTTGCTTTGTGGCACAGTGCCTTTTTTCTCCTTCCTTGATGCTGGTTATATTAAAAGAACAACAACTTTGCACTGAGTCGGTAACAGAAATAAATGGTTGTTGGTATGCACAGGGAGTACAACTGAGTTGGTAGGAAGGAAATGTGATAGAGACTCCTGTGTCCCCTGGTGAAGTCCTGACTGTACTTAAGTTAACATCAAACTCCTGCCAATTCCTGTGAAAATGGGATTGCATCATTTGGATCACAGGTACGTTTCTGACCCTGGTGGATTGCTGTTGCCAAGAATAATAAAAATTTTGCAAGATTATTCCCTGGATGAAGGGAATGATTACCAGTCTCTCTCACTCCCTAGTGAACTCTTATATCCAGATTTCAGAAGTCACCATTGCATTTGTCAGGTTTCAGCAGAAGAATTAAAGTATGGAAGGCAAGAAATTTTTTCATCTTTTGTCTTTCCTTCTTAGAATTGAAGAATAACAAGCCAGCAAATGACAAACTGTGTTGCCCAGTTTTTATGTTAACAGGTCACTCAGATCATGCTTCGGGGAAGAGAGATGGATTGTACAATATCTTGGCTTGTTGCAACCTCGTCTGCTTTGACTGTGTGACATGACCTGCAGGTCCAACTACAAAGCACTGGACATGGCCTGTGGGCTCTTTGATCTCTAGGTGACATTAAATGAGGAAGAGTCTGTGTTTTTAATAGAGCTGACTAGTTCAAAAGAAGGAGAACAACAGTAATGTTTGCAGGTGATATTTTACTTCTTCCGGTCAAAACAGTCAGGCATCCTTCCAGAAAGAAATGCTGGTGTGTTTTAGCCTCTGGTTCTATCAGTTTTCTGACATAGTAGAGTACTTCAGTGTATTTTGAGCCATCTGTAGTGGCAGATTACCATAGTATTATTCCTCTGCTGTATTATTTTGGAAAACACACTTTCCCTTAAGTCCTGATGGAATATATCATGAATAGGAGCTGATCAGTCTCTGATGCCAGCATCATGCCTCTAGGAAATGCTCGATGTGCTTGTCATTCCATTGTTCCTCTTCTTCCTGGTTCCCTTGTATTATGTGAAATTAAACAGGCAGCCTTCTTTGCCACCCTAGTAATGATATTTAAGATAAGGGGCATGGGCCTCTGCAGTCTTTCTTACAGCAAGCAGCACAGATTTTTATGCTCTAGCTTTTATTGACAATAAAGGAGACCTGAAGCTATTTTTAAGCACTTTTTACATGGTCTGTTCTGCACCTCTTAAAGTTTGCTCAAATTACATTAAACTATGTGAAAAAAACAGACTTTACTATAGCTAAAGACAAGGTGGAGTCTGGATTGCCTGGTCCAGAAGTCCTGCAATAGATATAACTATAATACTGTGTCCTTCAGTGGGTCTCTCAAATTTGCAAGGAACAAAGGAAGACCTTCAGGTGTAGTTTGGTCCACATAAAAGTAGTACAGGTGTAGTTTGGTCCTGATTTTTAAGAAGAAACATGTTCCTAATGAGAAGCTAAAGGAGCCTGTCAGTGCAACTCAAGCATCAGTCATCACCTGTGATGTGAGCAGGGAATTTGTCCACTGCTCAAAATATCCCTCCCAAAACTATTATTTCTATTCTGCTACAAACTGTAAAGACTGAAGCCCATCTCCTTTTCCTGTGCTGCTTTTAGAAGTGCTGTTAACAGCTGCTGCTAATGAAACTTAATAAATCATGTTCCTTCAGATCTTGAGATTACTTCTTATAATCTATATTGAGCTGGGATAGGTCTGACAGTTTATCATCTTAATTCTGGGTTACCATTTATTAAATTTTATGAAAAAGTAAGAAAAATATCTTTTTAAGGGGGAAAGTGGTGACATTTGCAAGGTAATCAGTGGTTCTTCAATTTATCTGTGATAAACATTGCATGACTTTCAGGGACCGTTACTAAAATAAGCATTTTCTTTTTTGTGTGTTGATTTGGCTGTGAAATGAAGCTCAGTGATTAAAACACACTGGGTTTATCCATGTATCTGACCCTTGTTATGGAAATCTCTTTTTCTGCATCAAGCTATAGAAAATGAATGTGTTCAGGAAAACTTTATCTTGAAGATGTCTCTTTCTCTTCCAGTCCTCTCCTTAGTCATAGATCAATGGGGCTGGGAGAGTATACCAGTAAGGCAACAGTGTTATGTTTGCCACAGTATATATTTCACGCCTTGTCTTCAGTTGGGCCAAACTCACAATGAAAACACTATTCCAAAATGACAATTGGGCATGATGTGGCATGGCATTATGTTATACTGTGTGTCCAATTTGCAAACCCCGAATGTTTGAAAGCAGCATTCAGGATCAGAACAGAGCAATCATACATAAAAATTTCACAATGCTGAAGTTGCTCAGCATTTGTTTGGTGGTCGTACTGTTATTTATTCCAATCAAAAGCTTCCTTTTCCATGGAACAAAACCATTCTTTATTTTTATGTCATGTCCTGTATATGAAATAAATATGAAAAGTAGCTTCAAAAAAATGAACCAAGATTTTTCAGCTCAAACATATCAAACACATTATTCCAGGCTCTTTGAAAGCTACATATTTTGTACATTGATTAATAGTTGTTGAATATTTGTTGGGGCCGGGATTTTTCCCTATTTGAATAATATTTCACCATTAAAAAAAATTATCTTATTTTAATGGTGAATTTCTGATAAATGACTTTATAGCAGAAGTAGTGATGTTCAAAAAACAAAACAAAAATGGTAAAATAAATTTTTGTTCTGACATCATCTTTAATTGTGGTCAGCTTGTGGACAAGCCATGTTTTTTGTGGGAATACAGCAGTCCTTTTCTAGACATATGTTTGTGCTTACTAGAAGCACCTCCTTAGCTTTATTTACAGCTAATAAACCAGTCTCAAGCTGCTTTTGATGGAGCTTCTTGAGTTCAGTCCTTCACAGGGCCATTTCCTCTCCTGCTGGTTGTGAATTCAAGACATTACATGCGTTGGGTACTTCTCCATCAGTGAACAGCATTCTATTAAGTGAGCTGTCAAGGCATCAGCTGGCCACAGTTTGCTAATATGTTGGGTAAAAGGTGTATCTGGCTTCATGTGCTTGAGATGAGGGAATGGCTTCTGCTCAGAGGGAATAGCTGCAGAGACCCTGTGGTCCTCAGTAAGGCTGTCCAACTTGCCTGCCACCCATGGGAGGATGCTGAATTTTACCCGACAACTTGAACTGCTAAAAGCATACTAGCGAGTAAATATTTAGAGAATCTAAGTCCAGCTTCTCTGTCATCTGCCTGTATTTGGGTGGATAACAGGGAGCAGAAGAGTGCACTGCAAAGGGGTGTTAAGTTCTTGGAAGTATGTTGTAGAGGTTAAATGCTTATTTCCTGAGGACTTCTTCCCTAAGGTGAAATGGTAGCAGAGAAGAGTTTCAACCTGGCTTCATGACTAAGTGTTCAAGAGACAATAGAATTATTAATATGCTTTTTATATTCCTGTATAAATAATTTCTTTATCTAAACCTCAGAAAGTATAATACTTACAAACTTGTTAGTCAATTATTTAGATGACATAATAAAAGTAAAGGAGAAAGATTATGGATGTAATTGTGGGAGATGATTAATTACAATGCCATTCTTCCATCCAGGCTTTTATTGCAGGAGGATAAATTATGAAGCAAAAGCACAGAGCCAAGGGGTATGTTTGTAGACATTGGTGGAATGGTTCTAGGTGGGACATCATAATAATGTTATTTCTGTTTCTCTTTCCTTTACTTGAAAACATGCAGAAGTCAAATGGAAAGATAAATTACATGACCCCAGTTTGGATGGTACTTTTCTGCTTTGTGCTGTTGGGCTATTTTACACTTCTGTGTTATTCTTTCATTCAGGGACAACATATCAAAAAAATATATGCATGTGAGAACAAAGAAGTTTGTTGCTCTGATAAGTGTGATGGATGTTGCCAAAATATGGGTTACCTCCACGGACTTCAGTGAAGCAGATCCAATATACAACATTTTATCAAATATCTATAATCTAGTTTAGTTAGGCATAGATGACTGGAAAAGTAATTAGTAAAAATTACTGTAAAAAATGAGGAAAAGAAGAGCTAGTAGAAAATGTTGAATATCCTCTGCAAAAATAAAAAGAATAGAGTAATTACCTGAGAGGTAGAATATATTTGTTACTACCTGCGTATTAAACCTTTGCTATACATGAAAAAATAAGGATGTTTTGACTGACTACTTGTGTCATTAAGGTCTCTAAGTAAAGCTTGATTTCTGCCTGTCTTACACTGTCAATTATTGTAATATATACTACTATAATTTCTGATTTCTTCTCTGGTACCTTGGTTTGGGTGCATTTTTACATTTACTTTACATTAGCAGGAGTGATTATTGAAGTGAGAAGATCATAGTGGGTAAAGCTACATGACTTGAACATAGAAAATGACCCAGAAATTACCAAGCAGAATAGTGTGGTAAATTATGAAGGCTTTCTGAGGAGAATATTACAAAACAGAGATCATTAAATGGTTTTGCAATTTTTTTTTCTGGTTGCAGTGGCAAAAAAAAGCCCAAACAAATAATCCTTTTTGGGTTTGGTTTGTGGACATGTTTTGGCGTTTTTTTTCTTTTCTTTTTTTTCCCATTTGTTTGTTTGTTGGTTGCATTTTTTTGTTATTTTGTAGTTGTTGTTTGGTTGTGTTTTTTTCCCCTCCTTCCACTTTTCTTTATCTACTATTGATGACTGAACATAAGTTCTTGAAATGAAAATGGAAACATTTCAAAATGGTTTTCATAAATTGTTTGGTGGTTTTGTTTGTGTGGCTATTTAAAAAAGAAGAAAACCCTAAAATATTTTTCTTAAATTGAACTTTTCTAGTACAGATTGGTTCACAATAAAGCAATTCCGTAGCAGTGAAAGAAAAACTCCGCCTTGAATGTATTTTGTCCAGCTCCAGAGACTGTATGACTCTGGGACTTTTCCTCCGGGATGATGTTATGTTGCTTGCTTTGCTTCTAAGTAAATGCTGTGAGTACCCTGCATAACTCAATATATTTGAATTATTCCTAAAATATTCACTTTATACTCTCACTGTCAAAACAGTGAAACATACTCTTTCCCCTGTGTAAAAGAATTTCTGTCAGTTTCAAAAGAAAGTTGTGAACTGTTCTATCAAGACAAAACCAGAGGTAGCTCCGAAGATGTTTTTACCTTTTGAAAGATCAAGACTTTGTAGGAACTCAATATTGGTGACAACATCCATAGCCCCATCTTTTTGCTGCCTTGACAGGGCCGCACTCTACAGTGGCCTCAACAGTGCTTGAATATTGCTGGGAACTGGAAAAGGTTGATAGAATGAGGGTTCAAATTAGCAAGAGACATCATTTAAGAAGCTGGAAGTAATATACAGATTCATCAGGAGGTGGTTCATGTATTGTAGCCATTGGAAGGCAAGTGAGCCATTCAAACAAAACAGGTTAGCTGAAGACCTGTTGGTCTTCAGAACTACCTATAGCAGCAAGCTCTACATGAAGCTGCATCTTAAATCTGTTCAGAAGCTGCACCTTGTACAGAATTAATAAAGAGGATTTTTTTCCTGAGCACCAGAGATCTGTGCTCTACAAAAGGCATGGGTCCTCCCTACTACAGAGAAAGCCTTTTCTCCATAGTGCTTGGCCATGGTTGCCACCAGTGTAGTCAGCTGCCTGTTCATGGGGTTGAGAAAGGAGTGTGTGGATTCACAAGGTCTCAGGGATGCAATAACTTATCAGATCTTTTGTTCCCAGAGCATCAGGCCAGCAGAATGACATTAAAGCTACCGTCCTTCTTTTCACCCCATCTCAGGCTGTGACTCCAATTTAGCCCATGGAAAGGGCCAGGGAGTCTTACTGGGGAGAGCCTGGTGCAAGACTGTGCTGACTGCATGGAAAGAATGAATCTTCTGTTTTCACTGTTTTAACAGGCATGGGTTTCAGTCTGGAGAAACTGATGAGCTAGCTGTCCTAGTTTCACCAGGATGCAAAAGCACTCATCATCTTTATTTTCGGATGCACAAATAAATGAAAAAATGGCTCATGAGAGCTTCAAGAATTCTCTAAGAAGCCAAAGAGAGACTGGCTTCCCTATCTTGAAGTCCATTTTCCCCTCCTAATCATCTTTCTTTCTTTTAATTTTTTTTTTTTCAGTCTATGCCATATCTTGATCATTGCTCTCTGTTAAGTAATTTTACATATTGAAAAATGTATTTATTTCCAGGAATTGTTTGTTTTCAGAATGACTTATGCTGTTCCTTCATTGCCAGAACACTGAAAGTAAAATGGATTAAACAAGCTTGATTTCAGAAAGGACTTCTTCACGCATAAAATACTATTGCTCACATTGCTTGAGAATAGCCTGTACTTACCCTCTTGTCACCTTGTTGGTTTGAGTTTGTGTGCAGGTAATAAACTTTTAACTCCCATCCCTTTGGCTAGCTGTATGTCTGAAAGGACATGTTAAAACATCAATGGTTCTTGCCTCTATAATGAGCACTGTATGTAATTGCATGGTGTGTTCTAGTAAGCTATATTGCTGATTTTGTTCTGTGCTGACATTTATCCTGACCATGTTGTAATTAAAACAACAGAATAAATTGTAATCTTTAGTAAAATTGTCAATGATTAACCAGAAAAGAGGAGGAAAAGAAAAATGAGGAAAAAGATCAAACACTGGCATATCACAGTTGTGATATTTTAAAAAGCTTTTATAATGGAAATAACCTGAGGACTTAAGGCTTGGTATCAGATTAGATTGCATAGGATGCTTATTTGATCTTTAAAAAAAATATTTAAGTATAAATGCTTCTGCTTATAAAGAAGATTATATATGGCTGTCAAATAATGCTGATCTGAGTCACAAAATAGAATCATAGAACCATTTAAGTTAAAAAAGACCTTTAAGATCATCAAGTCCAACTGTAAATGCAACACTGCCAAGTCCACCATAAACCACATCTCTAAGTGCCATAACTACATGTCTTTTAAATTTCCCCAGGGATGGTGACTCTACCACCTCACTGGTCAGACTGTTTCAATTCTTGTCAACCCTTTCTGTGAAGAATTATTTCCTAATGTCTAAACTAAATGTCCCCTGGCACAACTTGAGTCTCTTTCCTCCTCCTATGACTTTTTACCTGGGAGAACTGAGCAACTCCACCTTGCTACAACCTCCTTTCAGGTAATTGTAGAGAGTGATAGGGTCTCAGAGTTTTAGAAGAGAAGGAAATTTGGTTTAGTGGTATAATTTCCATGAACTTGATGTTTATTAGGTACCAAATAAAAGGCTAGTTTCCAATAAAAGGCTAATTTGAGAAGGAACACAGTCTAATCCTTGTGGAAAGTGAAATATAAATGTTTGATGGTGCCTTCTGACTGTACTTCAGCAACCTTTCTTCGCTGGGGACTATAATGCTTAGTGTGCAATCCAAAAAGATGTGAAGACCCGGTGAACTGTAACACCCTTTTACTCGCACTTCATGACATGTGCACTTGTCAGCCATGTATGGTTTTAATGGGAAGTTTGTGAGTCCTGTGACTTTCTTGATGTCTTCCTGCCCCCAGATTAGGTCTCTCATCATAAAGCATGTCCTTTGGCAGCTACCCAGTTCCCATCAGTCAGACTACATATGGTCCCAGTGTAACTTATATTTACTTTTTATAAGGGGCATATTTGGCTTGGAGATGTCTTTGAAGGGCCTGTTAAGAGACTCTCAGCTGATTTAAGCAGCAAGCTTCAGGAGAATTTGTCTGTGCTGTGTTGTGTAGAGTAATTGAGAACTAATTGTGCCTGAATTAGAAAGATTGCATTGAAAAAAACACGCCAAACAATACTTCGTTTTCCTTCCTCAGAGTCTTTAGTGATTATTGTCTTTCACTGGAGTAGAAAACTATATATCTGTGTGTCTTGGAGACTTGGGCTGGCTCATGACCACAACTAATATGGCACTATAAAAATAGCATCAAATATCCATTGGTAACTCCAGTTAGACATGGTGTCCTTCTATTGAAACTTTAATACAGGTTCTCTTTTCTGCAGTAAACTTCTTGGAGGAATTTGGGGAAAACCTTTTCGTCAGAGTTGATATTTTTTCTTAAGATGAATCCTGTTTCCAGTATAGAAGTTGTCATATAGAAGTTGCCACACCCCCTCAATGCCCACGTCCCCCTGCCCCCCCCCCCCCCCCCCCCCCCCCCTCCTCCCTCCCTTCCCCTTCGCTGCTGGGTGGCGCCGGTGGGGGGGGGGACGGGGC
>WUAM01000431.1:69911817-69927631 GCA_024336885.1 Actenoides hombroni | reverse complement strand
TCCAGCCAGACTCTGCTCCACTGACCACAACTCTCTGGGTTCTGTCCTTCAGCCAGTTTTCAATCCATCTCACTGCATAATCCCCCAGTCCACCCTTCTTAAGCTTGGCTGTGAGAATACCATGTCTTGACACAAGGGAGGAGTGTCTAAACATACAGGTACCTAACCGTGATTAACATGCTGTTTCCTGGTCTGCTTTGGTGGCAGTATATGGAGCTTATGGCAAAGTGTGAAACTAAGTTATTGATTTTCTGTTTTGTTGGAAAACAAGATAACAAACAGCAGATTAGCTGAAGAAACAAAATTTGCTGTTGTACAGTTTCAATATGTTATGTAGGAGAAGAGGGTGAAGGCTTAATGAGAAACAAAATCAAAACAAAATTAACAAACCAAAATCACTGAATCAAAAAAGAGGGACATTAGGGAATACGTAGTTTTGGTCAAGCTGTTCCTATTTTTAGCAACCCTTGTGAGAAGTAGCATAGGATTTTCTAAGCAGTTTGGTACAAGCATGAAGCTAGCAAGCATGATAGTAATTCTTAATGCATGTCACTTGAGAAGACAGGGAAGGATGATGAAATAAGGACCTAATCAAGCAACATAACATGGCTAAATGCTGTATTAGAGCATATTTAAATCATAATTTCAGAAACTGTGTTACTTTCTTTAGTGGTGCTGGTAGTTCAGTCCTGCAGAGGAGGCTGTTTGTGTTTTCAGGAGATACAAGGAAATGAGGGAAAGATACTTATGAGATGGGAGGTGGAAGCAAAAATTCCAGTTGACTGAAAACAAATTAGATACTCATATTGTAAATTACTTTCATAAATAATTTAACAAAATTGTTATTCCTAACCTAATTTGCTGTTAATACTTGCTAGGAATTTCCCATAGGCTTCCTGGGCTTTTTTCAGTATAAAATGTGGTTTTGGAAGAAGAGTTTGATGTTGTCAAGACTTGACATTTTTTGAATAATCAGGACAAAACATTATTATGCTTGAGGTAACTTTTACTTTCCAATCAGCTCATTAAGAAGCTGCAGCTGTCTAAGGTTCTGCAGTTTTTGATGGGAGTTATAACTTGATAGTACTATGTTCCAGTGCTTTCCTAAAAACTGATCCGCTTGACTAGACTACACTTTCTGTGGTGTGTTGTCATCCATCGTCTGATTAGACTAACCTTTATCTATCCATTAAATCAACAGTTACATCTCCAGAGTTTAGAATATGTTGACAGGGTTGATTAACAAAACAATTTGGCTGAGCTGCAAAAAGGAAATTATGAAGCAAATATACCTAAAAGTCACTCTTGCTGTGTTTGAAGTTTTACTAATGTCCATAGCTTCTCAATTCATGCACTCAGACATAGCTTGTGAAAGCAAGTGTCTAGTCATAATGACCATGAACAAGAAAAATATGAAGATATGATCTTGGAGCATCTTAACACCTTGATATAAGAAAAGAAACTTAGATATTACGAAATTATTCTTAACAATACTGTGATTGTTTCTCATTCCTCAATTATGTATGGTGGATTTCAGTTTAGACAGAAAATTACAAATGTACTTTTGGTGAATTCTTATATTTTTCCTAATGAAAATGTATAGTTGGAATTTATTTATGCATTTATTTATTTAGTCTGAGTTCCATAACACTTGGTGTTTCTGTAAACCAGTTCTGTATTACTCATGAGTGAAGACTCGTTGTGCTCCGGAGTAGTAGTCTTTAAATCAGACTTTAAAAATGTGGAGTAGATGTGTTTTGGTATTTTGATAGTCACAAGGGGTGATGTTTACTAGTTCCAAATAGAAAGAGGTTTACTAGTTTGTGTAATACTCTAGCTAACTTATATGTGATGGCTCTGTGCAGCTTGGAATCAGCTCATGAAGGAGACAAGGAAACACTAAATTTTGTTTTCCCCAGAAAAGGGAAAACTGGTCTGTCCAGTACCCCTGGGAATTATAAAAATATAGTTTCTGTGATGCACCATATAAACTATATCTTTATGGAAAAAAAACCCATAGACATATTTGGATATCACTTGAATCTTTCCCTTCTCCACCCTCAAGAAAGTGATGCCTATGTTATCTTTTCAAATGACCCATCTATCTTATGTTATAAAACATGTATTTTCCTCATCAAAGTAATATGGCAAGTTCCCAGTGAAGCAACCATACTGCAAAGAGTTTGCAGTGGAAATTATACCAATCATGGCTAGATAGGACTTAAGAGAGAAAAATGATCTGGAAAGCATACTGTATGCTAATCCTTGGCAGAAGAAACCTCTGTTGTGACCCTATTTTGGTTCATATACTATGCATCTCTGATGAAAAAGTATTTTAAGGAAATGCTAAGGTTGCCTAGTTGTGCATTCAGAAGTTCAGAAATGTGGAAGGCTGAGTCTACAACCTTGATTCTTTCCTCCTATGCTCGCTTGTTCATGGTAGCACATCTTTCATTTTGGGATTATACAATATTTCTTAAAAACGTCAGCACACCTTTCTCAAATTTCAGTACATTGTGCTTGTAATTTTCAGCAATGCTTTTTTTTCAGTCTGAATTGTTCATCCAATTAGATTTTGCTACCACAGCATCATATACCTTTATTCTTGCATTGTCTTTTGTTTTTGTTGTGGCCGGTTTTAGAAGGAGGTATGGAATATTCTTTTCACAGCTTGAGGGCTGCTCTAATTTACTACAAAGTAGTATAAACAGTTTTGAAGTTAGAATTTAATTTGCCACTAATTGTAAAGAATATGCTCTCCCTAACATGCAAATCTGTTTCGGGTCCTGCAAGGAAAGATCTGCTTATGTTGACCTTTTACATCAAAGGAGATACTTCTGAACTCATTGCAGTGTTTTTATAGTCTACACACTTTTCTGTGTGCTATATGAAGTTTTAACCTTATACGTTCAACTAAAGAAGGATGTTTTTCTAATACATGGGTTTATTGGAGATCTCAAATGTGGTTAGCTGTGTAGTACATAAATACAACTTAATAATAGTATTTGAAGTTACTAAAAAGAATGATATTGAAGGAACAGCTGAACAGAAAGAAACAGGTAAGGGAAGTGATTTACTGAGGCAGACACAAGGATTTGTATTTGTGGGCTCTTGGCCCTGTTTGATGTACATGCCCATAGGTGGTGCCTAGTGCTTCATTTTCTCTTAACTAAAACTAAACCCAAATATCCCACAGTTAATTATGCATTAGTTGCATATTCAGACTGCAAAATCAGCTGATAGCCCAGACAAGCTATGACCAGCATCATAATTTCAAATCTTACTGGGTTTTCTGCCAACACTGAGATAGGCTTTGAGAAGTGGCTGGTAGTTGAGTCTATCCTACCATAATTTGTCCTTTATCTTACATGGCTAGTGGGATGCCTATAACTGTATGTTGAACATGACTTTCCATAACTTGTGTCTTGTGGTATTTTTCTCTGAGTCGTTCTGTTACATGGGTACCCTTGGTAATAATGGTAGATAAGAATAAGGGCTTTGTCATCAGACTTCACACTCACACAATGGTTTGTTTTCTATAATATCCAAAAGACCTAGTTCTCTTCCTCCCCTCCCATGTAAGATTCTATCTGCATCATCTAACACCATATGGGGGATTCTCTCAAGCATTGTTCAGAGTTGATGATAAGCAGATGTGGGCAAGGACCTTGGTTAAACTATGACTTAATTTGTGAGGTTTGATGAACAGAAAGAAAATGGCTTCTTCTAATTATAGGTTCATGACTTTGTCAACTTAAACAAATTAATGTCTTTGTACTTGGCAAACTTGGAATCTATATTTCACTAGGAGGGATTTTTGTGTAGGATTTCAAATATATGTGTGCTGTCTACCCTTCAATGATTTTTGTGCAGTCAAGGGAAATCAATTTCCACTATTCAAAATTTCTTATTGTTACTGGGCAAAAGGACTGAATTTCTGCTTGGAGTTTGTGACTTCTCTCATGGAGGCATATGATTTTTTCCTTAACAAAAGACATACTAGTACATTCAGTTTCAGACTGTCTGTCTGAAAGAATATTTTGAAGAATCTGAAAAAATCTGAAAGAACTTTTGAAGTCTGAAAGAAGTTTATTTGCTAGTGATCCTATTGTCTTTGTAAAGGCTAGTAATTTGTAGCTGTTATCACTAATGTAGTTAGTACTTTGCTACTCAATTAGTTTCCTTTCTAATCTGTAGTTTTCACAAAAAGCAGCGTGGGGCTTGTGCCACTTGGCTGTGTGACTTGATGTAAGCTGTCTGTGGAAAAGCTGTTTTTCCTTCTAGTATTGTGGCTACTGATATCTAGCACTGAAACAACAGAGGTAGTGATAGTATATCCCCCTTCCCTATGTAAAGATCTTTCCTGCATAGCAAAACTTGAAATAGAGCCATCTGCTGTAGGAACAATGCCCAGAATGATTTATCATGGTGGACCAAGCTCAGACATCCCACTACTACAGATTTTCCACTACTAAAGGTAACACTACTTCCCTATGTGTGACGTTGAATCAGGTGATGAAAAGGTGTCCTCCTTCTATGCCTGAAATTTGTTTGCATTTACTTGCTGTTGCCTTTTCCATCTCCTACCCTTATTGTATGACTTCTGTACTTGCTCCATTTCTGAAAGATGTAATTTTTTCTATCTATTCCATAGTATATTTTTGCATTGTTCATTTTGCTGTGGAAGTTATCAAGTTGCTGGAGGAGAAATCCTCTGGAGGAAGTAGCTCTTTATCCCATAGCTCTGCCCTGAAGCGGATTTCCCCTTTTACCGCCTCAAGCTTCAGCTCTTGTCCACATCAGTGTACAGGCATTACTCTTTTGTCAAAAGCAGGGAGAAGTGAAAACTTGCCTAAATCCCAAGAAGCAGTTGTGAAATTTGTCACTATCAGTACAGCAGTGAACACATTAGGAAATTTCTAAAAATGCTCATGTACGGAACGGATGATTTATAGCAGGAAGGATTTATTGTTGCTTCCTAACAATGATCTGATCTATTCTTAATTTTTTATATTGTTCAATTTCTTGTATATCTCTGCATAATAGTTGTGTTCATGCTGGTAATCACTGTTAATCTAGGGTCCTAATCTTTGTTGCTTTATTGACTAGGAGCCATTAAAAAACAAGGTCTCAAGGTGTCAAACACTGGGTTAACTGAGGGTAAATGTCCCTGTCCTCCGACTACAGTTGTGCCTGAGTCCTAGTGCTGTTCCCTGATTTGACTGATCCTCATCTGAATATGGCACCAGCTAACAGAATCCAGAGTAAGTGGCAAGAGTCCTCTACAGTTTAGAGAACTCTCTTGAATTTCTGGTGGAGAGAAAAATCTCAGCGGCTCTGGAGAATTCATTAGTCTGAACTGACAGCTCCATGAGAAGCCTAGTAATTTCTGCATAAGTAAGGCCACTAAGTACATCCAGAAATTGCCAGGGTTGGATTGTTAGCATGAACCCAGAATATTTTTTTAAAAATTGAGGGATCCAGAGTGCTTAAGGCACCATGAAAGTACTGTGGCATGCTGCTCAGAGGTTGAATTTAACCAGTAACATTTTTTGTGGAGTATGGTCAGTATTAAACTTGTCAGCACTGAGCTCTGTAATCTCATATTCCTTTTAGATTCTCTGGTGTTGCTCTGATTAAACAGGCCAATCCACAGGCCCCATCTCTTGTAATGTAAATGGTAGGTTTGGAGGACTTTTTGCTTTTACAAAAATGGTGTTAATTTTCTAATGGGGAACTCTGCAAAAAAGTGGGAAGAAACAAAGATAGACTGCCAAAGTGTCTTCATACATCTGCCTGAATTAAAGCCTGTGAGCTGTAAACAAATGTTATTTATCCATAAGTACACAATATGTTGCTGCTTAATTTATTTATACAGTGTACTTTATTCACTCCACATGAGCCCAGAAAAGCTCCCGTTATGAAACACTTGTTTTCCTACAGTATCCAGGTAACAAGCCACTGACAAGTGGGTAGCCTAATGAGTACGGATTAAGGAAAAGTGTGGAGATACAGTGTTTTGAGCAGAACATTGTTGCTGCTAGCTCTAATGCAATGAGGGTGAGCTATTTGTTTTCATTTAAGTCCTGATTGTGGTCTGCGTAACTTGGAAGGATTTTTAGTTCACAATGGATTTTAGCCTGTTGAGCACTCTTGGGGGTTTCATTGACTTATAATAACCTGCAGTGCCCTCCTCTACCACACTGACGTTCTTTCATTCCACCTGTGTTTATTGTTTTCTAGACCAGCCACTGCTCAGGATCTGCTTTGCTATGTCCTTGAAGTGTCTACCAGGTACCTTTCTCTGCTGTCATGGAGACCTGCAGAAAAACATGATATGTTTTTTATCAAAGAACAACACTTGATCCAACAGCAATATGACAGAGGAGGCAGGATGCAATGACTGCAGTCTTCCTGGGATATAAATGCAAAGAAAAGGCTAGGCTGTGCCCTGGAAAGCTTACAGTCTTAAGGAAGACAGCAGACAAATAGTGAAAGCAAGGAAGATTTATGCATTATATCTAGCTATTTCTTTATAATTTATGGTGCTAGACCATGGGTCAGAAGGGCAGTTCTGTAGCAGTACAGGGCTATGTGTCAAGAGGCTTTGGCATAATAGTTTTTCTAAGTATTGTTACTGTATTTGAAATGGCAAAAGTTGCACCATGTATCAATAACTTTTTCTTAAATAAATATGTGCCCTGAAAAGGAGTAGAAAAACTAAATCTATGGACTAATGCTCCCTTTTCTAAATGCACCAGGTTTAGTTGCTTCAGATGTATGAAAATTACATCCATTGGCTTTATGTACATCAATGCATTGAGTTCCTCTGTGCATGGACTAAGCGTCTAGTTCACACCAAAAATAATGTGCAGCTTTTCACCTCTGCTGCCAGTTATGAAAAAGGAAGCATGTAGCTCCCACAGCTGTGTTACAGTGTCGTTAAAAAAGACCTTTGTTTATAAGCAAAAATCCCCCATAGAAAGGGAGAAACTTTCTTTCCCCAGACTTGGAGAAGACAAAACTGCATCTGAAGCAGTTTCATATGATCATGGGTTTTGATTTATTTCTTTCATGACAGAACAGTAATGGCTCCCTAAGGTACATCATAGCTTTAAGATTAACAATCCAGTCTCTGCAAGGCTGAGCTGTGACACCTGTGCCAGATGGTGTCCGCTAAATTACTGTCAACAGAGGCACATTTCTGAATTATCTGTTGCTTTTGGAGGCAGGCATCAGAAGCTTTCCTACGTTCTGAGGTCCTGCTAGTACACTGGCAAACTTTTCTTTATTTGATTATTTTTAGTGAATGAAAGCTCACCACCTGATAGTGCAATTTCATGATGCAGTCAGCAAAAATTTTACTCTTTTCTTCTATGTCTCTCCTTCTCCTTCTTTTACTCTTCCTCACTCTTTTTAATGCAAGCCTGATCTGGCTAGTGATGCCACTCACACACCCACAAAAAATGTCTTCTGCAAAGACTTGATGAAGGGATATTGCCAACCAATTATTACGACTGAAAAGTACTTTATTTGTGCTTCAAAGTTAGCAAAAAAGTAGGCATGTGAGTGTAAAAACAAATAAAGCCCATTTTAGTGTGCTTGTTCTAGACCCTGCTCTTGGGGCTTCTTAGCCCACGTGCAGGTTAGCTGACAGAGAAGGCTTGTTTGCGCTGTGGTTACAATAAACACAGCAATAGCCCCACACAGATTCAAATCTCTTCATGATATTGAAATAGGGTAAACAATGGAAGTACTAACCATCTTACTAATTAAGGAATAATTTGTGAAGAAATTGAATGGCTTAAAGTTCACTAAGGAAGCCTGTCATGAAACTCAGAATTCATGTTCAATTTCTTTAACACTGTTGTGTATTCTTGGAGAGAAATCATGCTCTTCTCCCAAGTCATCATGGCTAGAAGTGAGAAACAAAGTGGCACTAAGTTACAGTTTCATCCTGCTGTTTTTCCTTAAAAACTTCTTAAAAACACAATGAAAATCCATGGAGTCAAGATTTTGTTGCCATGCTTACTTTGGAGTGGTTGCTGAATGAAGGTAATTTCTTAATAATTTCTGCTTGTTTGAGTGCAGACTAATGTTTCCTTATGAGTAATATATTCAAAGTGTTTGAATGTACTTTGCCTACAGTAAGAAAAGTTTTCAAAAAATCTCTGTTCTGCTCTATTGTGCCACACAGAGCTCACAGATCAGTCATCTCCTTGGTAGCTCTTTCCCTTTTCGCTGCCCATCTCATTTACCTTCATCATGACTTAGAGAATCGTGTATACTTGTTGTAAAATAAGATAACTAACAGGGTTTAGCAAGTAACAGGATCTTTTTTTCAGGGACATTCATAAGTGGGGAAAAAGTTGTGTATTGTTTCAGAATTCATACTGCAAACTGTAGTAATATTTTATGTTTGAAGCACATTCAGTTCAAGATAAACAGCTTTGATTATTTTGCTTTCCTTCAAACCCACAACCTTTGCTATAGACTGATTGAGAAGCTGAGAGTCTGATCCTGTAGTGTGCTGCATTCATGCATCTCTCCTGCGCTGCAGAATACACAGCATGAAGGAGGATTAATCCTTTAATTCCTTAGTGTTTCAGGAAGCACAGAGCAAGCTGACTTCTCAGGTAAATTAGTGTAACACTGGTATCTGAATGACTAAGAACTTAGTCTCTGATGTACAAGTCAGCCCAATTTACCTATTTTCTCAACATTTAAATGAATATGTCTCTCCACGACTTTGCTGATTGTTTGGGTTGGGTTTTTTTAGCTAAAAAACAAGAATAAGCCACATTATGGGTAGTTTCAGGGTTTGGCTTGGCAGAAATGTTTCGTTTGATAGAAAATAATGTATGGATAATGTTATTTCTAGATGTGCAAAATATAACTAGTATGTGGAGGAAATTGTGCAAAGAGGAATCTAAAAGTCTGCGTTAGAAACTTGGGTAAGCATTATGGAAACTGCAATCACATTGCAATTTTTTCTGTGTGTCAAAATGTAACTACGAGTACTTTATCTTCTTGACGAAATCACCATTTATAAGTCATTTTTCATCAAAACCACATGTATGGTAGTTGATCACTGCAAATGACTTTGCCATTAGGACCATAGCTTTGGTATTTTTCTTTCCTTTTCAGTATTAAAACTGCTTTGGAAGGCAGTATAGAGGAAGGTGGATGAATTAATAAGTGATTAAACCCAACTTTACATAGATACATGCATTTCCAAAAGCTCCATACATTGGCTTCTTTGTTAACTTGAATTATTTTCAGCAATGAAGGAAACATTTGTCAGAGTCAGAAAGAAATGCCACAAAATAGTCTAAAACAGAAGCCAAAATGTCTTTGGAAAGAGATGTAAAATAACCTTGGTTTCCAAGAAGGAATCCTTCAGGGGAATTTCATGTTGTTTTGAGACTGAGGTGTTAAGGGATAACACACACATGAATTATGTATATTTTATTCCATTATTTGTGGAAGTAGCTAGATGCCTACAAAACTGAAATTGTGTCACAGAATCATAGAATGGTAGGTGTTGGAAGGGACCTCTGGAGATCATCAAGTCCAAAACCTTGCCAGTGCAGGAACA
Source organism: Actenoides hombroni (assembly GCA_024336885.1). NCBI lineage: Eukaryota > Metazoa > Chordata > Aves > Coraciiformes > Alcedinidae > Actenoides > Actenoides hombroni. Next base: position 69,918,033 of record WUAM01000431.1, on the reverse strand, counting down.
CCTAGGACAGGCCACAGAGGAACAGATCCAGGTGGGTCTTGAAAGTCTCTAGAGAAGGAGACTCCACAGCCTCTCTGGGCAGCCTGTTCCAGTGCTCCGTCACCCTCACAGTGAAGTTTTTCCTCATGTTGAAGTGGAACTTCCTGTGTTCCAGTTTGTCACCATTACCTCCCAACATCACAGAGCACCACTGAAAAGAGACTGGCCCCTTCTACTTGACACCCACCTTTCAGATATTTGTAAACATTAATAAGATTCCCTCTTAGTGGTCTCTTTTCCAGGCTAAACAGTCCCAGGTCTCTCAGCCTTTCCTCCTAAGAGAGATGTTCCCATCCCTTCATCATCTTTGTAGCTCTCCACTGGACTCTCTCTACTATTTCCCTGTCCCTCTTGAACTGGGGAGCCCAAAACTGAACACAATGCTCCAGATGTGGTCTCACTAGTGCAGAGCAGACGGGGAGGAGAACCTCCCTCCATCTGCTGGCCACACTGTCCAAATCCAAAGACAGGTGAGGAAAACTGTGACCATTTTTAAAAGACTAATCACAGTGGGTAAGCCCAAGTTTGAGGAGTATTTATGGCCCCAAACACAAAGATTGTGTTGGAGAGGAATGAAACAGGAGTGGAGGAAGTACAACCTCAAAAACATTTGGCTTGGATAAAGACTCTTTTCTGCTAAACTGTTAGTTTATTCAAGAAAAACTAAGTAATATTGACTGACTTAATATAGGATAGACACTGGAATATTAATGTTGCACACAAAAAAATTCCCAAATTTCTCAATTTAAAAATCTCTATTTTATATTTAATTTCAGGGATATGCATAAGGATTCTGGACATCTGACAATAATTTTCTGTCAAGTAGGTATACATTCATCCCTATGTTAGTATACATACTATGGTTGTCTACAAGATGTTTTAATGGGTCATTCCATCTTGGTTTTACATAAAAAAGGTTTGAATGAATACTGGAAACTAGAGACAGTTAGAAAGTCCTATGTGTTAAAATTAGATTAGTGAAAATAAAGAAGGCAATCCTATTTTATTGAAACAACAAAATTACCTTGAGTTCATTGTTTAGAAAACCAGAGAATCATGCTTCTGCTTCTATAATAGTTGCATTTTAGTACTGATTTCTTAAGCCACAGTTGTTAATATTTTTTCATCTCCTATCCAGGATGCAACAGGCTTACAACACACATGGCTAGTTTATAGTCAACTAATTGGAGATAAATATACTAAATCTGCAATTAAGTTTTCTCCACAATAAGTGGACATCAGAGAACTCATAAACATGTGGACTAAATAAATGTCTGCCAAGTCACACAGATGTTTGTTCACTTTAGTGGCATTTATTTTAAATAATCAGAAGAGAATGATACAATGAGTCTTCCATACGATGTTGGATGAGTCTTATGTAGTCCCAGGAACAGCTGAAAACCCTAATTTTTTTTTTTTTTCATTAAGGGAAATTGACTATTCCAAATATTTTCTTCTTTCATTCCTTTCTAGAAAATGTGCATTCAATTCACAGTTTCTAGTTAAACATGCACATTGCTACAGACAACAGTAATTCATGAGAGAAATGAAGCAGTGCAAACGGATGCAGACTGAGGCAGGTAACAGAGCCAAAATGATTGTTGATGGCATGTTAGGTTGGCTGTATTTGCCACTTTTTCCATCTCACTGGAACTTCCTTGTAGTACTATGAAGGAAAAGAAAGCAAAACATCATTTTCAATAAATTTATTGATGGCTAAGTTCTCTTTCTGAATCCAAGCTGGCCAAATCATAGGAGTTCAGTGTTGAACCAGTTAGAGAGCTTAGTATATAGAGGCAGGAGGAATTTAAATTTAGTAGCTGCTGTGTGCCAAGTATACAGTCATTTTTCTTCAGGGAATTGGTTGAGTCCAGCACATTGGCAATGGGTAAGAGGAAACCTAGTTTGCTTCCAGCTGGCCAGTCTATGACTCTATAGCTCACAAGTTTAAAGTATTATGCTGCCTGATGTGGGATGATTGCCTGATGACCAAGTGTGAAGTTGGGAAATACAGATTACCTACACTGACAGAGCTGTAATATTTGTAGGGAGATTCTAATCTTATTACCAGTATTATGAAAAAAGCAGTTGAGTATGTTTATTCTAGTAAAGTAACAGGAAGAAAGATGGATAAGAAATATATCCAAAATAAACTATTTTAAAACGAGCATTCCTTTTTATTACTTTTATTTTTTTCTGAAAAGGTAAAAAAAGCAGAGTTTCTTAATCATGTAAATTAACTTCCAACTGTACAGTTAATTAGTCCAAGTGAAATTTGACTGTGTTTAAAAAAAAACATTTGAGTAATCTAGACTGCTTTTATTCAGCCTCAAAAGTGGAACTACTTACTGCGAGAGCCTGCACACCTGTCTGAAAAGCTGAATCTAAACCAGATACTCAGCAACAGGAGAGCCTTTTCTCAACTGTAAAAGTACTTAACTGTGAAACTATGGTGCATATAAGTTCACTACCATCAAACCATCTGAATGTTTCAGAAAATGCTTATTCAAAAACAAAGATGATAAATGCTGAACCATACTGGTATGCTGTAAGATGGCCCAGCAGGGAAGACCTGTCTGGCTGGACAGAGACCTTTGACTGAAACTTGGGAAGATAAGGAAAAGGATCAGAATGAATTCCCCATAATCCAAGGGGAAATGGTCAGTGATTTACTACACCTGTTAGATACACACAAGTCTACAGGGCTGAATGGAATCTGACCAAGCATATTGAGGGAGCTGGTGGAAGTGCTCACCAAGCCACTTTCCCTCATTTACCAGCGGTCCTGGCTAACTGGGGAGGTCTCAGTTGATTGGAGGTTATGGAGCAGATCATCCTGAATGCCATTACATGTCATGTACAGGACAAACAGGTGCTCAGCCCCAGTCAGCATGGGCTTAAGAAAGGCAGGTCCTGATTGACTAACTTGATCTTGTATGACAAGATAACCTGTTAAGCGAATGAGGGAAAGGCTATGGATGTCATCTACCTACACTTTAGTAAAGCTTTTGACACTGGTTCCCACAACATTCTCCTGGGAAAACTTGCTGCTTATGGCATGGAGAACTGTACTCAGCACTGGATAAAAACTGGATGGCTGGCTGGGCACAAAGAGTGGTGGTGAATGGAGTTAAATCCAGTTGGCAGCCAGTCACAGGTGGTGTTCCCCAGGGCTCAGCAGAGGGGCCTGTTCTCTTTAGAATCTTTATAAATGATTTGGGTGAGGGGATCAAGGGCACTACCAGTAAGTTTGCAGATGACACCAAGCTGGGCAGGAGTGTTGATCTGCTTGAGGGTAGGGAGGCTCAGTAGAGGGATCTGGACAGTTTGGATCAATGAGCCAGTGGGATGAAGTTCAACAAGGCCAAGAGGCAAGTCCTGCACTCGAGTCATAACAGCCCCAGGCAACACTACCGGGTTAGGGACAAGTGGCTGGAAAGCTGCTTGACAAAAAAGAACCTGGGGTTGTTGGTCAACACCCAGCTGAACATGAGCCAGCAGTGTGCATAGGTGGCCAAGAAGGCCAGTGGCATCCTAGCCTGTATCAGAAATAGTGTGGACAGCAAGACGAGGGAAGCAATCCTGCTGCTGTACTCAGCACTGGTGAGGCCACACCTCAAGTACGGTGTTCAGTCCTGGGCCCCTCACTACAAGGACACTGAGGTGCTGAAGCATGTCCAAAAAGGGGCAAAGAAGCTGGTGAAGGGTCTAGAGTACAAGTCTTACAAGGAGCAGCTGAGGGAATTGGGGTTGTTTAGCCTGGAGAAAAAGAGGCTCAGGGGAGACCCTATTACTCTCTACATCTACCTGAAAGGAGGTTGTAGCCAGGTGGGTGTTGATCTCTTCTCCCAGATAACAAGTATAAGGACAGGAGGAAACAGCTTCAAGTTGTGCCAAAGGAGGCTTAGATTGGTTATTAGGAAAAATTTCTTCACCAAAAGGGTTGTAAAGCACTGGAACAGGCTGCCCAGGGAAGTGGTAGAGTCACCAATCCTGGAGGCATTTAAAAGCTGTGTAGACATGGTACTTAGGGACATGGTTTAGAGGTGGACTTGACAGTGCTAGGTGAACAGTTGGACTTGATGATCTTAAAAGTCTCTTACAACCAAAATGATTCTAAGATTCTATGCATCTGAGTTCAAACAAAGCATTATTTTATGGAAATTATAAAGAATTAATTTAAATAGTAGACCAACCCACTGTCCCAATACCAGCATATGCACATTTTACATTTATACATTTGTATTTTTTATTAAACAAATCTATATTTACATCTATATAAACAGACCTGAATAAAATAGTTTAATTTTTTTAATATGCATTGAAGTCACTAAGCCTGTATGACCTTGCGAACTACTATCTAATACGCAGTAAACTGTTTCTCATTTGTGAAAAGTTGTCTAATAAGCTAAGAGGTAATGAGCACTCAATTGAACACACCATTAATATTGCTCATTACCATTAATATTCTTAATGCACCTCAGAGGTCAGTGAGAGAACTCACTTTCAACAGGATAAAAGAGGGAGACAAAATTAGGATGCCTGGATATATTGTTGATGCCACTGCTGATAGTAGTTTGTAATCAATGTACAAAGCACAGTATCTATTATCGATCACAGTCCCATTGTCTTCCTTGAAAACATTGTAAGATTCAATAAGTATATATTATATACTTAAGTGCTTCACAACTAAAAAAACATCAAAAGTAGAAATGGTAATTTTTTTCTATTACTTCTTATTGAGTCATAAAAGAGTCATTCCCATGTTTCATGTAAAATACATACATGAAACAACTGGAAGAACTTCTGAGATGCTAAAGGCCTAAAAGTTAGCAAGGAGCAGAAGCCACAGGCAGCCTTCTGTCAACTCAGGCACATTTACGAGAACATACATCATGTTTAATAGTGAAAGCATAATGAGGGTTTTTTTGAGAAAAAGATGTTGTAATATCTAATCATAACTTACAGAGAAAGTGGGTATTTTGACACCCAGAATTCTGTTCCCAGGACGAAAAAAACCTTCTATGCACATCATATTTCAACAAATTCCCCCAATTTTTGAACTAAAAACAAAAAAATAAAAAAGCACCTACTCTCCATCCTTCTTAGTTACAGCGCAATGATTTAATAAACAAGCATAAAACTTTTTATCCTCAAAACTACCTTAAAAGAATTATAATAAGGTATTTACACTCCATCTTTAGTAATAAACCATGTATCTGGTAAGAAATTTGTTTGAAGTTTTACAGCAGAGCAGTGTGTAAGGAATGCCGGGCTGCTCTGCCTATTCTGAAAGTTTTGCATCAGGCATTTCAAGCTTCTGAATTTCTTTTTTTCCATGGAGTCTCAGGGAAAAAAAATAAATCTGCAGAGTGAATTCCTTGCTATTCTTTTGCAGTTAATTTATTTCATCCCCCCAAAGAAAGACCCCAATAGAAGAGTAACCATTCATGTGCAAAGCTGAGAATCTGAGGCAGAACAAGAGCAAAGGTTACCTCTACACCCTCCCCTAAGCCTATTCAGAAAGGATCTCGATTCTGCTTCTCACCTCTGAAAGTCAGACATTGTATCTGGAGACAGAGAAAAGGAATGACCGAGGGACAGCTACTTGAAAATGAGAAATAAAAATGCACTGTGTCTAGGCTTTATATAGAAATGCCAGGTTGTACCACAAGAGACGCATAAAATTAGTGATACTTTAGAAGCCATATGAGCCTAGGCTATGGGAATTAGCAGCCTTGCAGTGCTGGAAGTAGCTCATTTTTATAATTATTAAAATCTACTTTGGCCTGATTTAAAATTGTACTGTCTACACTAAAGGTGTAATGTTGCACAAATTTAAACTATTTGAGTTATGCGGATCCTTGAACTAGAAAATAGATAATGCTTAATTACACCTAGGTCCCTTTCAGGTCCCATTTGATCTCTCTATCTGGTAAGATGCAAATCTAAACTTTCATCTTCTGCACTACTCAAGATGAGCATTAACTGGCTTAGGAAACAGGAAAAGCTTTAAGTCGTTCTTTTAATAGACAGTAGAAAAAATTAACTGTAGATGTACAACTGAAGGTGGGATGTCTCTGTCTGTGTTTGTAATCATTATATGTGTACAAATTGCCCTTGTAAATACACTGTTAAATAAAGATGGCTGTAGGTACTTACTGTTAGCCAAATTTT
>WUAM01000431.1:69849405-69859932 GCA_024336885.1 Actenoides hombroni | reverse complement strand
TGCAAGGCTAGAGGCTTGCCAATGTGATGCCCATCTACAAGAAGGTCTGGGAGGAGGATTCAGGGAACCACAGACCTATCAGCCTGACCTTGGTACCTGGAAAAATTACAGAGAGATTCATCTTGAATGTGCTCACATGGCAAGTGCCAGCCAGGGGATCAGGCCAAGCAAGCATGGGGTCAGGAAAGGCACGTCCGGTCGTATTCAATATCTTTATCAACGATCTATATGATGCAGTGATCTTAGAGGTCTTTTCCAACTGTGACAATTATGTGATTCTGTGATACTTAACATCAACAGAGTGACTTGATAGCTATGACTGATTATAGTGGACATCCTAATATTCTTTTTATTAAATCTTGAGATAATAAGACACAAAATAGATGACCTCCTTAACTTGTCAGAAGTTGAAAAGCAATTAGATTCAGATGACTCATTTGATACAAAGGTCTTATAGTAAATAATTCCTAACAATTTTGGTTTTAGTATCTAACTGTGATCTATGTGTTCCTAAATGCAAAAGTCCCATTGGCAAAAACACATGAAAGACCTCTTTGAAAACCAAGAAGACATGAAGAGGAAACTATCTTGGTCGAATATCAGCACAGAAGCTGAAGTGTCTGTAGTATACACAGACCACTGCCTAAAAGTAGCTGTAGCCATTACATGAAGCAAAAATAGTGTTCAAACAAAAAATATAAGGAAGTATACCAGTTGACAAAATGAGTCTAGTATAAGAAACTGCTACAATAGAACAAATTCATGCTGGTGATGACATTTCACTGACATCTAATCATCAGTGCTCTAAACAGTACAAGAAACAAAGGAAACTGTCCAGTCTTCCATCATTTCCATCAACATAATACCACCAATATACTTTACTATCAACCTGAACTGCCTCAATCAAATGGACAATAAAAATCTTTTAGAAGTTATTATGAATACAAAACCTTCTCAGATATTGCACCATTAAAAACTTCCCATGATAGCTATCTATAAAAAGGGATTCTATAAACAGCAAGAGGAAAAATAAACCCACAACCCAACCCCAGAATCAGTTCAGCTAAATTTATGGGAAAAAGTTTATTTTCTTGAGGAACTGAAATGAAAAGTATTGCCTTTGGCAAAAAGTGATAACTGCCCCCAAAACACTTGTCCATTCTGAGTAGAGACAGAAAAAACACTGTCTAAATAGGTGCAGCAGGTGGGGAATTTCTTTCTAGAGAGTTTTAGCTTACTTTATAAGGACCTAGCCTGCTGAGTACCCTAGGGTTAAGCCACCGTTGGAAAGGCAGATATTAACTAGCGAACACAAAACATAAAAGAGAAAACAAAAGGTTTATTTTGTAATGCTAAAACCTAACTGTCACTGTAAAATGAATCTCAGCTTTGTGCACTGTAGGTACAGATCTAATGCATGTCTTCCAGTATCAGAGGTAGTGGTTTTCTCTGTTCCTGGGCCTTTAAATACCAAATAGATTTTAATGACCAGTTTAAGTCTACATTAGAGCACTCATATGATGTTTTGAGTTTCCTCTTTGCAAAGCCAGAAGAGATGCTGCAGTGCATGGCAATTATTACCTCATAATCCTGAAACCTTCTTTTAGAGTATTAGCCCTCATTTCCACAGCTAAGTGAGTCTGTGTGAGACCAAACCCAAAACAGATTAGAGGTGGGATTTGGAGTGCAGTATTAATACTGGAATTCTTCTCCTTTGGTAACCAAAATGAAAAACTAGACCTGTCAAATATATGTCTTGAATCATAACTAAGCAGAAGGTTAACCTTGTCTTTTTTTTTCTTTGGATCAATAACCTATTTTCAAAAAAAATTCATTTCAGGCCAAGTGGGAACTTTTCATTTAGCCCAAAGTGAAGCAATCCAAGTCCCTAGGAACTGAGTATGATCAATTAAAAAGAAACAAAACAAAACAAAACTTCAAACAGAATTCACAGCAAAAAGTAGAAATATTGTGATAAAATATAACTGAACCCTAAGATTTAGTTTAGGTTAGTTTAGTTCAATTTTGTTTCTTTAAGTGTGACAATGTATGCCTCAGTACTTCTGGTGTTTGAGGCCTTTTTCCCCCAAAACAATCCAACTTTCCTTTTCCTTGGCCTAAATTTTTTGCTGAATTTGATCTCAGTGTTAAAATTATTTCAATCACTCCTCAAACATACCTCCAAAATATAAAACTCCAGATCTTTTGTCCCCACAATATTACTAATTGTTGGTATAGTTACAGAGAAAACAAAGGCTACCTACACAAGTTGCACTATGCCTGGCTAGTCCAGACTGATGATGATTCTCAAGAATTTGTTCTCCTTATTGGCTGCTAAGAAAAATGTTGTCCTCTGCCTCGGATGTACTTCCTCCCCAGGTATATCCAACTCCATTTTCAGTTGGTAATTTTCACTTTAATTACTGCTTTTTCAAATTTGTACCATGATTACAAAGAATTACTGAATGATCTGACTGCTAGTTCCCTGTTTCCTTCAGTCAATGAGCTTTTGTTCCAGAAATAATTATTCTGGCACATCACAAGCACCTTGCTTAGCCCAATGTACTTTTTTCCAGTATCTTGAACATTATGTGTCTGAGATCACTGAGTCCTTGATGCAAATGGAGGTGAAAGACAGGAAGCCCTGAAGTTCCAGATCACTGCATCTGGCTTCTAGTGCCCCTTTCATTTCATAAACCTTTTGATCTCTTTCTTCTTCCACTGCTGCCCTGTCACTCTATCCAGTCAGATTTACAAAGAATTACCTGGAGAGGGGGTTTTCTCCCAGCTTCTTCTTTATTATTTTTCTGGTTCACATTTTCAAATCAAGGAATGAGGTTAGACCTCATAATCACCACAATTTAATAATCTCAGCAGTCTCATCTTACTACAATGTCCTCAGTTTGCTACAGCTGGTATTTTTTCTTTTATATTTGTATGCATCTTGTTCACCAGCAGAAATAACTGGAAGAATGTTGTGAAACCTTGGAAACTTCAAGATGTTCCCAAGCCACTCTTGTCCTCGGTCTGAATTGTAAATATATGAAAGATCAGTGCACTGTGCTGATTTGTTCTAAAGAAAAACTCTAACCTCTAGCTCCACTGTCTCATCTTGTCACAAGTGATCTCAGCATGGTAAAATTACCAGTGTGAGAAAAAATTTCAGTATATGGATTTCCAGCTAAAGAGAAGTTTACAAGCAGCCAGATAAATTCTCTTATTCCTTAAATGTGAGATGGATTTAATCTTCTGAACTGCTTTTCTGGGCCAGATCCATGTAAAAATATTTTAGTACAGAACAAGTAAACTACCCATATATTCCTGACTCCCTCTATTCCAGGCATTGATGTAGCATAAGTAGGAGGAATTTTACGCATAATATATTAAAACCAATATTGGATCAATAATTGATTGATATCTCCTCTCCGGACATCTAACTCCAAGTTTTTCATCAGGTTCTTCTCCTTGAGTTAGAGTTGAAAGTGAATGATATTGATAGAAAGAACCAGTAATACACTAGGCATGTGAAGTGAGAAGGGTAAGTGCATTGCTTCTTTTGGCCGAAATATTAAAGGTAAGAAATTGAAAACTAAGTAAGAAATGGGTAAGGAATGAAAGCAGTTATTGGAACCAAGGCACTAGCAGAAGCGTGCAACTATGTGTTATGGTTAGTCTTTTAAAATCCTTGATGCTAGGATTTCTAGATTCAAATGTTTAAGCCTTCAGAACAGGTGTGAGCAAGGTTTTTGTCTATCTTTGCTATTTTAGTTGTAAACCAAATATTTTTCTTAACCTTTGACTTTCAGTGCTTTTTGTAAGATGTTAATGGATTAAAATATTCTATTTTAGTAAATCATTTGTCTTATATTTGATTAATAATTTATGTATCACACCCACTGCTACTGAACTTGCATTCTTTAATAATAATGCCCATAAATCCTCTGAACAATTTGACTCAATTGTATCAAAAGCAGTGATGTACAAGCCACTGTGATGACAGCTGAAATGATGTCTCATGTAGGAACATCCTTTTATAATCAGGATGACCTGAAGCAAAAGCTCCTGTACTCTGACTTGAACTGTTGGAAATATTTCCTTACGTGTTGCTGACATTTTATGATGTGTGACTGTTATTAATGGAGTTTTGTTTAGGTTTGGGTGCTGTGGCTGTTTCTTGTTCACTAGTATTACTGTCAATTTTATGGAGTCATGTCTGCAGCAATTAAAATCTAGGAGGGGGTCACTGCCTTGCCAATTTCATGGGCAATCCAGCAACCTTATTCCACGTGCCACACAAAAAAATTAAGACCCTTCCTTCAAGGATGTTAAAAGAAAGAAATGACAGGAGCAAATTATGAGCTTTACTTTACAGATAATGGGTTTTCTACCCCAGGGTGGTAGCATCATCATCTTCCTTTTGCAGCTAGGTAAACTGAACTTCATCAGAGACAGAGACTGAAACAACATATTGTCAGAGTTCCAGACTCCTAAATGACACTACCTTCCTTGAAGTCCTCAGAGACACTCCTTGCCAGTATGAGTGTGAAGTGATTCCCCTCAAATGCACAGCACAGACTCACTGAGGGATCCCAAAAGAGCTGTATGTAAAATCATGTTCCATTCCCCTGCTGTCTTTGCAATGAAAGCTGGCTACTGACAGAGGTCCGTTAATTATACTGTACAACTGATAGTACAGCAAAACTTGATTTTCCTCTGCTTATGGAAACTGTCAGACTTGATGAAAATGTCTACTAAATAACAGAGAGTCCCTTAGATATCTCCTTATGAAGAACAGAGTACCTGTTTCCCAGTAATATTCCCTGGTAGTGTATGACACTGTACCCAGTGCCATTGGACCTCAGGAGGTCTCCAGTCTGCACCTCTGCCCGGAACAGTCTTAGCCATGGGGTTAGACCAGGTTTCTCTAAACCTTATCCTGTGAGGTCTGAAAACATTCCAGGGAAGCAGATAGCAACACGTCTGGGCCCTGTCCCCACTGCCCTCATGGGGAAAAAGCTCCGCCTTATCTCCTGCATCTCTTTCTCCCCTGCTCATCCTTCTCCCCAGAGCTGTCCCCAGCCCTGATGGCACTGATGTCAAGGCTTGCTTGGAACAGTGCTGCACATTGCTCCTGCCCCTGTTGCATAGGGGTCCTTTGGGCCCCTTTCTCTGTCTGGTCCTGGCCCATCTGCATGGGACACCAGGACTCTACGGAGTATTATCATCTTATTAGCAGTGACAGAGCTCTTTAGAACCTGCTGGAGTTTTATAGAATCAAAAGCCAGGATAACTCTTGTTATACTTCTATTTTTCTACATGTTTGAGTATATAAATGCATGAATGAGAAGCACTCCTTTTCCACTAGTGTTGCCCTTCTAATTTACTGCTTCTCTCCTTCAAAGCATTCCTGGACCTCCCTTGCTGTCACAGGTTTCTGTGCAAAATTCTCTCCTCTTTTCTCTGGTGTTTGATTTCACCTCCTGACTATTGCTTTCCACTATCTCTTTAGTGATAATAGTTCGTTTTCATAACACGAGTATTAAAAATTTTCCTTGGAGTCTGCAGTATGATTTATTTTCTTATGTCTAAATTTGTGTTTCTTGATTTATGATGTTTGAAAGATACACAATTTCATTTGCAGTGCCATCTTTGAATGCCGAAGTCCTTTCCTAGTCAGAGAGCTGAAACATTTCCTTCGTGTGTGAGACATAGTCTTGTATATCCTGTCTTTGAATGTTAATGAGAAATCAGATGCTGTGAAATGATGCAAAATGTTGAAAAGAGAATAGCACACCTAATTAAGTCCTTAAATTCCTTTTCCATTCTAGGGAAATTATCACCTACCTCTTTTATAGGCTTTGAGCTCTTAGGGAAAATTTTATTGAGTTAAAAATAAAATCAGTATAAAACCTGGAGGAAGGATAAGCAAAAAATTCAATACTTCAGTCTTATAGAGCCCTCCGAAAGACAGGAAAAAAACATGTGAAAAGATGTATTTTCTGGGTCATGCAGAATACCCTATGAAACACTGTCTATGTTTACTATCACTTATGGTGTATCTATTCAGAGAAATGCAGCTCTTCAGTTTCTTCGGCAGGACTATGACTCTTGGGAGCTGCAATTGCGCTACCTGGATAGTTTTCAAGCTGCAGCAGTAAATAGCTGTTCTCAGAAATAATACAGTGGACCAACTAAACATTGCTCATGCATAGTAGTTTTCTCTAATTTAAAAGAAAATTATCTTGTTTGTTATTCTTAGGTGAGTTTACACACAGTAAAATGATACATTTATTGTATTCTTTTTTCCCCCACCATTGTGATGTTCTGCCAGTTTATGTGATTTCCTGTGAGAAATCATATCTAAAGAAAAATATCCTAGGATGTTGAGTGATCCAGAGCTTCTTGTATTCCAGATGAATACAGAACTGTTCTGGTTGTTTAGGGCAGTAGAGAGAGAGAGAGAGAGACTTACTGCTCATGGAGGAAACAACAAATAAATGAGCTAAATTTTTGAAACCTCTTTATGTAGTGATGTAGAAGACAGTTTTACTCTTATGTTTGTTACATCATTCTCTGGATGTGCCTCCTGAACTCTTCAATTGATGGATCCTAAAAGCAAGGAATCTGCTTCTCAAGAGAAATCTTGATATTATTCCATTCTGTAAATCCACACATGGCAAATTAGTAAATATCATTTGTTCTACTTGCAAGATTTGTGTTGTAAATGTTACACATGTTTGAAGCCCAATTAGCTGATATTTCAGGAGTAATCTGGCATGTACCAGTCTTTATTGTTGTTTCGGAGGGCCAGCACTACAGAGGGAGAGCAATACGATTTAAACAATGGTGAGGTTCTTGGCTTTTGATAATGAAGCAAAACCCTGAGCATCATGCCAGTGGGAATGTGAAAGTAAGGGCTCCATTTATAAGCACTGTATGGAAAAGTCTGTAAAACAAAAAGATCCATTACACTCATGAATGCCTGAGAAAATAACCTTATTTTATCTTTCCAATTGTTCCTCCTACACAGTACCTACAACTGGTATCAATCTGGTTTTAGTAGTATTATGTATCAAAGATACACAGCTATTCTTCAGTGTGTAATTAAATATACCATTAATCAATACACCTACTTACCATAGATCAAACCTTCAATCTTGAAGTCCTCTATCTTCTGAAGAATTTAAAGGACTTACCTCTTACGAATTTTTTTTTTTTCCTGTCCATTTTCATCTCCCAACTCTTAGATTGTAGTCTCTTTTCCTTTCTGATTACGTTTTCACTCTCTTTCATCCATTGTATGGGGGTTGCTGTTGTTGGGGGAGTGTTGGGAGTAATTTTAAAGCCTTTTTACAGACTTCCCTGACCTTTTCTTCTCCTGCCTGATAATATTTGGCTGTGAATATTTTTTTATGATATTAATCCTTATGTGTTTCCATACCTTCACCATGCTGTTTTTTTGGGTTAATTTCAGCTTCCTTCTGCAATTATCTTAAGACATATTTACATGGAGTTGAGGACAAATTCAATTCTTGCAACTTCTGAGCAGCTGCTTTGCTGTGCTATGCTTAAGTGTTGTACTGCTCAGGGCAATTCTGGAAAGTGCTTATAGTAGGTGTATTATACAAATGGACATTTCACTGGTGCACTAAGTTGATTCTTTTCCTGACGTGCTTTGTCACAATACAGATGCAAAAAAACCCCACAATCCTGGGGTTATGTTCAGTAGCTTTTAGGGTGGACTTTGGCAATTAAAGGGTTCCTAGCTGTGATTTATTGGTGGAAAGGACACATACACTCCTTAGCACCAAGCAATGAAGACTAGGATGCTGGCAAATTAGGTGGATCCATGCTGGTAACACCTGTTTTTAAAGATGATTCAGTTTAGAGAGAGACAGAACACAGCTACGAAAAGCATTTAGGAGTATTAAACCTTTTATGACCTATTTGTATGACTGTCATTACTCTTCATAATCTCAAAACTTGGAAGTCCTTTTGTAATTGAGTTACTGATTACCATCACAACTTCTTATGAAACAGTGAACTGAGCCATTGTATTGCCATTGTATTAAACATTTTAAAATACAATGTTAGCAACAAAATGTTCCACTTGATTATTTGTCTCATGTGGTTAAATCACACTTTTTACCCTATATTGATAGAAGTTTAATGTGTAGTACTAAGGTTGATATTAGTTTTAAAGTATTACATTGATTCTTAATGAATATTCTAATAAATTTCTTTTAAATTTGGAAAGGAAATCACATTTGTCATATTTTTTCACAGTGTAAAATTATTAACTTTCCACCCTAATAATGCAGAAAGTTTAGCATTAAATAAGACCTAACTAATTTCGAACATCAGGTATTTGATTAGTCTCCAAAGTCTTAGAAAATACAGGTTTGATTGGGAATGAAAATGACCATGAAAGAGCTAAGTGCAGATTGATCTTTTGTAAGGAAGGTTAGCAAGGTTGGGTACTGGACTACTAAGCTTTCAGTGCCTGTACCATCACTGTTCTGGACAGCTTAACACAGTACAATGTGCTACTCCAGTAAAATTTGAATTACCCCTTGAGATGCAAAAGCAAGGACATTACATTTAGATGTCTGCAGAGTGGAGAGTAATAAACAACATGTTTCAAAACCTTAATTGGAACTATGCCATATTTCCTGAGATCATTAATTCCTTATCTGCTGTGTGCATGCCTCCTAACCAGGCTCTTTTATTTACTTCATATTCATCAGTTTTAGTCTCTGTTGCACTGTTGCAGTCTGTAGATACAGATTAAGAATGCTCTGTTTATTAAATTCCAGGAAAAGCATATATTTTTAGCTGAGAAATGGAAACTAGAGCAGTCATATAATTTTTACATTTAAAGCTTGTTTCTTTTGACAGAAACCTGATGAATGCAAACTTCAGCCCACAGTTGTCAAAGCAGACTTATTCTCCTCTTGACAATCACAATTCTGCAAAATATTTTCTTCTTCCCTAGTGATTTTTATCTTAGAAATAGGAAAGCTGTGTCATGGTTTACTCATTATATACTGCAGTATTATAGAAAAGACATTTCTCAAAAAACTGTCTCTCCATGGGACCATAGTCTTCCTAGATTGCCAACAAGCATGCCAGTTAGTGGTAGTTCTAGTAGTGATTCTTGTGTTATCAATACTTGTCCACTATGAACTGCATATGAACTTTGTAAATATAGCTTAACAGCTGTGCAGCATCAGCAGCTTAGATTTTGAGTATGAACACCTAATCATACAGATCTTGTATTAAGTTCAGTGAAACTGCTACCTGATAAAACAATTAAACCTCAATTTCTCACATAGTTGTATTTGTGTGTAAGCTCCAGTTTTGGAGATGAGAGGATCTGAATAACATCAAAATGAGCCAAATACCAGATTTCTGGGCTGATTTTCTAACCTTCTGGGTTGTATATTAGGACTGTAAATGGGAATTTTGGGTCATGTGAAGTGTTGATTATGGATCCTTGGGTATTTAAGCAAATGAAAAAGATGCTTCTTAACAAAAATTTTAAAGAAAATTAAAGTTTCAGAGAAAAATTCTAATTCTACTAAACACTCTACTAATAATCTTCATCAGAAAGAGGTTTTTACACCTAACTTATTTTTTTTTCTATGAATTTGTTTGTAGTAATGAAGATTGTAAAACATTATAATTCATAGATGTTCCCAAAAAAGACAAAGGATTGCTGGTTCTCTTTTAAGATCTGATTGTTCTGGTAATTTTTATATAGATTTAATGTTGAATTTACCTCTCTGAGGTAACTTTAGAGTTATTGTCTTTCGGTAACAACTACATTAAGTTCTTTATGAACTTTTAACACAAAAATCAGACTTTTATGAAATATCATATAAACTCTTAGTTTATGTTCTCTTGGCTTTTAATTATTCCTAAGTGAGATTATATATAAAGAGAAGACTTATAGCCTAGACAAATGAAGAGGCTTTTCTTTCTTCTGACTTGCCCACCGAGTCAGGGCTCTGGTGAAAATTTCACCTTACTCTTTCCTCAACACTGAGGCTGAAGATCAGCTGTTCAGAGATGTCTCAGGGTGTCAGCAATCAAATGCCTACACTCCCACTGAAGGTGAGCATGAAACAAGATGAACTGGAGCTGAGAACTGAAATACTTTTAAGGCCAGGACTGTAAATTTAATGATTCATTAGAGCTGAGATCCACTAACTTCCAAACAACCTTCTGTTATGGAATTAAGAATAAGATCACAGTTAGGCTTTTAATTTATTTTCAATTACTATAATATTTGATAAATTGCCGTTCTTTTTGTTTGTTTGTTTGTTTTTGTGGGTTTTTTTTTGTGGTTAGTATAATCTGGTTTAGATACTGATATATATGAGTGATGAGTCTGACATCACAGTTGTCAGGGTCATGTCATAGTCATTGTCATGATAATATCAATGTTGCAAGTGTCGCAGAAACTGGAGAAGAGAGACATGGATCTAATTTAAAGAACAGCAAGGACTATAGGCAATTTTATGA
>WUAM01000431.1:69833609-69849328 GCA_024336885.1 Actenoides hombroni | reverse complement strand
AATTAATAAAGACATCAACAAGCCCAAGTAATGTGTCTTCTTCAGGTAAGCAAACAAGATTGGGGGGGAATGTCAAAAAGAGGTTTGATAGATTAACCTCATAAGATAAACACGGAATTTTCAAGTGGCATTTATATGCATTTATATTGTTTGTTAATAATGCTAATATGGAGGATAGATGCTTTTCCAGTTTGCATAGAACTACTGTTAATGCAATGTAGCTATGAAGGCACTCTCATGTTCTGATACTCATCAAATACTAATCTGATAACAAATTGCTTGGATTTTGGCCATTAAAGAAATCACTTCTTTTCCACTTTGTACAATGGCCATATTTTATCAAAAACTAGTTTACTGATTCAAGGGCTGATGTTTCCCTTAATGTATGATTGTTGTTGTAATTACAGTGAATTATATCTTGCATGAGTGGATATGTATTCAGACATTAGCATTCACACTGGATTATCAGTTTAACTGTAAAATAAATACATGTGGTTTTGGAAGGAAAAAAACAAACCCTGCCAAAAGACCCAAATCCAAAGAAATAAGCTACCACTGATAAATTACATCTTTCCTCTCTCCATTTTCATTCTGTCAGCACTCTTTTTTCCATTCTCTGGAATGTTCCTAAAGTGATTTTTTACAAAGCCTTCAAAACTGTCTTGTTATCTTCTAGTTTAATGTATAGCAACATGAAAAATCCTTGGTAAGCCATTTATACAACTTCAGTTTTCAGTCACTCTGTCTTCTGACAGGCTTGACTATTTCTTTCAAGCTTTGTTCATTAAATCACATGTTAATAAAGAAAAAGAATTGATGTTTCTTATATTGATGTTTCTGTATAACTGGTGTTTAAGCTATTCTGGGTCAAATTCTACTACCATTGCAAATCCAAAGCATCTCTGTCAAGTTCAGGACAAACTGCACTTTTATCCTCTGCTTGATATCTCAAAGTACTCCCTCTCTTCCTAACTGGAGCCTTTTCATGTTCTTGGGGAAGAGGTATGCAGTGTACTCAGACTGATTTTACAACTCTGTATACTAGCTCTGATTTCCCATCATACCTAATTAGTATGGATTCCTGTTTTGAAATGGAAATCTATTTACTAGCTTGTGACAGCCTTTCTAGAACAAATGTGGTGGTTATAGAATAACAAACCTATTCAGCAGAAAGAAAATCAAAGAACATATCTTCCAGCTTCTTACTATCTTACTTACATAGTGAGCTAAATCTTGCCCACTTCTCCAGGTGTCTGAAAAGCTCAAGAAGGTGAAACTCATCACCACTTACCTCCATTCTCAGGTTTGGCACTTGCATACTCTGTTCTGAGAACATATTTTAGACAGCTTTTTATTCCCCATTTCTCACTTTTCCTTTTTGTAATAGTGGCATCTATTTGCTGAAGGAGAGGCAAGACACTGCTTCCAACAACCTTGAATACTTTTCTTTCCTTAAAAGGCAGATGAGTGGATGCAGGTCAATGGATATGATATAGGTGAGTACTGAATACAAAGAAACCTTTCCCAGACAAGGAGGTAGCACCCTTCCGTCATTGCAAGCCCTTGACCTGACATTCAGCTCCTCTCAGGACACTATGTGTAAACCATATTTGAGTTCATGTCCTGGGAGTCATTTCTGTTAAATTCCCAGGTCTGTGCTCTGTTTTGCTCAGAAATGGAAAAGTCATGTTCCCTGAGCATGCAAAGGGCTCATTGACTCTTATGTCCCAGTACAGGATGGGCAAGATCATGGCAGAAACACGTGGCAGTGTTGGGCAGTTAAGCAACAAGCTTGACAGCCCCCTTTTATCTCTGTGTCTGTGCAGATGGATAGTTGTCTAACCAGGCATTTGCAAAGTACTTGCTTAGGATTGGACTTTCAGATCAGTAACTACTCAGTTCTGTATGACTTGGGTAAGTATGTTTTCTACACAGAACCATAAAACTATAATCACATCAGTCCAAGAGGAACAAGAGGTCTGAGATCTGGTACTTTTAATGCTTGTTTCACAGACTTGGTGTTTGCATCTTTCTGATTTAGTCCTTTTTTCAAAATCTGATGAAACGCAGACACTCTTCTTTCTCAAGCCACAATATATCTGAAGATATATTGATCATAAAATAAGCCAGTTTGAATGCCTGCTTTATATATATATTATTAAAGGGAAGAAAAAAAGATGAAGTTGCAAACTAATTCTACTGTTGCTGCTGTGTTGCAAGTGCATAAGTAATCAGTCAGGTTAGATAAGCAAATATCACTGCATTGGTGGAGAAAACAATACTCCAAAAGGAAGAAAAAAATAAAAAAAAAAAGCCAACCAAACAAAACAAACAACCCAGCACTATTTCATTTTATAATGAATAAATGGTATTCCCAATCGCTTAAAGATTTTTGAGTGCTGACAGGGAAGGTGTTTGACATCTAAGGTGCTAACTTAATTTATTGACCTGTGGTATCAAACAAGGTGAACATTGAAACTTATTAAATCATTAGAAGATATGTCCTCAGGCACTGTGAAATACATATGTATATATATATATGTATATGTGTAGATATATGCTCACAATTTTGCTTTCAGATACCTAACCTGTTCTAACAATGGACTGACTCCACTGATGCCTTCCTTATATCTAGGTTTTGCTGAGCATGGAAAGCAAAGTACACAGACTACAGGATTTTCAAATTCTGTAAAAAAAAATCATAAGTAAAATCTGTGGACATTAATTTCTAGGTGAGCTGTAAGTGGCCAATACAAGGAAGTAATTAATCCAAAACCTAGCATCTTTTTAGCAGGCTTAAGAAGTGAATGAGCTACCACATGTATAGTGCAGACCCTCACTACTCATCAGCCTAAAGGATGGGGTTTTTCCATTAAAAAATGGCAGGTTTTCATGGGTGGCATATTGCACAATGTCCATCCAAAAGATGAAACCAAGACAGGAAGGCAACAATGTTCAGATTATCTTTATTCTACTTACATGCATATTTTTCCTAAGTTCTAGTCCAAGGTATCTGTTCCTTGGTGATTCTTCATTGTTCTTCTGAAGATACTGGCTTTTTGCTTAGCTGAGGAAAAAGCTTGTAAGTGGAATGTAGCCCACTGGAAAATGCCTTTCTTTTAATAAGGCATATATACGATATTCTGCAAACTTTAGATTGACCTTTGAAAACAGTATTTGATATTCTATCAAAAATCACAGACAAATAATCATGTGTATATGTGTAATATGACATGTGAAATCTGTGTACGGTTATTAAAATGTGTGAAATATGTGTATGGTTATTATGTGTATGTATATGTGAAATATGCATATGGTTATTAACAATATAGACTGGTTTAGAGATCCCAGGTGGGATATTTTGAGGGTTAGGATTCAAGATTTCCAGCAGTAGAAAAACCTGTTTAATGTAAAATATAAATGACATGCTACTGTATTGTGGTGAATCAGATAATACAGCAAGTTGTAAAGGTGGATTCAAGCAATTTCCAGCAGAAGGAATTCAGTGATGATAATTTAGACCAGTCAGGAACTGGTTTTTTAGGTTTAATATATCAATTTTTATTCTTATGTTCTTAGCTCAAGGCTCATTTTACTAAGTGCCAGCTCAAATCATAGTGGTGCAGACACATACTAAGAGAGATATTGCAATATAGGTAAGACAGAGAGATGACAAAAAGGCACTGTGGGATTTAAAACTGAGGCAGGAATGTAATTTAGCTCTTATGACATCTCCTTCAATGTTATTGCTGGGGTTTGAGGAACTCCTGAATTGAATGTGAGCTCCTAGTTCTTCAAATAGTATTATTGAATGAACTTTTAGTCAAACAACGTATCATTATCATTTAAAAGTGGGGAAATTGAAGCATAAGGAAGGGATAACTCAGGGTTATCCAGGCAATACACAGCAGAGAGGTATTCAGTTAGTATGTAATTGTCCATTTTTTAGTTTTGACTAGTCCAATCCTCTGCTTTTAACCATGAAGACTGCCCTTACTTAGAAGATACATGACTTAATTGAGAAAAAGATTTGGAAAAGGAGGACATGACGTATTGGGTCACATTAGATTTGCATTTTGTGTCCCAACATTAAGCTACCTCTCAGGGATTTGGTACTGAGCAAGTATTTTGGGTATTGGAGCATTTTCTTTTTGATATTTTATTTCCACAGAATTCAGCAATGCAGTATCATTGCAGGATGTTCTTTCTCCAAAGCCTACCTGTTTTCCTCTTATTACACTTACCTTTGGTCTTCCCATATGTTATCTGTGGATATTAAAATGATATTGACAAGGAGAAAACCCGCAGTGTGAATGAGAGAAATCACTCGTTAGCTGTGCTAAAAAACATTTTTTTAAAAGTATTAGCATATTTCTATATATTTGAAAACCTGTGTTTCAGAGACACATAACATCTCTTTTGTTCTGCCTGCTGATGATCCAGCAATGCTTTGTAACTCCATAGGATCAGCAGGATATAGTGGTACTGTGGTTGGCTATGCTTAAATTATCGCCTATTTCCTTTAGACCTCTGCATTCATCATCTGAATAGTTAAAAAGAAAAAAAAGATACTGAATGAAGGAATCTTACTCTCTTTTCATTTGTGTGTGTGAATTTGTGTGTTAAAATACATATTAACAAAACAACCTTCTCCCAAAACAGCTAGTAAAAATAAATGGCTACAAGGCCCCAGCATTTGCTAATGTTGCCAAAGGGAAAAGGAACTGTATTCACTTCAGCTGAGCACAGAATTACTCCCTGGATAAATTTCCTTTCAAATTATCAGTTCTTTTTGACATGGCTGTCAGAAAAAAGAGAGCAAAACTTTTAAAATAAAAATTAACTTGCACTTAGCCTTTGACAACAGTGTGCATTACAGTGATTGAACTTTATTAAGAGAATAGTTTGCCAGCTCTATTTGTCTTTCTTTTGGCAGCTCTGGCATAAATATTTAATTTAATTTATGTTCCAAAGTAAAAAAATATCTCTATAAAGGATGAGCAGTACCTGCCCACCATGAAAAAAATGATGCTTATATATTGCTGTGCCATTCACAGTGAAATATCTCTATGTGAAAGCTGATTGTTCCCTTATAGCCTGAAGCTTTAACCATTTCTTAGTTGGGCTGAAGGAGGAAGCCTATGGAGTTAGAAAAATACAGTGAGAAGTTGAACAGATGCCTATCACAGGGAATGTTTTCCTACAGACAAGGATGCTTTTGTTGCTTTTAACTTAATATTTATCCTTGTTTGCTATATTGTCTCAGAATGGAGAGAAATTAGATATTTTTCAGTCTATATTTGGGGGTTAATGTATCACTGATAGAGGATTGTAGTGAATGTTATGAATAGTCCATTCAGATGGGTGCATCAAGGTACCGGATCTCCAGGAGTAGCAACAAAGTATCCATTTTCCAGGGCTTTTTCTGTACATGACCACCTTGAATTCCTGACATTTTGTGTCAAGTAATGCTGAGATCTTTAAAAGCATCTTCTATTTATTTCATTTTTAAGGACTAAATTATGAAATTCAAAACCGGTATAATCCTGAATTTTCTATGTGTGAAGGACTTGGTATGTCCATACATGCAGCTTTTCTCTCTGTTTTTCTGTTGTTCATAATGAGATCATGTTTTTCATTCACAATGAGACTTCCTTGTAACACACAAGGAAGTGAGCCTGAGGCACCAGAAGAATGAAGACTCAATTGCCCTGACAGGGAGGAGACAGTAGTAATGGTTTTACTGCAAAAGCCTTGTCATTTTTCATAAGTTGTACCAAGTTAAAGACCTCTAAGGTTTAAGAGTGAATGAGCACTTCTGATCAGAGCAAGTGTTAACACTTGGCCACATTGTTTTACATATGGGTTGTTTACAACAAAGGTGTCCTCATTTAGTCAGACTACCCAAAGATAGTTCATCTGGATTGAGCTCTAAGATTGTTCTCTGACCAAACTGTACTGCTAAAGAGGAGAAGAGAGAAAAAAAATATTCTCAAAGATAAGAGAGAATGAAGTGCACAAATCCAGTTGGTTTCATAACTGTCTTTAAGTCCCCTAAAATCATCTTTTCATAGCATGATATTTTTAGTAACTAAACAAATTAACATGAATTATTTTCACAAATAACATCTATTCTGAGGTTTTATTGCTACTGTGCTGTCTTAATACACTGCTCAAAAATTTTTACTTGAGGATAAAAAAAAGTATTTTGCTATTTGTACAGAAAAAGTCCTTACAGAGGAATTGTTTGTACCCAGAAGAGTTAATTTACTGTCAATGTCCCATCAATATACAATAATCTTCACATTATAATTTCAGTGTGTATAATGCATGTGGGATAATTGAAAACAAATTTTAAGACATTTCAGACAATAAATTTCCTCAGTACTAGTGTCTATTTTCAGTGTAAATTGAGTTTAACTGGAAGGTTTTACAGTCTGAAAAATATTAACATTTTTTAAAATTACTTTGTGCATATATAACATCAATTAAATTGTCATCTGGTGGCTTGGGCTAGAAGGTCTTTAGTACAGAAAACTCATGATGAAGCTAAAACTGTAACAGTTTGTCACAGTGAAAGGACTTTGTTTTCCCTCTTTTTTTTTCTTCTATTGCAGATTATTGCAGAGCTGGGATATCGCTCAAACTGTAATTTAAATTAGGTTGGACCTACTGAAACAACGTAGTTTTACCTCTATGTTATTATGAAGACATTTTAATACTGAGACTGTATTCCAAGTTGTATGTGTGTGTGCTTTTATGCCAATGAGAGCAAGGAAGAAATTGGAGGAACGTAATAAGAGTGGTAAAATTCTTATTAAAGAAAGTTCTTTAGGTTTACTTTAGCAAATAATACAGCATTAAAATAGTTAGAAGATAAAGTCCCTCCCAGATATTTTTCCAGGATAGTATTAATGAAGAATTGCAAGGTGGCTATGTTTCTTCCCATGTATGTGATTGGACAATAGACGTATCTATGTGTAGGAAATATGGTATATTTTCAACACTAGTGAAACACATCTGATAATAATGTGCACCATCTTGTAAATCTTCATTTATTTACACACTCTTGAGCAGTCTTGCTTACAACTCTGTTGTTTTAAGAATAATCACTGGGTAATAATATCTTGTTGAAATTCCACTGAGAAGAGAACTTTTCAAGTGTTTAATAATATAGATGATTATATTCTATTCTATGCACTTAATTAAAGATGATCATAAATCTTGTCAGCTCCTTTAGCTAAGGTCTTAAGCACACAGGTAAAGGTGTAAATTTCCTAGTGACATGACTGACTGGATTTGTTCTGTAGGACTAGTTCATTTCCCAACCTCTTTCTTTGGGCCAGCCACCAGGAAGGCCATTGTTGCATTGTGGTGACCTCAGGAAGATTCAGTCCCTACTTAAAGGAGTTATCCCAAATCTGTTCATGGTCTTATTAAAAGTGTGTCAAAATCATACTACCTCTGTGCTAGATCTGCTGTACAAGGCAGCTATAGCACTTTTAAGCTGCCTCCTTTGCTGCTGGTTTTTGTGCAGCTCTTATGTCTCTAGCCAATCTACTGAACAGGGAGTGCACATTTCTGCTTTAGTTTATCACTGTGCCGTGGTACTAGCATCCTGTTCTCTACAGTGACAACTGTGGCTACAGTTAGTGATCCATTTTAGCATAACAATAAAAACCTGTTAAGCAGTTTCATTATTCTCTTATTTTGTATAAACAAATATCATGTTGAATTAACACTCCTTTGAAGTTTGCAGGATGTATTCAAATGCATACCAATACATGCTGTGAGTATGAATTATATAGCTCTGTTTAATTTAAATTTAATCTGTCTCTTAAATACTTCTGTATTTTATGTCTCCTAGTGCCCTATTACAAATTCATTTCATGTCTGTCTGCTTCTTCACAACAGTTCTCTTTTGCTCTCTACTTATGTCACATTCTTGGATGTCTGAGCAGTTTAACAAAAAAATCTGTGATGAGAAGTTGTATTTCTTTCCTTTCATCTCTCACATCTTTATAGAGGGCAGCAGTTTATTTTGGTCAAGTTTTGGGTTTGGCCTCATTTCTTGGTTTCTGTAAGCAGTTACGCTGAGTGTGGTTTTCTCCCAATTTCTACTTATTTCCTGTATCCAAATGATTTTTGAACCCGTAGATCAACATCAGATTTAACAGAGTGGTAGATGTCTCTAGAATAATAGAGTTCTCAAACATTTTGTGAAACCAGGTGTTCAGGAAGAGCTCAAAAGACTTGTAAGTCATCTCATCAAGAGCTCCAGCTGAAGGAAGAGCTGCAGTGGGAACCCAAGATTTGCTAAATGCTGGACAATGTATCCTTTTAAACATCTCAAATGAAGATAAAAGTAAATGTAAGAACAGGTTTCTTTTAACTTAACCTTATAAAATGCACATTGTTGCTATGGGAAAAGATATGATTGAGACATGCTTGCACTAAAGGGCTGTAGTTAAATTTCAAGATGCAAAGCTTTGTTTTGTCAGGGTTATCCTCTAGTTGGATAAATAT
Organism: Actenoides hombroni; assembly: GCA_024336885.1. Classification (NCBI taxonomy): domain Eukaryota; kingdom Metazoa; phylum Chordata; class Aves; order Coraciiformes; family Alcedinidae; genus Actenoides; species Actenoides hombroni. The sequence continues at coordinate 69,840,802 of WUAM01000431.1, read as the reverse complement.
AAAGAAATAACCAACCTGAGCTTTAATCCCATGACTTTTTTCCCAGACTTCATAGGGCCATGTCACTGTCCTTTTTGGACATAAGGCCCTAGGTCTTTCTACATAAAGACCTTCTAGAGAGCTAAAGGTTAAATAGCTATGCTTACAGTAGCCTGTGTATCTGAGAAGAAAAACTTTCATTTTATGTTATTTGGAATTTTTATTCAAGGCCAGCAGCAATTTATGTTGCTGCAAGAAGGATTTGGGGGCAAACTATATTGCACAGACATGTTTCCAACAGAAAGTGATGTCAAGTCATGGATTTCCCCCAGTGCATTGATATTCCTGTTGGCTGAGTCTGGATTGTAGTCATACTACTCTAGTTCATTCAGATACAATTCAATTAGTTGTTAAGATTTATGGGTCACAGGCAGGCAGCATTTGTTAGGAGCGAGCATATACTATGTAAGCATTGGAAAGTCCATACAAATTAATTCAGAGACTATATCGATGTTTAAGAGACTTACAAATCACTTTCTTGTAGACCCAGCATTACTGGTGATTGAAGATTGGTTACTACATGATTCATGGATGTACAAGATAAATCCATTTAAATTAGGTGAATAGCTAAGTAAATCTGTGTGTTGAAAGACATGTCTTCTGCCAGTGGAACAGTGCCAATATATATTGGTTTATGATCTGGTTTTAAAAAAAACCCCTCATAATAAGTTATATGATCCTCTAGAATCTCCAACCTGATGGAAACGCATAATTTTAATCTTAACATAAAATAAATTTACCTACCTACTTCAAAAAGATAGACACACTATGGATCATTATAAACCAGGATTGGACAAAATAATTTCTGACTATTGTTTTAGGGTCTTGCTTCACAGAGTGGGTGCGTATGGATAGTGATCCAGAGCATCACATGTTGGTAAAGTTAACACTTGGGCAAGTGAGAGTCATAAGGCCAGACCTCTGCTTATGTTCCACTTAGGTCATTGATCTAGAAGGTTGGAGAGACTTAAAAAGGTCAGAAGCCATCTGCTGGCTTTGTGCATGGAGATGAGCTTCATTTCCTCTGAGCAATGGACAAAATTGTCCTTCAGTTACTAAACTTAACTAAATTCAACTATATAGTAATGAATATGCAACACAAGCCATACCAAAGATTTCAAACACAAGGAAACTTGATGCCAGTGGCTTGTTTCATCAATGACTATTTCCTGTAGAATTATCCTTTATCTTGTAGGATCAGGTGAAGAATCCATGTGCAATTTGTGCTTGACTTTTCCATTCCATTTATACTCTCACCTAAATGCTTTCAGTCAGTATCTCAGTTTCACAGAATGCAGTGTTTTGTCTGCTAAAAGCAGTGATCCAGTTGGCATATTTATTTGTTTGATGAGATGTAAGACAAAATTAAGTAGCCCCCTCTCCCTTTTACCTTTTCACTGCTCTCTTTCCTGTTAGCAGACACTGCTTATTTCATCTTCAGGTAAACACACTGCACATTTCTCAGAAAGCCTTCCTGTGTGAGCTCTCCTGCATGATTACATGTCTGGGGTAATTCTTCACCTTAAATTTAAAGTCTGTCCAGTTCAAAGAAACTGCAGGATGGGAGTTTGCAGGAATTTGCCGCAGGAAAAATTACTTAGTGATCTTGATCATGCAGAATGCAATCTCCTAGGAAATATGTATATTAATTTATCTCAGGGATTTTCTTACTGTAGTATTTGAACTGTTGTATAAAATGTGCTTGTTGTAGAGCAGGACAGAAATATGACTAAAATAAACCTGGGAACTTTGGGAATTTATGTTACTGACAAATAGGGTGTTCTGAGACAGGCAGAGCCTCCTTTAGATATATTAGGAATGAGGACCTGATTCCTTCAGTTCCATTCAGGGAGGATATTACAGTACAGGACAGTAGCTTGCAATTACAAACACAAGTTTATCGGGCTGGATGGGTTACACCCAAGAGTACTAAGGGAGCTTGCAGATGTGGTCACCAAGCCACTCTCTGTCATTTACCAGCAGTCCTGGCTAACTAGGGGGGGTTCCAGTGGACTGGAGGGTTACAAATGTGGCTACAGAAAAGGCCGAGAGACGGATCTGGGGAACTACAGACCTGTCAGTCTGACCTCGGTGCAAGGGAACATCATGGAGCACAGATCCTTCTGAGTGTCAGTATGAACCATACACAGGACAACCAGCCCGTAAGTCCCAGTCAGCCCACGTGGTCATGAAAGACAGGTTCTTCTTGACAAACCTGATCTCCTTCTATGACAAGATGACCTGCCTAGTGGATGAGGGAAAACCTGTGGCAGTTGCCTACCTGCACTTCCATAAAGCCTTAGACACTGTTCCCCACAGCACTCTCAGGAAAAAACCTGGCTGCTCATGGCTTGGATGGGCACATGCTCTGCTTGGTGAAGACTGGCTGGACAGCCAGGTCCAAAGAGTGGTGGTGAATGGAGTTAAATTCAGCTGGTGGTCAGTCATAAGTGGTATTCCTCAGGGCTCAGTACTGGGACCACTTCAGTTTGGCATCTTCATCAATGGTCTGATGAAGAGCTAGAGTGAACCCTCAGCAAGTTTGCAGATAACACCAAGTTTGGTGGGAGTGTTGAACTGATTGAGGATAGGGATGCTCTTCAGAGAGACCTGGGCAGGCTGGATCAATGGGCTGAGGCCAATCATATGAGTTTCAATAAGGCCAAGTGCCAGGTCCTGCACTTGAGCCACAACAGCCCCAGGCAATGCTACAGGCTTGGGGAGGAGTGGCTGGAAAGATGTCTGACAAAAGGGTATTGGTCAACAAGCAGCTGAATATGAGCCAGCAGAGTGCCCAGGTGGCCAAGGCCAATGGCATCCTGGCCTGTATGAGCAACATACAGAGGATGAAGACTGGGGAGGTGATTGTCCCTCTGTACTTGCTACTGGTGAGGCCACACTGCGAGTACCATCTTCAGTTTTGGGCACCTCAATACAAGAAAGAGATTGAGGTGCTGGAGCAGGTCCAGAGAAGAGCAACTGGTGAAGGGACCGGAGAACAAGTCCAGTGAGGAGAAGCTGAGGGAACTGGGGCTATTGAGTCTGGAGAAGGGGAGACTAAGCAGAGACCTTATTGCTCTCTACATCTCCATGAAAGGACATTTCAGAGAGGTAGGCTCTTGTCTCCTGTCATAAGTAATTAGTGACAGAACAAGAGGGAATGGCCTCCCCCTCAATCAGGGAAGGTTTTGACTGGATATTAGGAAAAATTTTTTCACTGAAAGTGTTGTCAGGCATTGGAAGAGGCTTCCCAGAGAGGTGCTTGAGTCACCATGCCTGGATGTGTTTACACACTGTACAGATGTGGTGCTTGGGGATTTGACTTAGTGGTGGACTTGGTAGAGTAGGGTTAGTGGTTGGACTTGATGGTCTTAAAGGTCTTTTCCAACCTTGATGACTCTATGATCTAATTTAGATTTCATGGACTTGCTGAGGTTCATTGTACAACAACAAACACTTTTCAATGATTTCCACTCTGTGTTAAAGTTTTTGATTTTATCCAATGTATTGTATGCTAACTGCAGAATTAATAAATACTTTTTATTTTGAGATAAGGAGCCTGCAAGGAAAAAATATTTTTTTTTCTCAGGCAGCATTCCATCCATGTCTTTTCTCCTTCTTTGGGTGAAAAATCATGTGTCAGCTGCTTAGAAAACTTTCTGAATCTGTTTAAGTGGCATTACATTTGCAGACTTGCTCTCCAGTGTGTTAAAAGTTGTCAGGGAAAGAAAATACATTACTTGTATAGAGTAGGAGTAGTACTGAAAAGACACAGATATGCAGTGGGAATTGAAAGCCCCTGGTAGCTTATGGGAGGAGGAGCACTGAAATAAGTAAAAAGCCTGAGCTTCTGTGAGTTACTCAATCAGCCTTTTTGTGTGAAGAGTGAGGGTGCCTCAGCCCACAGAGAGTCCATCTGGGAATTCATCACATGGTGGGAGTGAAAAATGCTTACATAACCTTGCTGGACAGTTGTTCAGGCTACGGACCTACCCTGTACTGTACACGTAACATGGCTTTCTAAACTTAAATTTTTATGTGTTAGCGCTGAACACAAACAGCACTGACTGTCTCAGCTGGAAATACTCCACTTATAGTATCTACAGATGTGTGATTTTTGCCTCCCTTTAGATATTCATCCCAAGTTACTGGGCTTCTGCCTGCACATTTTAGGGCAGAACTCAGATATTCCAAGAGCACTGGATATTTAATCTACTTCTACTGACACTTTTTTTACCTTAATTGTGTGTTTAGGGTTATTTTTTATTGCCTCTGGGTAGTCCTTATAAGTGTGTCCTGTATAGTAAGTTTTACTATGCATGGTCTTCTGTGGACAGACACCTTCAGCTGACTATGGGGCTATCCCCACAAAGGGGCATCACTTTGCAGTGAAGTATTCACTAAGATATGCTCCATGTCCTAGTGGCACGTCATCTGCAGTGAATATTATTCTAGATAATAAGTACACCTGGCAGGAAATTTGAAAGGAAAAATTATTCAGTAAAAATAAACTAAGTTAAAAACTGAAAGTTGTAGCAAAAATGTTGTGGGTGGGTTTTTTTTTGTTTTTTTTTTTTGTTTGTTTTTTGTTTTTTGTTTGTTTTTTTTTTTCTTTCCTAGTGTTCTTCTGAATCTGAAAATTCTGAAGTTTCTGCTTTGGACTCCTCCATAAACCAATCACCATTGTACTTGTTCAGGCACAGACAAAGAAATGCACTCTGGGTAGGAGTGGAACAGTATCTCTCAACATCTAAGTGAACAAAGGTTTATGTAAATATACTCACAATTTCCAGATATCTTTTCATTCCTCTCAAGGTGAAACTTATTTCACCCTCAATGGCAGGGCACACCTTATGCACATGTGTCTATGCTGAGGAGTGTCCAAGCTAAATACTTAGGGTAGGGGCTTCAGGAATGGATCAGCTTTTGGGGTACCTGTTTCTCTTCATAAGCTACAAAAAGAGCCCAGATAACTGTCATGGACTGGATCTTCTTGGCAGGCTGATATTATGGACCCTGCTTAAAGTAACTACATTAACAGAAAAGTAGCAGCATAAATCCATTGCCAGCTGTGAAACAGTGTTTTGAGTTCAACCTGCAGCTCAGGAACTCCCCTTGACTCTCTTTGTTAGGAGCAGGGTTGATATATCAGGAAAGACACCAGTGTATGCATGCTCTGTTGCTGCTGTCCTTCAAAAATATTTATTCCATGCCACTGTCATTGGAAACAAAACAAGACAGATGGACTTGCAGTCTTATCTGGTACAGTCATTACGTTATTGCTAGAATAGACGAAAAAAATACTGGCATTTTCAAGCTGTCCCCTTTAAGTCAGAGAGCCAACAGTTCTGCAGCAGACTATACCAAAAAATAAAACAAACAAATGAAAAGACAACGGCAAAACCCCAAAGAATTTTGCATTTTCTTGGCGTTAAACTTTTAAAATGTTGTCACACCTCCATACACTACCAAGAAAAAGTTGGTTAAATGGTTTAACTTTGTGCAGTTTGAGGGAACACACACACACCCCATTTTTGAGCTAACACAATGTTAAATATGGACTGAAATTCAACGGAACTCTGACTGGGTGCACAGTTGCCTAGCAGCGGATGCAGTTGCAATCCTTGAATCCTGGTCCTCCAACTGTTTGTGATGAAGTACCTTGGACAAATTTTGGATTTCCTATTTGGCCTACACCTGGCTATTCGCTCTACAGAAAGCAGGAGAGACAGAGTTGGAGAAGCAGCTGGTGCACACTTACCTTGAACACAGAATTAGGAAATGGCTGGTGTGAAAACCTGAAGCCTTTCTTTGTTCTTAATTTAAGTATTTCATTGGTATAACTTGTTTAACTGAATTTTTTACTAGCTTGTCAATCTGATCCAATATGATAGCCTTCTACGATGGCATAAAGGGATAGGTAGATGAGGGGAGAGTGGCGGATGTTGTCTACCTTGACCAGCAAGGCTTTGACACTGTTTCCTGTAACATCCTTAGAGTGAAGCTTAGGAAGTCTATCTCTAGTGTTTATCTCTGATTTATGTTGTATTGAACTGGGCAGCAAGTGCACCCTGATCCTAAACCAGTAGACAAGGGAAGAGCTCTGGATGTCATTTATCTGGACTTCTGCAAGACCTTTGACACGGTCCCCACAAGACCCTTCTCTGCAAGTTTGAACAGTATGGATTTGACGGGTGGACTGGTCAGTGGATGAGGAATTGTCTGGATGGTCGCATCCAGAGGGTAGTGGTCAATGACTCTATATGCAGATGGAGATTGGAGACAAGTGGTGTCCCTCAGAGGTCTGTATTGGGACCAGTACTGTCTAATATCTTCACCAATGATATAGACAGCAATATCGAGGGCAGTCTCAACAAGTCTGCAGACAACACCAAGCTGAATGGTGTGGTTGATATGCCGGAGGGACACGATGTTATCCAGAGGAACCCAGACAACCTGGAAAAGTGGGCTTAGGTGAACCTCGCAAGGTTCAGCAATATCAAGTGCAGGGTCCTGCACCTGGATTGGAACAATCCTCATTATTAATAGAGGCTGGGAGATAGAGAGAAGCCCTGCAGAAAAGGACTTGGGGGTTCTGGTGGATGAGAAGCTGGACATGAGCCAACACTGTGCACTTGAAGCCCAAAAGGCCAATTGCATCCTGGGTTGCATCAAGGAAGCATGGATAGTTGATTGAGAAAGGTGATTCAGACCTGCACAGATGAACAAGTTGATTCTGGAAAAACTCAAATAGAAGAAGGAAGTTCACAGTTTGGGGGAAAAGGGACTGGACACTTTGGATATAGGAACATTGCCAGAGTATATAGGGATGCAAGTGGGAAAGCTAAGGCCCTCTTGGAAATAAATCCGACAAATGATGTAAAAGACAACACTAAGGTCTTCTTCAAGCACATGAGTAGGAAAAGGAAGAGTAGGGAATGTGTGGGCCCTCTAATGAATGAGGTGGGTGCCCTGGTGATGGAGGATACGGAGAAGACAGAGTTACTGATCACCTTCTTTGTTTCTTTCACAGACTCACAGAAGATTAGGGGTTGGAAAGGACCTTGAAAGATCATCTAGTCCAACCCCCCTGCTAGAGCAGGACCACTTATATCAGGCCACACAGGAACAGATCCAGTTGGGTTTTGAATGTC
>WUAM01000431.1:69753698-69780689 GCA_024336885.1 Actenoides hombroni | reverse complement strand
CAGAGACTCCTTCCCTGAAGTCAGTAGCACATTCATATTTTTCATATTTGTATTTGCTGTCATCAGCCAGAATTCTGTTTCAGATCAAGGGAAAGGGAGCCTTTTTTTATGTGGGACAGTAAGATTGAACCCAGCAAACTTAAAATGGTTACCATTTGTCTTCCTTTAAATCATCCTAGTTTTAAAAATCCCTTAAAGCTTTTCATTTTCTTTACGACCAGAAAACATCCAGTTCATCTCCATGTTCAAAGTAACGAACTTTGGAAAAAGCAAATTATCATATGCTGTTAATTCTCTATAAACAATCACATTTCCAACAGTCAGCTGGCTTGAGTTAATGCATTATTAAGCCTTCATGTCTAGAAAATGTTATGTGCACTGCTTTGGAAACACAGAATAAACCCAGCGGTTTTTTATTCTTCTTGAATATAAATGACTTTCCTGTATGCCTATATGCTATTTTACTTAATTAATTAATTAAATTTGATACAAAGAGATTAAAAAAAGGGAAAGCTTTGGGGAGCCTACTCAGTCTTGTCAGTCTTTTACTTACCCTTCACTACATGGTGTCAGGAATCTGAAGAGCCTCTGGGGTAGACATTTATACCTCTGTGTGTGCTTTATCAGACCACCATCAGGCTGAAGCTTTTTGCAGCAGGGTGAGTCCTGCATTGGATTTACAAACTTCCAGTTATGGCTTCAAAGGACCATCACTATTTTGGCAAATAAATTCTCATAACAGTGACTCTAACAAAACTTGACTATAGTGACTATTTTGGGTTAGGGTTTTTTTGCATATGTAGGACTGAAATTGAACCAATGCCCTGACTAATTTTCTTCAGTTTAATAAGGATAAAAATGCCCAAAGAATCAGACACAGTTCTCTAATGCCAAATGTTGAAACAATTCCAAGATATGAACATGAAAGAACAAGGTATTTACTGTCATTAGGTGTACGTTTGCTAGAAAAATGAAGATGCACAAGGAGCTGTTGTTACACTGCACCACTTGAGGGAGAAGTTTCATTCACTGCTGCCCTCGAGCAAGCAGCATGGGATTACCTGTGTCAAATTGAGATGTATAGCTAAAGCTTACAAAAAATTGCAGCTGGCTTTGGTGTGTTGGCACAGGCCGTAAAACATTGCTGCTGCTCAAGAACTGACTTCTGGGTTAACTGTCACAGAGACAAAGCTATAGCTATGTCAGGTGCCTGTGCTATGCCAGCATGTTCTTCTGTTATTTATACAACACAATGACATCTCTTACAGCCTTTGGGGAAAGCAGAGAAGGGAAAAAGAGCATGCTGTCACAGAAAATGCACTCCGTGTTTTCTACTCTGGCTCCAAGGGGGATTGCAGTGCTTCCACTGACTCTCCTTGCCTCAGCTTCGGGCACAAGTGGTGGTGAAGCTTCCTAGCCAGGACTTGTGAACTACTTCTCCCAAACGCTTTGAGCTCTGCATGGCAGTGTACCCTAAACTCTGCAGCTGCAAAAGAGCCTTGCTTGGTTTTTCCACACATCTTTGCTCTTCCTGAGCCCCCTATCACTGGTTCCTTACAGGCACATGGAGGGAAAAAAGTGATTGTACCCTCATAAGGTATTCCTCTCAAAAATTGCTGTGGCCTCTAGTGTCTGAACACAAAAAAAACCCCAAACATCTAACAGAAATACAGTGATATTTTACCTTTCTGGCTATCTTAAAACACTGGAAAGATTCTGGGAGCTTTATAGTTAAGTGACAACAAATTCTATAAACAGCTGCTGCAAAAAGCCTCATTTCAAGCCCTGAAGTACACAGGAACCACACAGTGTTTCACAGAGACTTAAACCCAAAGCTCCAGAAGCTGGGTGCAACCTTGCTAAGATCAATCCTAGTTGCTTTCAGGCTGACTTTAGCTTAATCTCCATCACAATATCCTGTTATGTGGCAGTCAAGAGATTTAAAAAGAAATAAATGAAAAAAGAAATACTGGCTGTTTTTATGGATTCAAAGTGATTTGGTATGTAAGTACTCCCAGTTATTCAATATGCAGGCAGAAAAAGGAGGGTGGATAATGGGAGGGAAAAACTAAAACGTAGAGACACTGACATCAAGATAGGTATGTATATGTATATGTATAGGTATAGGTATAGGTATAGGTATAGGTATAGGTATAGGTATAGGTATAGGTATATGTATACATAATAAACCGTGCTGCATATAAGGTGATTTTGAAAGTCCCTGGTCACAGGAATGTGGTGCAGGCTGTGCAACTTGGACTTGCAATGCACCATGAGAGGTTATGTGAAGAGTGTTGTCTGCATTTCTGCTTTCTTATTCCAGGACTGAGATGGCCCTGGGAACAGACTGTCCTGTCTGTGCAGTGGTGAGTTTGAGCCTGGCTGAATCCACATTGCCCCTGAGAAGAGCTAACATCTTTGCAGATACTAACTTTCTTCTTCACAGGCCAAAATGAGTCATTAGAAAGCTAATTCAACATATTTGGGCATTATACATGTGCTGAGGTGAAATGAGGAGCAAGCAGTATTCTCTGTATCTCTGAACCGTTTCACCACATATTTAGCTTCACAAGATGCTTCTAAATTAAAACAGCATAATGAAGAACTTGTGCCCCCTTGCTCTGAAGAGTTGGGAGAACTCTTCTTGGGGAGATAAGTGTCATTTCCCAACTCAGCTGACATCAATGAGCCTAAGAAAGCTGCTTTATTTTGGTTAGCTTGTTTACTCTTTCTTCTATTTTGGGAGAAACCCATGATTTATAAACCTTCAGACTGCAATTGAGTGAAATTTCATTTTAGCAGCTCTTTTATTGCAAACCATCTCTTCCATTTCCATTTGTCTTTCAATGTTTTTAATGTAGAAGGTAGATGAGCAACAAACATGGTCTTACTCTTTGTAGTGGTTGCATTAGAAGCTTTGGAGTGACTGTTAACCTAACCTCATGCCACATCTAGCAACGTATCTTTTGTTTGTTCTTTTAGCCACTGTACTACAGCAGAAGTAATTTTTTTAACCTGTTGTGCTTTTGATCTGGCAAGAGCTTAACAGACTTTGAGAAGAAAATCCATTTTTTCTTTTTGATGTGCCTGAGGTCTGTCTGCTGAGCTAGTGCAGCAGCCTCTGATGATGCTTTTACACTGCAAGGAGAAGTGAATGCTGATTAAATTTTTAAATTATTTATGGTAAAAATAATTTGTTTGCTTTCTCTTTCCTCCTCTGTGTTGCACTGATTCTGACTTCTTGTTTATTCCTAGGGGTGAATTTCCTAATTAGACATCCTGATTAATGCCTTCTGATCACAAAAACTGATTTTCTATTAGTGATGGGGTTTGTTCATGCTGACTCAGTGGTGGGGGGTTTTTTTGTTGCTTTGATACTTGAGGCTTGAGAGGAATTTCAAAGCTGCAGTACCTTGGAAATTGTTAAGCAGTTAAGAAAGAAGGTCAGAGTAGTATGATATAAATAAACCCATAGAATTATGATGAGGCACTCCAGAGTGCTCAACTGGGCTCTACCATGAAGGTTTCTTGAAGGCTGACTGCAACTTGTTTCACCTCCTTGACTTTCTTTGTAAACTTGACTTTCTTTATCTGTAAAACAACAATTTTAAACAGCAAATCTTATTCTACCAAGTCTTATCAATACCTGGAAGTCACTGAAACCACTCAAGAACACGTAATATATGCTAGAATGTCAGAATCAGGTCTTCACTGATCTTATAATTTTCAACTGGCTCTGCCAGGCTTTTGACTTTCTAACAAATAAAAATTGTTAACAATGTTTTTTTGACAATAATATCATCAGGACTGAATGTGAGTAGATGCATAAAGTTAGTTGAGTGAGAATGATTTATTGGTACATAAATGTTTTTCAGAGCAAACTTGCACTTGTTCTTTATTCAATGGCTGCTTATGTTCGCTTGCAATTTTCTGGAAACGTATCCATACACCTTAAAACAACAGTATTTCTTTTCATTGTTTCCTAAAGGTAGTTGTAGATATCTTTGCTCTCATTCAGATGTGCTTAATGCTGCTACCTCTACAGTGTTCCTGGCTTTCATCAGAGTATGTCACCTCTCTTCATAAACTGCTGCTTGGGAGTTTCACTCCTTCACAAAACACTGACACATTAATTCACTTTACAACTATTTTTCCTCAGGAGCTTGCTAGTTGCTGAAAGATAGTTGCAGTGATTACATTTTCTGATTTAGTTACTAGTCTTCCTGTTAGTTACGAAAATGCATTTTTATTAGGTCCTCTATACAGCAAAACTCAATACAATTGCTTTTCTTTAACCAACCATGATATATAGCTTGTCATGTTATTATCACTCATGATCTAATAGGGTTGGCAATGAGTCCTTCCTTTATCTCTGTTTAGTTAAGGCATTTCCTGAGCGTAGGACATAATGACAATCGATAGCAAGTTAATTTGATTATTACATGGACCATTAACTAGGCTTTAAATTGATACAGCAATGAACAGTGTGAGGTTTTTCTAAACATCATTTGGGACCCTCATGTGTTTTAACTCCCTCATGCACCAGTAACTTGACTAATTGCCATTCATTGTTACCACCATAATGAGAATGCACTAGTTAAGCTTCAGTAATGAGACGGGTTTTCCTTTGTTGGTTTTAGGTGGTGGGTGATGTCCAAACCCAGGTAATGAAAGTACTTGAATAGAAACCAGTACCTCGGTTTCCCAACCCTGAATGATTTAATATCTAAACTTGAGGACTTGGGGGTGAAATTAATTAAATTTATTTTTTGAGCAGAACATGTGTGATATATGATATTACTGAGTGTGTCTGCAAAACTAAAGAGGGAGATTTTCAACAGTAGGTTTTTTTCCTCTTTCTTTTCATGCTGTTACCAGCAAAATACTGAAAGATGTCATGCAGCTGCCTCTGCAGTGAAAGGTGCAAGATGTTGAAGTCTGCTAACCATAGTTTATTTATGATCGCTTATTGTGTGCTCATGTTAGTTCTGCTTCCTGCTAAGTGTTGCAATTCCTGGACATGAACATGGTAAGCTACAGTATCATTAATAAATACAGGACTTTATTATGGTATTTGGATTTGATGAGAGGGACATGGGCCACTGGGTTTAATTCAAGTCAGTCTTGCAAAATCATTGAGTCTGAAAAGCCTAGTAAAAATGTAAAACACATTCAATTTTTCCTATTGCTGTTTGCCCAGTGATTTCTTGGGATGTCTAATGCAGCAGGATCCAACTCTGTTACCACCTTACCTCACATTATTGTCTTGAAAGTAAAATGTCATGGCCTTGCCTGAACCCCTCCCCAGACAGGTGGGATGATGTTGACCCCCTTGGAGACATGTGTCGGGCCACATAATGGTCTATGTCTGCAGTTTCCAGTCACGTGACTCTCCTACTCTTGTCAGGCACCTGTCATACAGCTGAAACTGAAATTGTATGACAGGATATGTATCAGTTGGTGGTTTTCTGAGGGCAGAGACAAAGGGTGTTTGGGAAAGAGGTGGTGTGGCATGGGTAGGTGAGTTTTCCTGGTGGCCTGAGTTCAGATCCCCACCAATATTATTGCAGCTGCTCGATCAGAAGTACATGTGAAAAGCAGAAATGGAGCTGCAGTGACCAAGTTTAATCTGGCATAGATGTGTTGCATGGTGTCTTGCTGCCTTGTCTGGAGATGCAGGTCTGCCACTGCAGACAGGAGTACAGTTTCCCTGCAGTATGGGAGTGTGGAGCATTATCATTGCTAAAAATGCCACTGTCTAACAGAAAGCTGTTGTGTACCCTTTTCTCTGGTTCTTTGAGGTGTGTTGGAGTTAAGGTCCCACTGGCCCGGAGTACTGTCTCCCAAGGTCACCTTCGGTGGGTGCTCAGGTAAATAAGAAGTTGGCCGTGTACTGAGTACTGAGGCTCCCTAGCCTCTTTATGCACTCAGAAGGAACTGGCAAGAGTTTGTACAGATGTTGGTTGCCATTTATTATATTATCCTCTCAGTTGTTTAGTTCTTACATAGATGGGGTTCCTTAAAATAGCAAAAAACCCTTTATTGGAAGCTGCACTTCCACTGGTTAATTTCTCAGTTTTTGTTTCAGCCTCTGTTTTATTTCAACCTGTGTTGTAAATTTAAAGGATATTATTTCTTTTCAGTAGACTCACAATGCGTATCAGTCAGCAGAGCTCTGTGGGATCAGGTTGCACTAGCTGAGCATCTATCAACGGAAATTAAAAGAGTGGTGGTGCTCCAAGGCCTGTACAAGCTTTTGAGAGTAGTTTTCCAGTCCCAAGTAACATGTCAGATTGCCCAGTCCAACTTCATAGACAACACTATAGCAAAATAATCAACTTAATCTCATTATGATCAGTGTGATGTGAAGTTGTATGACTGTGTTGTACTAATGTCAGTACTCACTGAGTGGAGTAGACAAAGCGTGTACAGGTAAGATGCTGCTTCCACACACTGCTTCCATATTATTGCTGCAGAGGCCCTAATTAATTTCAAATGTACTTAATTGCCATGAATACTTTTTACTGTTGACAGGCTTGGCTGTTTGAAAGCTTTGAGATTTGCTGGTCTTTTACACACATTTGTAGCAGTTGTTTTGCCACTCTTGCTCACATCTTTTAATGAACGGGTGGAGCAGATCCTCATGAAGCAGAAGTCAGTATAGTTCTTACTAAAGCAGTGAAGTTGTATTGACAGGCTAGCTGAGGGCAGATTTTTTAACATTAGACTGGATGAAAAACCTTCTGAGGTATATCAAGCATGCATTTGATTGGGTTTTTTTGAGTAAACTCTTTGAGTTACATCCCCTTTTAGACAGAAATTTCACCCCCAAATTATTTTTGCATTAGTTATTTTGCATTAGTTATTTTGCATTAATTATTCCTTGCTGTCTGAGTTTAGGCAAATCCAGTTGGACTTTTTTCCCCGATAGAATTTTTTTTATCAGTCTGGCAAGCGTTTCTGTCCAGTAACTGACCGCTCCTGCTGTAACAGTGACAGTTGTGCTCTGTAGTGTAAAGGATGGAAAAAAACCCTCATAGCTGTGTTGTAAGGCCATTGGTGGGGATCATCTAAAAGCAGAGATATCAGACTGAGCACCATTCTTGTGCAAATGAAAGTAGAGTGAGGTGAGGTGTATCGTGAACCAGTTGAAGGACAGAAATCAAAGAGTTGTGGTCAATGGAACAGAGTCTAGTTGGAGGTCTGCATCTAGTGGAGACCCTCAGGGATTGGTACTGGGACCAGTGCTATTTAATATTTTCATCAACAACCTAGATGAGGGAACAGAGTGCACTCTCAGCAAGTTTGCTGAAGACACAAAACTGGGAGGAGTGGCTGACACACCAGCAGGCTGTGCTGCCATCCAGCAAGACCTGCACAGGCTGGAGAGCTGGGCAGGGAGACAATAATATATAATATATACATACTAATTTTTTAATTTTTTTTTGAGCCTGTTACCCACATTCTGAACAATTATAGTTCAAGCTGCTTAACCACTTTGCACATCACTCAAATTGCCATTGCTTGGCAAACGTGCATCCTGCTCAGTACCCATACCCAGCTTTGACCTCAAACCCCTCTAGCTTCTTCCACCCAGCAGCATGCAGACTGTTACACAGTCTTCCCCATCCCCAACTAGGACACAACCACCTACCACCTGTCCAGCCTCCCTCATGTGCAATGTGGACATGGAACTCAGCTGTGCCCAGGGTGCAAGTCTGAGTTTGTCCTCCGTGGCTGGCCAAAGATCTCTACAAAGCTCCCAGTGGTGATGCTCCTTCAACTGCCAGGCTATATGTCAGCACCTGCAAAAGGCAAGAACAGTTACTGAGTAGCCAGGCAACTGCACAGCCCTACCAGAACAATCCCCTGCTCTGAGGCCTGCAATTGTTCTCACAACTAAGACTGACTGCACTGCTTTGGTCACCTCCTCCAGCTCCATTTCAATACCAGGATGTCACAGAGCTGTCAAGGATCGTCAGGCTCACTTAGGTACTCCACAAACTCCAGCCTTCAGTAGATAGTGGTACTCAAAGAAACTTTACATGCACCAAACACATAAAGGAGGAACAAACAGTCATCTCTCATCTGCCCACCTTCTCACTTGCCAGAAGCAGGAGAAGGAAAGCTAGGGGACCATCTGTCACAGTGCCCAAGCGCTACCCATTCAGCACGCTGTCACCAGAAGCATGCCTCTCATCCATATGAGAGCTAGGTAGACTGTCCACCCAGCACCACTTTCCCAACCCTCTTGTCACCCTTACTTCATTTATGCTTCTGCACTAAGCAAAACCCCAGACCTTCCTCCATAGCGAACATTCACATGTAACTGCCTGAGCATCTGGTATTTGCAGTGAGCTCAGAAAGCTGCGTAGGATAAAACCAATGTAGGATAAAAGCCACGGCCTCTAAAAAATCCAGACACTGGAGGGGCTGAGCTAAGGGGAAACTGACCATGGCCAGGACAATGACGGAAGCAGGCCTTTTCTTCCCTCTGTCGAGCTGCCTAGCAGACAATGCTGCGCCCTCCCCACCGCCGTGGACACGCGAGCTCTAGGACCCAACAACCGGCGCGTGCCTGGGCTCCGCGGCCTGCGCCCTGGTCCGCAGCGGGGGTCCCCAGGGCTGCTGCGGCGAGGAGGGCGAGGGGGGCGAGGGGGAGGGAGAGTCGCAGCGCACCCCAAGAAACCCTGCGCTCGTCTCGTCCGCGTCAGCAGGGGAGTGCCGAAATCGACGGGAGCGTACGGGTGCCGCGGCGGGAGGGTGTCCCGATGCCCTTCTCAGGTGCGCCGGGCAGCTTCGCCTCCAGCTGCTGCTGGTGCCCGGCGCCTTTGAGAGCCTTCTGGTAACTACCTGGCTCGGGAGCGTCCGAGAGAAGCGGGCGCTTGGCCGGCGGGATGGCGCTCGGAACCGCCGCCGGTCGGGGAGCGCGGGGACCGGGCGGGCCGTGGGCGTGGTGGTGCCGGGTGGCCCCTCAGCTGGGTTTCCTGAGGGACAGCGAGGTCGGCTGGTGCCGAGGCCGCCAGCCTGGGAGGGGCAGGCGAGGTGTGCGTTCTCCTCGTCCTTTGGCAGCGGCCTGCCCGACCTGATGGGTGACCCTGAAACTTGGGAAAACAGGGAGAACGCCTTCAGAGATTTGTCTTAGATAAACCAACAAACAGAAAGTCTCTGAAGAACTCTGAACCTCCGAACGAGGTCTGGGTGAACCTCCAACCCTTAATAAGGCTACATTTTCTTTTGTTGACATCTGTATTCTGTATATATTCAATTGTACTTAATGTCTTTATACAGATAGGCACACGTATGTGTTCTCAGCAGCATAAGATAGTTTTGCCTATGGGAAAAGAAATTCTTGTCCTTTGACTTAAAAATCACTCAAAACCATACAAAGAACTGTACAGGTGAACTGTTCCATTTGGGAAATTCAAAAATTTTTAAAAAGCATAGTGTTCTATTGTTTTCTTAAAAATGGATTTTTTTTTTTTTCTCAGTCCACTGCTTTGCTGAAGTATTTAAAATATTCTAATTACTGGGAATAGTTGTTATGGAAATTGATAGTTCAGCCAGTTAAGTGCAAAAATAGCTAGAGTTCAGTCAATCTCGTGAAGTTTCCAGTGAATTTTAGAAAATAATTAGTTCTATCTGTGTAATATACCTTTTTTCTCCCGTAAGAAATACAGTTTTATTGTGTTGGGGTTTTTTTCTCTGTAAGTTACACATTTTGTGCATTAGTTTTCTTAAAAATTATTTATTGAAGTCTTACCACCATGTTGGAGTTGCTTTTGGTTGTTGTTTTTTTTCCTAACAGCTAGCATTCTCGTTTGGGATTTATTTTCTTCGGATTTTATTTGAATCTTCGCTCATCTTTGCATAAGCTGTGTTTTCCCTCATTTCTAGTAAGCCGGAACAGTCATTCATATACCAAATTCTCCACTGCACACTGAAATTCTGCCTGTCTGCTTGGTGTCAAATGTGATGCTGACTACACTTTAGAGAATGCTATTGTGGTGCTTCTAGTTTCTTCCAGGTAAATTTTTTTTTTTAGTATTTTGTCTGTGCATAAACTGGTGACTAGCTTTTCTTCGTTATTCAGTACAACACTTTCTAGATGTGTCTTGAACGCCATTGCTTTTCATCTGGCACACAAGTCACCACGCAAACCACTATTTTAGTTGAAAAGTGTGAATGGAAGTCATTCTGGTGTGGCATCTTGAGAGCAGCATTCCACACCACATCTGACTTATTTGCTTGCCTTTTTTGATCTGACTAGTTCCTGCTACTTGCAGGCATACTGAATAGGTGTACTTGCCACAGAAAACTCTCCACAGAGAGTGGCTGGAATTATGTTATACCTTTACAAGCCATTAAATGATCATCATGGTAGTAATAAGCAGCTGAGGGTCTGCCCCTTCTAGGTCCCTTTCCTTGCTAGTATTGTAGGTTTTTCTGGAAATTTCTTTTTTTTTTTCTTTTCCTATTTCCTCTGTGTTGATCATTGTGATTTTTAGGGTCTTTGTCCATTTTGTCACCAAGCAATTATATATATACATCTATTTATAGAGTTTATTATTTTTTATTTATAGAGTTTATTATCTATTTATAGAGTTTAAGAGCCTACATGAAGTCTCTCATACTATATATATATAGGTTGTTTTCAAGCAGGCTGGACTTTGGTGTTATGAAAGCCTAAGAGCTGGCAAGCATGCTACATTGAGTGTAGAATCTCAGACTTGCCCAGGAAGTGACCAAGCTGTGCCACTTAAGGTCTGCCCAGGCCCACTGAATGTAGTGCAACAAGAATGTAGTAACAGCAAGTGAAGTCTAGCTGTGCACCAGAAATGTTTCAGTCTGGATGGAAGGTAACGCAGACCTTCTGGTCAAGATTTGAGTAGTCTGAATTCTACTGAAGTGCCTAACTGGCTAAGTAGATTTGAAGATCCAAACCCAATGAGATGATAGAAAATGCTAGCTATGTGGACTTAGGTAGAGTTTGAACCATCTTGTCTAGTAGTCCTGTGTGTGCCCAAGGTTTTCATGACATCATTACTTCCTTGGCAAACATTTTTTAAAAAACCCCAAGCTTCAAACTTCTATTTTTGTGGCTTAGTCTGCTTTTGAGAACTTCATTTCTACATTTGTTTGTTTGTTTGTTTGTTTGTTTCTGGGTTTTTGTTGGGTTTTTTATTTGGGTTTGGTGGGGTTTTTTTGTGGCTGAGTGGGCTTGATTTCATCTAATAAATGGAAATTGAACTATCTTCTCTTTTTGGATCCCTGTAAGCTATTTAAGTACTTTGCAGTGCATACTTCAGAAGAACATGAGATACATCACCAGTGGAGAGTTACAAAATGGTTTTGCTGTAAAGGGAAAGTTCATCCTTTTTAAGTGTCACTAAAACTGAGTTTGTGATATTTTGGGAAAGTTGAGATAGGAGGATTGATACGGATCGATAGAGTTATTTTGAAATCTTAATTGTAGTGTTACTTGTCAGGCTGAATAACAGTATTCCTGACTAAGAGTCTGCAATAATTTTCAAAGTATATTACTTGTCTGCAAGGTGTTGGGGATCCCATCTGTCCTGAAGTTTGTTGGAAAGTAAATTTATTTTAAAATGACTTAATAAAAGTAATGATGAAGAGTCCTTCCTTGTTTTGAAAGAACAATAGCCCTATTTGAAATCACTGACAGTACAGATATCAGAAGTCTGGTGAATTGAGCTCTTCATTGCTCTTTATATGATCCATACACTGGAACTGGAATGACCATGCAATTGTAAAGGTGGAAGCAGAGTAAGGGAGATGTAATTCTGGAAATTAAACAAAGAATGTAGAGGTTCATTATGATGAAGGTTTATTACTGTCCCATATCTTTTCCAGTGAATAACTTCCTTTTATTACCATTCCCATAATTCTATTTCTTGCACTTTCTTCTTAATAATTCATAGGCTGTGGACTTTTTTTGTTTGTCCCTTTCTTTAAATATTCTCTCTCTGTTTCTCAATACATATGCTTATATAATCTTTTTTTAGGTATTACTTTGGTTTTTTTTCTTTTGGGGGGAATATGGAACTTGATATAGAATCATCACTAATTACAAATAAAGCTAAGGCAATTCTGCTATTTGTGTTTGTCATCCTCCTACTGCAGAGATATGCTGCATCCTGCAACAGGATATGAGGAACATCTATTATTGCTAAAAGCTGCCAAAAGGAATCCCAAATTTTAGCTAGACAGCATCCAATCCGATGCATTTGCAGCATACTTCTTTAGACGCTGTTTTCTTAATTTGATGCTACCTTTCTCATTTCCATTCTTGCATGCTTGTTTGAAAAATTGGGAAAAGAATTGCTGACAGCATGTTGTAAGGGAGGCAACCCTTTTTGTAAAGAATATTGGTGTTTTATCGTGTTCAAGATTTATTGCAGCATTGAAAATATAGCATACCACATAAATGTTGTGGTTTGGGGGTTTTTTCAAACATTTTTAAAAAAACCCAAACTTCAATTTTTGTGACTCTTCTTCATGCAGAGGCTCTGTGCTTGCATTCCATCCTGGCTGGAATTTTATTACACTGTTCAATACAGCATAAGACAGGTCCAACATTTTTTCAGGCTTTCCATTTCAGGAGGCATACTTAGAAAGAAATGGACTGAGAAAAAGCTGTTGCTCCATTTGCTAAGATCTGTGCAGAATCAGGGCATGTTTCTTTGCTGTTTGAAAGAGTGTGTTTTAAAAGTTGGTATTCTTCAGGATGACGGAGGGGCACTGTAGAGCAAATACTTAGGTTTGAGTGACTGCATGTATTCACATTAACTGTTTTATACCTACTGCACAGAAGGGAAGAGAAATTAAGTAAATGACAACTGAATTAAACTGGAAATGAAGTACTTTAAGTGGAAGGGTTTTTTTCATTTTTTCCATGGAAGTAGGTTCTTCTGAAGGAAAAATAGAAATTAATCATTTTTGGCAATCTTGTAAAGCAATCCAGATATTTAGAAAGAAGTTGTGGCTGAGTGCAAAATACTGACTAGGAGCTATTGTTGGTATTTCCCTCAATTAAGATTTTTGTTTCTTTAATATAAAAGTTCCTGTTAAGTTTTTTTACTGGGTATGCATACTTAGGTTCATTGAGGTGTTTTTTGATATAAAAGCAGTCAGCTTTGACTTGACAGTGTTACTAGTTGAAATGTACTTTCAAGTGGCATATGGTTGGATTTTTGTTCGGACATTTAAGTTATGATGTAATGAGCTTTGTATATGTAGTCTACAGACAAATAAGATACTCTTTACAGTGTGTTATTTTACTGGGCTAAAATCAGTTATTTTCATGGATTTCCAAACCTGGAAGATCTTTTCCATGCATGGGAGGGAATCCTTCAAAACCACAAATAGTATTTAATGATACAGTTAACAAGTACAAAGCATTGTTTCCAGTAATTAACAGTTATGTTCTTGGAATTTCTTGCTTGTAGACGAGGGGGTTTTAGATTTAATTTTTAAAAACAAATATGTAGTTGCTAAGGTGTGAATTCCTGTCTCCCGTCAGCTTTGAGGATTTGTCAGGGGACAGACTGTAGATGATTGACCCAAGTCCGTACATTTAACGTAAAATTGAGTAAAAGCACAACAATGTAGTTAATGAAGGAAGATTATTCCAAAAAGATGTTAAATGTTTCTGCTTAAAGTTGATGACATTATTTCTATCTGGAAGAACTAAAAATGCTACAGTTATCTGCGTGAATAAAAAGGCAGTGTGCATGAAGATATGTTACTCCAAGAGTTCCCCATGTATGGAATACTCATTGTATTTTAGCACCAGGTTGGAAAGGCATATTTGAATTTTGCTTATTGAGAGCTACATTACAGACTTAGATGTGGCCATCAGCTGTATGTGGACAGGGATAAGTTCCTCTACAAATAAAACCCAGTTTTCAGTGAGAGGCTGGGTGTATGGGTACGATTTTTTTGATTTGGAGCTTGAAGTGCTGTCTGCCAAACTGAGCAGCTGTTGGACATGTAACTTGTAGGTGGTCCTACATGATGTTGTGAGGTTCAGAATAATAGTGTGCTGGGTTCCAAATGCATTTTATCACTTCATTCATACTTGCACTTTGCTCAAATCAATCTGTCATTAAACTCACAATCCAACTGTATGCTCTTAATTCCCTGGTTAACCAAAAAGAGTCTCTCGCTACCATTTTTTGAAAGACTTTTTTCTTTTTTATAACCTGTTACTTTATTGATCAGCTGGTAGTGTGCCTCCTCAAATACAGTAGCAGAATTAACAGCAAAGGGTGATGCTGTGACACAGAAGGAAGAGTAAGTAACTGGTGGAGGGTGTCAGGCTCACAAAGAATTGCTGCTAGAGGCTCCATTGTTACACTATCTGCAGGTATCAATATGTTGGAAGCTTTGCTTATAGACAATCCAAATGGGTCTTAACTCTAATAGCTTCATCATTCTGTGTTGTCTGAATTCTTTAAGGCAAGGTTAATGCTTGACAGAATTCATCAGCAATACATAACCATTTTGAGTCCAGCCTGGATCAGCATTAATTAAAAGTTGTTCTTTGGTTACTTCTGCTGCATAATGGGTGGCATTTGCCCTCTTGTGTCACTACTCTGTTTCTAGGGGTTGACAGAATAAGCAGAGAGATCCAGAATTATATGAATTCTAGAAATTGAAGTGTCTTTGAACACTAGGGAACTTTTTCATTAAATTTAAACCTTAAAGTAGAGTTCTAGTATATCACCTGAAGTTACAGTTTTGTAATAATTATAGTAAAGAAAGATAAGAATATATACACAATCATATAATGTAGTAACTCAGTAAGTTTTGCTACATGGATGGCTACAGTATTTAATAGTACACAGTAATGCAATGCAGTTCATTACAAAACATACAAGCAATTGAAATTACTGAAGAAATTTGTCTAAACAGAATACAGTTATCCAGGTTATGATTGCCCAAGATACAAATTGTTAGTCTAGCAAAACACTGGTTCAGCTTTAATCATAATAGTTGATTATAATATTGGTTTCAGCTCCTGCTGAAAAGTTTTAAATTAAGTCCTCAGACAGTGAAAATACTTTTATGACATGGTTTCATTCCCAACGTGGGGGTTCAAACCTCAGTCGAAAGTTTGTCACATGATAAACATAAGCTATGTTTACCTCCTGAAAAGGTAGAGAAAATAGTGTATTTCTGTGTAAAAGGAGAAAACAGCAAGCACAGCTGGTTTGTTATGTGTTAGACTGGTAAAGTCGTGCTGGTGGAGCTGTTTTTTAATTTGCGGTGAAGCAGGCTGGTGCCGGCTAGCAAGACTTCATCCACTTGCCAACTCTTCGACTTTGTTAAAGAAAATAGTGAATTGAGCTATCATTCCTTTCCTGGAAAAATTTAACCCTGGTGGCCAGCTGTGATTGAACATGACAGAGAATAAGTTTGTTGAGATGACTGCACTTGTAAAGATTCTGAGCTGTAGGTGAGCAGGTTGACAAAACATTTATATGCCTGTACTGATGTAACAGTAGTAGCGTTAAGCCTGACATCTGGAATGCAGCAGAGACCGCAGGTGGACGCAGAGCTGGCAAAGGGTTTGCTCCTATTAAATAGCAACCAGCTCCGAGATAAAGATTCCCCCGGAGTCGGCTTTCCTACCTGCTCGGCGTTCGCAAGGGGCGCTGCGGCAGGCCTGCAGAGCGGGGCCGGCCAAGGGAAGCCCCTCGCTGTGTGGAGGCGCAGGACACATTCGCCCCCCTCGCGGAGTTCTGCCGCGAACTGCGCGGTGTGGGCCGCTCGCAGCAGTGCGGAACTACAGCTCCCGGCGGGCCTTGGCGGCGTTCGACGCGGCGTCTGAGTGGCTCGCGGGCCGGGGCGGACGCGCGACGGCCATGCGCCGGGGTGGCGGGATGTGTGCGCGGAGCTCCCGTCGCCTCTCCCGCGCGGGACGGAGCCGCGAGAGCGACGCTGGAGAGGTGAGGCCTCCATCTGGCCGTCCGCATGGAGCTGAGCAGCGCAGAGACGGCCTCCACCCGGTTCCTCGGCCTCACCCAACGGTACCGGAGCCGGGGAGGCGGGGGCCGAGCTCGGGCGGGGCGGGGCGCGGCGCGATGCGGTGCGGTGCGGGCCCGCGCTGTCGATGGCGGAGGGGTGGTGCTGTCCGTCTACCGGCCGGAGGGCTGGAGGAGCGGCGCTGGAGGCTTCTGTGCGGAGGGGCGGCTGGCCCTCGGACATCGGGGCAGTGGGAGTCCCGGAGCTGCTACCATCTCCCTCAGAGGCTGCTGCAGGTGGCCAAACGAACGTCTTTAGAGTCGATTTCGCAGCTTGTTCATCTTACGCTGTGCAGGCAGGTACCGCTGGGACAGTATCAGCGATTACCCAATTGCTGAGTGCGCTTGTACCTGTGCGTGCCTCCAGTAAAAACAGATTCGCTGATAATGGCAGGTAAAGATTTAGGTGGTAGGGAGAATGGAGAGCCCAAGAGGCGTGCAGGCTGTGTCACTGTGATCACACAGGTGTAATCTGCAAACTCACCCTCTTCTGCCACTACCCCCTGCCCCCGACGTAAAGTGCTTTCCAGGCTCCTAAAAGACAAAACTTGTGATTTGACACTAGGATCCTAGAAATACATACAGAATCACAGAATCAGAGTCGTCGGAGTTGGAAGGGACCTCTAGAAATCTAGTTCAACCCCCCACCAAAGCAGGTTTGTCTAAAGCATATTACACAGGATTGCATCCACATGGGTTTTGAATATCTCCAGAGAAGGAATCATCACAGCCTCCCTGGGCAGCCTGTTCTAGTGCCTTGTCAGCCTCACAGGAAAGAAGTTTTTCCTCAGATGAAACCTTCTGTGTTCCAGCTTGTGCCTGTTGCCCCTTGTTCTGTCACTGGGCACCTCTGATAAGAGTCTGGCTCCATCCTCCTTGCACCCACACTTTTGATATTTATAGACATTAATAAGGTCTCTCAGTCTTCTCCAGGCTAAATAGTCCCATTTGTCTCAACCTTTCCTCATAAGAGAGATGCTCCAGTCCCCCAGTCATCTTTGTTGCCTTCCGCTAGGCTGTCTCCAGCAGTTCCCTGTCTCTCTTCAACTGGGGAGCCCAGAACTGGACACAGTATTCCAGATGCAGCCTCACCAGGGCAGAAGAGAGGGAGAGGATGACCTCCCTTGACCTACTTGCCACACTCTTCTTCATGCACCCTAGGATACCATTGGCCTTCTTGCCACAAGGGTACATTGCTGGTGCATGGTTAACTTATTGTCTACCAGAACTCCAGGATCCTTCTCCACAGGTCTGCTTTCCAGCAGGTCTACCCCTAACTTACATTGATGCATGGGTTGCTTTTCCCTGGGTGCAGGACTCTACATTTGCCCTTGTTGAACCTCGTTAAGTTCTGCTCTGACCAACGCTCCAGCCTGTCCGGGTCACACTGGATGTCAGCACAGCCATCTGGTGTGTCAGCCACTCCTTCCAGTTTTGTATCATCAGCAAACTTACTGAGGATACAAGCCATCACCTAGGTTCTTGATGAATATGTTAAATAGGACCAGATCCAGTACTGACTCCTGGGAAACAAGGCTGGCTACAGGCCTCCAACTCAACCCTGATCATGACCCTCTGAGCTCTGCCACTAAACCAGCTCTCAGTCCACCTCACTGTCCACTCATCTAACCCACGCTTCATGAGTTTCCTAATGAGGATGTTATGGGAGACAGTGTCAAAAGCCTTGCTGAAGCCAAGGTAGATGATATTCACTGCTCTCCCATAATCTAACCCGCCAGTTATAGATCTTAGAAGGCTATCAGATTGGTCAAGCATGATTTCCCATTGGTGAATCCATGTTGACCTCTCCCAATAACTTTCTTTTCTTCCACATTTTGAGATGACATAAAGAAAGATTCGATCCATCACCTTTCTAGGGATGGAGGTGAGACTAACTTGTCTGTAGTTTCCTGGGTCGTCCTTCTTGCCCTTTTTGAAGACTGGAGTGACGTTGGCCTTCCTCCAGTGCTCAGGCATCTCTTCTGTTCTCCATGACCTTTCAAAGATGATGGAGAGTGGCACAGCAGTAACATCTGCCAGCTGTCTCAGTACTCCTGGGTGCATCACATTGGGGCCCATGGATTTATGGATGTTCAGTTCGGATAAGTGGTCTCTAACCTGGTCCTCCTCTACCAAGGGAAAGTCTTCCTCTCTCCAGACCTTTTCTCATATCTTCAGGGTCTGGGATTCATGAGAGCTGGTTTTAGCAGTGAAGACCAAAGCAAAGAAGGCATTCAATAACTCTGCCTTCTCTGTGTCTTCCTGAGTTTAGATTAAATTTAGATTAACAAATATGTTTAAACTTGCTTTGTTGTTCAACTTTCAGGACTGATAAAGTTTGTAGGACCTTCTGTTGAAATGGGAGGAAGCTGGTCGTCTCTCTTCCTTATTGCTGTACATTTATTCAACAACACCTGTATTCCCAAATAAATGTGAGAGGGAGGTGGAGTATACCCTGGGTGCTGTACAAATCTGTATAAACTGGGTTTTTTTCATGTGAATAAAGGTTCATCTGTAGTAAAACACATTGCAATGGAAGTACATTTAAAATTATTAAGCCAAACTGATCTGAGTCACTGGTAAAAATCACCTAAATATTTCAGTGCTGGAAGTTAATAGGATGAAAACTATTTTTAAATTGACATAAATGAAGCAACAGTGTTTTTCTGATGTAGATCAGGTCAGGACTGCGGAAGTATGTAATCCAATGAAGAAAATCAATAAGAAAATCTAATACTATTCATGGCATGTCAGAGAGTTGATGACTACAAATCTTGGTGGTAGCCAAGAAAGGAGAACCAAACAGGTATGCAGGCTAGAATTCGCTGGGGAATATGTGTGCTTATGCAAATAGTGTGATAGTGTAAATCTTACCTATGCATAAACTGAGGTTAACTTTCAGAAGATTGTCTGTGCAGCATTTCTATTGGTGTAAGATTCTGATTTAAGTGCTTGATATGAAGCAGATGACAACTATGATATGAAGTAGAAGTGTGGTATTGAGTAGTTAGAAGAAGCAGAGATTAGCTTTTGGGTATAATTCTGATATTTAGAAGGACTTCTAGTGTGTCTGAAAGTTAGGTATGTTTTAGGTACTTTGCATTGGGAAGCAAATGGATAAGAATATTAATACTAAGCCACTACTGTTTTAATAAATATTTTCCTCAGATATACTTCTATTTTTTAAATAGTAGGAGTGATGTCAGCACAAATGCTTTTGCTACCAAAGGGTGTGGTTTGTGTTGACACAATGTATTTCCCTAAATTACTGGAATGTAGTTTGTGAAGAGGATAGGAACATAAACCTTTCAGGTGCACATACTGTTCTTTATGCTTTTTGTGAGGTTTCCATTTCTTAGTTGTACAATGTTTAGTTTTGAATACTCTTTTCATATTTTAATTTTTAAAGCTTTTTGTTAGCTACTGACTTTGTTATCTTTGCAGCATTAATATGCTCAGATCTCAGCATACTTTTCCTGGTAGATTTTGACTTTCACTCAGATGAAATATCACCAAATTAAGGTATAGGATTTGGTGTGTATGCAGATAGTTCCTAACTCCCTGAGTTTATTCTGGAGGTAGTTAATGAGATGGCATTTTGGTCTAGTTTCATGCATTTTGAGGTTAGCTTTGCCTCAAGGCAGAAAGCAGTTCAGTTTTTTAAACCTCGGCTTGCTTTTCCTCCTGCTTTGTGGAGCTATTGCATGACTGATGAAAGTTTCTAGAAATTATTCAGACAGAGATGGTTCTGTTCAAATTACAGTAGGCCTGATGTTCTTTGTGGTGGCTTTCTAATTTGTATATTTGTGTTTGGAGTTGTCCTGATGTCACATGTGCAAAACAGTGACCTGGCTTTCCCAAGACTTGAAAAGATTTATTGTGCTAGTGACCGTTGTAGGATTTATTTTTACCCACTCCTTGAATTGTCATTTTACGTACATTTCTTCATTTGATCTAAGACTTCATTTCAGAGCTCAGTGACAGCAAAATCTCTCGACTGCTGTTTCCCTAAGATTCTGCCACCAGCACCAATGGTGACAAATGTTCATTGATGGGAATTGCTTTATCAGCGGTTTCTAAGGCAACTAACACACCTAGCCACAAAAATGAATTTTGTAGAACTGAAGTAGCACACAAAGAAAATACTCCTGCTACCATATTTATCTGATTTTTCTGTAGAAGTAAAAAAATTAATAGAAAACCCACAATGCCTTAAAATGTATTCCAAGTGGAGCATTCCTTTTGTTCCATGAATCATCTGCCAAATTTCACGTGTATTTCAAAATGCAGGAACTCTAAAAATTGCACTTGATGCAGTTATTTTTTAAGTTTTAGATGAAGTTTCCAAATTCTCTCAGAGACATTTGAAGAGGATAAGGATCACTTTCAGCCCATAAAAGCTCAGTTTGGGAACTTTACATTTCATCTGGAAGGGGAAAGATAATCAGATGTCTTTATTTTTGTCTAAGTGCTAATCTTGAAATACTTTTATGTTACTCAGTCTTAATAACTGCAGAGAAAATTTGTTAGCCAGATTTATGTATATTTCCTTCTGAAAGAAGAGAACTCATGAGTAAGAGCTTCAGATTTTTTCTTTACCGCACGCCATACTGAGGTCAAGGTTTTTTTATATGTCCCTTCAGATGGTGGAAGAAGATGATGCATTTGCAATAAAATGTAAAACATGGATGACTGAGCATGTCAATTACTGCTACAAAACTACATGAAGTAGAAGGTAACTGTAGCAGAAGTTGTTCAAGGTGTGCAGCTCACAGGTACATTCCATCTTTTCACTACTCTGGGCCATCGCCGCTGTGTTGCAGGCTCAGAAGGAGCTGTAAATTGTGGTGCACTACAATTTCTGTGCAGCAACATGGCAGTATTGCACGGCAAAGTTCACTCTAAGATTCAACAGCAGTAGTGGTAGGTATATAAAAGTATTAGACATGAAGTCCTCGTGGTGTGCAGTTGCTTAAGATTTGAATCTACAGCTGGATGGTTGGACTTTCTGATTTAAGAACAGTTTCATATGTTGGTCTCCATTAAGATTTGTCCAGTTGATAAGGCTCTGAAAATTCTCAGTGTCACAAATGTGAAAAGATAGAGATGTACTGCTGCAAACTGAAAATTCCATCTTCAAGGAGCGCTTTTTTCAGGTAGCAAACTGAAGTAGCCCTTCTCATTGGAACTGACTCTTGTTGTAGCTCATTTGTAATTTCTGTATCTCTGAGTTTTTAATACTGTTTCACTTCTCATTTTCCCTTCATCTACTTTTTCCCCAACTGCAGGGGAAAAAGAAGAAGTTATTATTGTTATGTTCAGTTAGAGTACAAGTTGTTTGAATTGCAGGCTTTAACTTTTTTATTTTTTTTATCTCAAGTATGGCAAGGGTCTGTAATACTTATGTCTGCAAACAGCACATGGTAAGAAAGATTAAATTGTAGCTGCTTTGATGACAAGGGCCCAAGCCCAGTTTCTTCTTCTGTCACAGACTTTTTTCATCTCTGCTGTGCAGAGTTCCTGATACAGGAATTTACAGTTTTCCTGGAACGTATTTCACATTGACGCTCAGGAAAGTTAAGATTAATAACTGTCCCCAGTCAAGCATGTGTTCATTATGCAGGCAACTACAAACTGAAAGCTTAAATCATTGTATTTGTGTTTAGGTGAAAATACTTCCAACTGAGTGAATGTTTTCAAGCTTGTAAAAATGGCTTCTAATGTGGATTAACCTCAATTCTTGTAGGCAGTTTTC
Organism: Actenoides hombroni; assembly: GCA_024336885.1. Lineage (NCBI taxonomy): Eukaryota > Metazoa > Chordata > Aves > Coraciiformes > Alcedinidae > Actenoides > Actenoides hombroni. The sequence goes on along the minus strand of WUAM01000431.1, from coordinate 69,758,885 downwards.
CTCAAGTCGCTTGGTTAACTGCAGGTGTGGCATGTATGTGTGTGCCCCCATAGGTGTCAGAACACAGACTATGGCTTCACTGCCTACAGGGGTCGAAGTGCCTGTGCACAGTCATTTTTGCTTAGGAAGCAGTATAGGTGTGTTTGTGCCACAAGAGGTCTGGCTGCAAGGCAACTGACTGAGAAAATAGGAGGGGTATACATTACCAGAAGCAGTAGTGCTTGTATTTACGTGAAAGTTAGAAAGGCAGCTCTGTGGTTGCAGCAGCTAACATTCCTGCTTTAGTGTGTGGGTTATTTAAAATTACTGTTATTGTCACGTTCTTATTCTTCCTGTATAACTTACATACTGGAAGCAACTAGAATTATTTTGATGAGTTTTAAAGTGTTAATAGCTACATCTTGTTTATATTGCTTCTCCTTGGGTAAAGACATGGAATCCAAGCAGACAGAACTCAGAAATATGAATCATGTTTAATGAATTTTAAGTACTTATACAAATCCAAATAGAAGAGCCATCTAAAAATTAAAATGTTTTGAAGTCCAGTATCACAGTGTCTCCTAAAGTCAAGAAGCATGTATTAGGATGTTGCGTTAAAATTTAGATATTTCTTCTGCTAATTGATGTAACATTGCAATCTACAGTACTGATAATTCTCAGAAAATTTAATCTCTTACTGCTGGATGGAGGGTTTCTTGTTTTGTTTCGGTGTGGGTTTTTTTCCAGTACTGTTCAATGGAGGGTGAACTGTAAAGTTTGGAATATGATGGAGGAATAGAGCTGCTAGCCCCGGTACAGGCTGGCTAATCAAAGTTTATGTTAAATTTGCATCTAAATCATTATTTAGCTTGTATTTTTAACACTTATATCCCCATTGCAAAGGCAGGAGGCTTAGTGTTTATAGGTAGAGGAGGTGTTTGCTATCTGTTCTGACCTCATGAAGCACATAGTGATGTGCTTAATGTGACATGATGGTATGGGAATTTATGTGATAATGCATGTAGATTTTGAACTTCGTATTCTAGGATTACTTTTGCTTGCTTCACAATTTTCTTTGTTAAGGTTGGTGGGGTAGAAACCTATGAAATGCTGTTCTTATGCTTTTAAATGAAAGTAATTGTTTAGTTTCTCTTTGTGTGTAGGCTAAAAAAAAAAAAAAGACTCTGAAAAAGTAGCAACATGCTAACTGTGAGATTACTGAGCATAGTGCAATTGTCTTATTTGAGCCATTAAGTTTATTGTAGGTTTTTCTTCCCTCAGATTAAATGCATATTTCAAATGTATGTGGTTATAAGCCACCACCCACTTTGGAACTCTGATCACATCATGACTAAATATTTAATTTAGTCATAGCTTTTGCTTCCAGTCAGGTCACCAACATTTCTTTTGCCTTGGGGGTAATACAAAAGCCTGACTGCAATGGTTGTTAGAGAGGGTGCACATTGTAATGGTGCACATTCCATGAAGTGATGAGCTTATGCACTGCGAACCTTGTTCAGAAGGAATGATACTTGTTAATGGCAGGGTATAGCATTGCAGGAGATCTAAGATTAGCTGACTTGTGTACACTGATGAAGCATTTCTATTCCAGCTCTGTCTCTGAAGATCTGGGTTGCAGACGTGGAGAGTTTAGCAGAAAGCATTACGGATCTGTGGAGCTTGTAAGTTTACATAGCCTGTCCTTTGATTTTAGCTGCTTATAATGCAGAGCTTGAGTACTTTTCCTTTCCAGTTTGGAAAATGTGCTTTCTAAGCTGGACTTGAAAGTTACAGGATAATGAAAAGAGTCTTTAGAATGGATATATTAGACCTGTGCTGGGAAATCTTTTTACTACCTTATTTATGAATATTTTGTCATGATGAGACAGGAAGTGTTATATAAATATCACGTTTACCCACAGATGGAAGCTGAGCCTTTTTTTCCTCTTATGAGCTGAATGTTGCAAAATATTAGGGTAGTATTCGATTAAGTGCTTGCAATTATGTGAGTTAAAAACTGTGTCTGCTTGTATGTGTACATATATATGTGTGTATGCGATTTTATGTGTACATGCCTGAGTAGTGGGAGAGGATTAGAAATTAAAACAACTAGGCAGAATTAGGATATTGAAAATGATTCCCTAAAATCTGTCAGTTATTCTGCATTTTCTTCAAAGAGTAAGTTGGGACTTTATTTTTCTAATGTATAAATTTCTTCTCTGCTGTGAAAATAGCGGTATGTCAGCAGTCAAAATAATGTCAATCTTTATACAAGGCCATAATGACATAAATGCTGTTGGCAAATAGAAGTGGGGAGGGGTAGAGAAACTGAATACCGGCTCTCTTACTGTGGGAAGAAATTGCTACTTTTCTACTAACTATGGTTGTAATTTAAAATTCTTGGATAGTATATTTCGATATTGGATAGTATATTTGGATACTTGGATAGTATATTTATTGGATACTTGGATAGTATATTTATTAATATGATATGATAGTATATTTATTAATATGTATGTAAATTGGGTGTAAATTGGTGGGTTAGTTGCTGGAAGTCATATTGCAAGATTAGCAAGTATCTTTCTATACATTCCACATATTAGATACGGTGTTTTAATCAAAAAAGCAAGTGAACTGCTTTCTGTTAAGAGGCTCTTTCTTACTAATACTTAGATTCTTTTTCTGGAAAAGAAAAATTATTAGTAATTATAAATTCACAGTAAGCTCACACAAATGGTCTTGTCTTTTGATTAGTTTTCTTAAAATTCTGCTAGTATTTTATGAAAGTGTGATTTTTTTTGTCTTTTGGAGTACAAATGTATAAAGGTGCTTGTTGCCCTTTCATATTTCCGAATGTTTACTATTGAGCCTCTCTTGCTTAGCATTTTCCACAGCAGCATCTCAGTTGCTCAATTATTTCCACCTTTTATCTATTCCAATACAATTATTTTGTGTCTGCCCTAAACATTTTTTATTATGTATTTTCCACTGGTGTAATAAGACCAATCATCCACATAATTCCCGTTACAGTTTATACAAGGCACCAGGATGTGTTGGAACTTTTGCCATGTTAGCTTATTTCAGGCTTAGCCTGAGATAACTTCAAAGCAAGGAGAAAAGATAACTTCAAAATGTTTTGCCAACTCTTCCACCAAGCAAAGGGAGAAAGTATTATCCTAGAATAACATGGATTGCTAGAGGGAAGCAGGGAATGATATACCATTGTGTTATTGTTGTTCAGATCCCACTTCCCGAGTTTGGTATGGTATGTGACAATCTCATTTTTACAGTTTTGAGAGGAGTAACATGCAATAGCATTGGCAGCATTCTCCTGTTCTCTTGTAGGGATCCAAAGCAGTGTTGCTGAACACATCAGTATTGTCATGTTATCCTGTGTTTTACTGACTTCTCAAGCCTTTTTAACAACAGAGTTGTGGTGTTATGGGAATCCCTGGATTCCCTTATAAGAAGACCAGGCAGTCTTTCCAGAGTATTTATGAAACTCTAGAAATCTTCAGCTGGAAACAAGCTGTATTTTCTGATGTTAATGCTGGAAACAGAATAGGACATCTCCTGTACCTTATGTTGTTCAGTACCATCACTGAGTATTATGTTTGGAGATTTTTGCTGCTCTCTGTCTCCTGAAAATATCAATAAATAAAATGTAGTAAAAAGCTGCTAGTCTCAGTAATACTGCCAACAGGTAGAGTTTTAGGCTTAGCAAAGCTGAGAGGACAAGAATGATCATGTCTGTAAGACCCATTGTTTTGAAAGAAGCAAGCTTCAAGATGAATTTCTGGAAAGTGCACTAGTCCCTTTGTAGGCATACTAAAAGAGTAAATGGCTCTCCTCACACCCCCTTAGAGTTATAATTGGGTCATTCCAAATCTGTAGTTAAATTAGTAATAGCTATGCTGATCCCTTCTTTATGGGTAGTCATATGATGCCTGGGAGAAGTAATAAGCTTTGACTTCTGATCATATGGTTAATTTTTGGAACTAGAACCTCCATCTTAAACTCTCTTTTAGCTTATATCTAGTGATGCTGATGGCGCCATTCAAAGAGCTGGACGGTTCCGTGTGGAAAATGGCTCCTCTGGTGAGGTAAGTGGCTAAAGGTACTCATAGGAAGCTGAAAAAATAACTCAGCTTCAGTTCTTCTTCATGACTGAAAGATGCAGTCAGTTACTAAGGAAGAGGACTTGAAAAATGCTAAATAATATGAGAATGTAAGAATCCAAGAGGTGGGAGATAGTGGGGTTTTTTTCTTCCGTAAAAAGTTTAGTCTAGTTCAGTCTTGAGAAAGCTGGTATTTTGTTTAGTTTTGGTAACATTTTGCTCACCTGATCAGGTTAAAAGAAAAATACCTCTCTTATCCTCTGAATAACACTTTGCAGTATCTAGTTCATCAGTTTATATTGGTGTCCTGGTGATACTACTATGTTTAAGCTGACCTCAGTGCTTCTAAATATATTCCTTGTTGTGATGAGGTTATAGCATCATTCCCCCCCCACCCCTCCTTAGTTGTCTTTTGGCAGCTATGCTTATCTTTAAATAAGAGATAAAGAAGCTGAGTAGAGCCTCAAAGAGTCATTCTCTCCAGATTACTATGCTGTTAAAGTCACTGTTGTGTTCCTGCAACCACTCCAGTGACACTTAGGTTTCTACTTACCTTAATTTTTTATCTTCTATTTTCATCTGTAAATACCATCTTAATATTGAAAGGACCAAGGCATTATATTCTTGAAATATGTGTTAGGCTTTGGTAAGCTTGTACTGAACTAATATTAACGGTAAACTGTTACTGATCATCCATTTGCATCAGCACTGGGTGCAGAGTTTAAATCAATTTAACTGTTCTGCATTGATTCTCTGTGGGGTCATGTTTTTCATGCTGTCTTTTCAGTTCTGTTTCATGCAGTTCAAAAGCTGATTAGCTTATATCACAGAAGAATTCTCTGAGTGGGTGATAGATGGCCACATGGTGAATGGATATGGAGAATGACTTTTTCTCTGCATATGTTAATTCATAGTAAAAAAGGACATGAGGCATGCGTGGGAGTTTACCTTAACCAGCCAATGCAGAAACAACACTGAAAAACTTCCAGAGCATACTTTGGTCTAGCGAGGAGTCATTGAGGTTTATTTCGGGAAGGCAGAATTCTATTTTTTTTGTTATTATTATTTTATTTTTTAAAGTTTTTTAAAT
>WUAM01000431.1:69742089-69753598 GCA_024336885.1 Actenoides hombroni | reverse complement strand
ATACTGTAGTATATTGGTAGTATATATATTAGTCTTACAAAATTTTGTTTATTTGTGAAATAGCGTACATTTCACTGTTTTGGAGGTCTTACATCATTCTTTGCTGCAGCACCACCTGATGGAAAACTCAGATACTGAACTGAAGGGGTTGGTTACTAGAATTGTAAAGCCTAGAGAGTTCATAAGCAGTCTTGTATGACATTGCAGCTCATCCCCAGAGAAGTAGTATGCTTTGCTTATCTTTGCTCTGTTTGCTAGTTGCTGCTACTCTTTGGAAGTATTATTTTCAAGCTATCACCATGTTTAACTGTCTCTCTTTGTCCTTCAGGGAAGGACTCTCGTCTCCTTGTCTTCAGACTTAGTGCTGTCCAGAAAGATATAGAAACAAAGCAAATGATAAGAAGTAAATACGACTGCAGAGAAAATAAACTGGAGAAAACAAAAGGTGATTGTATTATCCCGTGTCAAAAACACACCTACTGTGGTATGACACCTTTAGTTGCTGGGGTCTCATTAGCTCCCTTGAGGCAGTTGTATGTGTTCACCTTTAGGTTTTTCTCTGGACTGTCAATTCAAACTTTGTTAAGCTTATATGTGAAACTAAGTCTAGTGTAGTCCAGCATGACTTTTTAGAACTTTGTAAAAATACCATGTTACTTGGCAGTCACTGCTGATGAAGAGCTCTAAAGAAAACTAGGTATGTTGCTTTCAAGATTGAGCATTGTTTCTTGAAGAACTGAGAATAATTATGCAGCAATGTGAGACTGAAATAAAGGGCATTTTAAGGTGGCAGAACTCTGGCAAATCTCTGTTAAATAGAAATGCTTTGATTAGTTTGGGCGTTGCCAATCATTTTTGTAGACATAAATGTTTTCTGTTCTTCAGAAGCAAGCTGGTTTGAAAAGCTGGAACCTGCAGAATAGTGAAAATCCACATATTTAGTCTTTACTTGCAAAAGTAGTTAGATTTCAAAAGAGTCATAGCCTTTTGTCTTTTTCTGGAAGTTAATGTTATCCTATTGGGAAGTTTATAATTCTGTGTTGCTGAGTCATGCATCAAAACCCCATTGTACTAATCATCACACTAATACAGAACAAAAAAAACCAGACCATACCCCACACACTTACAATGTAGAGCATTATTTCCTCAGGCTGCCATTTGTATGCCATTAATACTCACCATGGCAGTGAACTGAGAATTGTTGTGGCTATTCGGAACAAACTACTTCTCGTCACAAAGAAATATAATCCACGCAACAGTTTAAGCAGCAGCTCTCTGCTACTGTCATCCGACTCTCCAGTAGAGGAGTTCCAATACATCCGGGTATGTGTAATCTAATCACTAATTACCTTAACAGACTTTAGTTTGGGGGGTGGGCAGTGGGCAGGGGAAGACAAAGAACATGCATTTTTATCTTCTTGAACCACCAGACAAATAAAAGTGAGAAGTCATATGATGCCAAATATATCTTTCAGATTCTTCTTGTTCTTTATCATGTTTCTGTGCTTAGAGCACATGCCTTTGAATTCATGGAGTACCTGCAGTACCCACAGTAGGAGATTAAAAAAGATAATAATTTTATTATTTATGTTATAGGAAATATGCCTTTCTGACCCTCCAGTGGTTATGACACTGGTAGATGGACCTACTGGAGACAGTGACAATATGATCTGTGTAGCATATCGGCATCAGTTTGATTTAGTCAATGAGAGTACTGGGGAATCCTATAGATTGCATCATGTTGAAACAAACAAGGTAAGTTTTCATGATTGAAACTGTCTTCTTGCAGAAACACATAGAGCATAATTTCTTGCAGACTCTATGCATCCTATGCTGACCTCCTGAGAGTGTAATTTATAAGGAGGAACTTAGTAAAGAATAGAGATGGAGTAGTACATCCCCACCACCCCCTGTTCCTCTTCTCCCTAGGAATCCATATTTCCTTTGAGAATACAAAGCAGACAGTATAAGATGAGACATTTTTGTGACACTGAAATGGGACGCCAAATTATTTCCATCAGTAATGGAGCAGAAATGGCTTTCAGTCACTACAAGGGATGGGTCAAAATGTGTTTGGTATAGACACTTCCAGGTCTTTTTAACAGTTCTTGACCTATACAGTAGTCTTACATCAAGAGGTGAACATCTAGCTTACTGTACAAAGGAAAGTCAAAGAACGGCTGTGCATGGAATCAGTCTCCATCCCCTTTCTCCACCACAGATAAACATTGCAGTCTGGGAAACATTTGTCTAGTGTAATCTTACGTATTTCAATAATAAGGTCTCATTTCCGGAACAGATACCTTACTTTTTATGTCTGTTTTGTTTTGGGTTTTTTTTTTAATCTAACTGTAGAAGACAAATACATAGTTGAAATATGAGAATTTATGTAGCCTGTGCTATGTAAAAAATACAGTGGTATATCCAGCATTGGTTCTTAGTTTCTAAATTCAGCCTATTCAGTAATCCTTAAGTACATCTCTGTTGAACTCTGTATGTGTTTTGAACTAGTAATTGGTGCATCTGCTCTTTCTGCTAGTTATGGTGTGCAATATAGCTTTTTTGCATTTCACTTTTTGAAAAGAATTGTTAGACTTTATTGTTATACAATATTGTTTATTGTTATGCAATAACAAGTTATAATTAGTATAACAGCTGTCCTGAAATCAATCACCCCATTCCCCAAAATTTATATTGCCAAGTAAGTTACATAAGTTTTTATTGTTTTACACCATGGGTGTGGTATTGAATATTCAGTAATGTGCAGAACTGAATATAAAATAAATTGCATCCTGAGAACATCCTGAAAATTCATCACAAAAGAGGCTGCATTTGAAAACTGCCTTTTTTTTAAATTTATTTTTTCTTTTATCTGTAGTTATGCACTCCCCCAACTGATTGTATTGCTTGTTAGTCAAAACCTGGTTGTCATAACCTCAGTATCCACTGACTGTTCATTACCATTTCCCATTATCATTGCAGGTTAATTTTGTTGCAGCTATTGATGTGTATGAAGATGGTGAAGCTGGTCTACTGTTGTGTTATAACTGTAAGTATTTAAGGAAGACCGAAAATGGCAATACCTTAATCTTTATATGTAATTCTTTTTTCACTGGAGTCTAGATCTGTATTTTAAAATAAATTTCAGTGTTTCATAGAAAGTTTTTCAATATACATTCTTTTGAATTTAAATGCGTATTAGAGAGACTAGAAATTGAAGTGCTATTTTATTGCAGGGTATGTTGAATATAAACATGCTAGCTGCTAGGTTTTAACTTGAGGTATATAGATGTGTATCTATATATTTATAGATGTTACCACTTTATTCACAAAATTTCTTTTTCTTCAGATCTAGCTTATTCTGTAGGTAGTTACATTCTAGGTGTTTTCAAGATACAATTTAGCATTCCATCCCTTTTTCCTCTCTGTGCTGTCTCATTCTGTCTTTGTGCTTTTTTTTCCACGTGCTTCTTGGCACTGTTGCATTATTTCTTTGTAATTCTCTCAATCTCCTTTTATAAAACTGCCTTGGATATAATATGCATATGCTCTTCTCTGCAGTACACAGGTACTTTTTCTTCTGATTCTCCTGAAAATAGAAGCTCTTGGCCTGCCTTTATGAGGCAATGCTGAAGGACAAGACACAGTTTTCTCTGTTGCAGAAGGCATGTCCTATTTGCCCCTCCAAAGTGAACACTGATGGAGACAGGATAAATACACCTATGTTTTCAGCACTGGCTATCAGATTGGTACCCTGGAGCAAGTTTTAAGTGTCTCTAAGTTATATCTTTCTACACTTTGCAAAACCTTATTAGTTCTGGTAGCCAGCCAGGTCCTGCCTGGTTCTGGTTCAGTTAGTGCTGCTTCAGAACTAAAAAGCTATCTGACAGAGCATAGTGAATTCCCACCTATACTTCTGCATGGAATCAGTCACCCTTAAATAGACTTATCACTGAGCCAACGCTAACAAACTTAGCTGATCTTAAAGTTATAATAAAGGTCCTCCACAGGCTTGGAGCAACTTGAATTCCTATTTCTAGGACAGTGTCACAGGGAAACCTACATTTGTTCTTTAGAGAGTTTTATAGTTCTGAAGGGATCATCACAGGACAAATACAAAAACACAGCAGACTTGTATTTAGAAAAAGACCTGCAATACATTTCTGGATATAAACTTTGATTCAGTCTAAGGACATCAATTACAGGGAAAAATTAGATTTTTGCCTAAAAAATAACAAAAAAGCTGGAATCAGCACATATTGAGAGAGTCATAGATGTATACCAAGTGCCTCCAGTACACTCATACATGTGTTTGTCAAGAAAAAAAGATGATTGTAAATGCTTCTGATCTTTAAATTTTCGTATTGTTTTGCTGATATGACTTCTCAAGTCCTGAACTTTAATGGATGTTTGATTAGCAGTAGTGCATGTGTTTAAAGAAAATTCTATTGGTATTGAGAGGTTAAGTGCCCCACTATTTAGATCTATCAAATTAAAAATTCAGAATTGCATTGCCAGTAAGAAGCAGAATAAGTCAGCATTCATATCTAACTTCTAGAAAGACTGTTATGTTCAGAATCAGTGGACTTAGAGCAGCTATGAAGTAGATTCCGAAGTCACGTGATTAATGAAATCCTGTATGTATAACAGTCTTCAAAGAACAAACTGTGTTAGCATATGGCTGCTTGAGGGACAGAGAGGTACAGTTCTGCTGACACTGCTTCCTGATTTTTTTCTTGATTTTTTTCTTGCCTACACCTCCATAGACAAGTCAAGGAAGTGGTAACTTTTGAAATAGAGTAATACTTTGTGAAATATGAGAACTTATTAAAATGTAGGTCTCTTATTTTGGTCTTTAATATGCTATGTTCACAGAGGAAGCACATTTCCCTTATCTGTTTAGATATAGAGGGACTTCTACATAAATGTTTGATTATGTATATGATGCTTACAGTTCCACAAAATCTGCCTAGTGTTTTGTCACTTGCAGTGTATGGTGATGGATGCTTCTTTTCTCTTTTTTTGTTGCAGATGTTTGCCAATACAGAAAGGTATATCCTTTCAATGGAGGTTCTCCTTTGATCCAACCATCAGCTTATGACTTCCACTTCAGCTGGAATCAAGTTCCTTATGCTGTTGGTAAGAAAATGTCTCTTTTTACTAGATGGCTGGTTTTTTCATTACCATTTAACAGCAGCAAAAACTTGCACTTGGCTGTTTGTGGAATTGCAGTATGTGTTAGGAAGAAACACATTACATTCATGATTCCATTTGAACTAAGTTTCTGCATATATTGAAAAATTATTCGTTTGCTGATTTTTTTTTTTCCTTTCTCTTTTTTATGTTTTTCATTTTCTGTTCAGTCTCTGTTCTCCTGCTTGCGCAGGGGTATTGGACTCGATGATCTCCAGAAGTCCCTTCCAACCCTTACCATTCTATGATTCTGTGGTTCTGCCATGCATGGAGAGAGAAGTTTTCTTCAGACTTGATGTAGATCATTGTCCATCAGTATGTTAGACAACCCTTTTCATAGGAAAGGGGGATGCCAGAAGAGATCAGATACTCAAGAACAGTTTTCACGGAGCATCCGAGAAATATTTACATTAACCATTTTTCCATGCCTTTGTTTCACTGCAGTCTGTGCTTTCCCTTATATCCTTGCCTTCACTACTGATTCCATTGAGATCCGATTAGTGGTGAATGGGAACTTAGTCCACACAGCAGTTGTGCCTGAGCTTCAACTTGTAGCATCAAGGGTAAGACGAAGAAAAATCATGTTTGACTATTTCTGTGATACATTGGGATCTAATTCACATTAGAAGTTGCTGCAGCCAAAACTCAAACAAACCAAAACTCAAATATGCGCTACTTGAACTGTGGCAACTGTTCATCTGTGTGCTCTTCGTATCAAGTAGAAAGAGAATCTGAATTGATCTTTATTGCTGACAGTACTGCAGATCTGACATATTTGACTGTTTTATGGGGCAAATGTTAATCCTCAACATTACAGATGTGCCCTCCACTTACAGCAGGATAATCTCTCCATGACAATCTTTCCTAGTTGACTTGGCAGCAATAGAGGCAATAGAACATAGTGGACAAATATTTTAGCTCTTACTCACAAGATGGTTAAAAAAGTCTTGCTGTACTAATGATGAGTTATTTGTCATTTCAGTCAGATATTTATTTTAAAGCTACTGCTGCAGTAAGTGGATCATCTGACAGCAGCTCTAAGGAAATGAGTTCAAGGAGTTCTCCTCAAACACCAACACCTTATGAAATGCCAGAATGTCCTCTCTCTTCTCTAGAAGGTAACATCATTTTCAGTCAGCTTGAATAACAATAATTAATCTGTCATGATTCCAACAGCTATCACATCTCAGTGCAGCTGATCTTTAGTAAGATGAAATTGGTCAGGTAAAAGATTTTGAGTACCTATCCGAGAGTCTGTAAGATAGAGATTTTCTATTTATCCATAGGTATGAAGCATCTGGCTGAGCTTTCACCCCATAGTATCTCTTCTAAATGCATGGTAATACTGTTTTGAAGAAATCATTTCTGTAGGAGGGGAGGAATTAAACTTAAGTAGCTTGATGAATCTTTGGCAGTATAGCCAAGACTAATAATGCAAAAAGAGGTACAAAACTGTGGGAAAACCTGAGATTTTGTATAGAATCATAGAATGTATTGGGTAGGAAGGGACCTCTAAAGGTCATCTAACCCAACCCCCCTGCAATAAGCAGGGACATCTCTAACTAGTTCAGACTGCCCAGAGCCTCATCAAGCCTGGCCTTGAATGTCTCCAGGAATGGGGCATCCACCACCTGGATATGCTGTTCCTTTCATTTAAGAAAAGCTAAACTACCACTGGGTGGTTAAAGCCCTTGCAAACCAGAAGTAGAAGTTCTAGCCTCGAAAAAGTTTGCACAGTCAAAATAGTGTAACATGATCTGTGAACAATCAGTGTATAAGGGGAACAGTAACGGAGAAGCAAGGGAACATCAACTAGAAAATGCAAGATGTATGTATATTTTCCTCCAATATACTTGCAACATAATAAAATACACGGGGAATATTGTACAAATTGCAGAGTCATGGTGTAATAGTCAGAATAACAGCCTTTACTTTCTGGTTCTACTGCTGATTCATCACATCACCAAGAATCAATCTTCTTTTTGTCTGCATATTGGGTTTGTGTGGCAAGTGTTTGTGTAGTGTTTAGTTACTGTCTGGGGCTAAACCGTGACACTCACTAAGTCAAATTGCAATTCTGCACAATATGTTTGTATTTCTTCCTCTTCTTAGCCTATTTATATTGAAAGATCTCTGCGGCAAGAAAGATCTGTGTAATTTGTGTTAAAAAGCACCCAGAACAACTAATATAACTTTCCCGTATAACTTTTCATTTGGAAGTATTAACAACTGATTCTAATGTGGAAGTATAACATTCTTTTTTCCCTCTGTGTTTCAGGTGAAGTTCCATGCAAGAACCTGTACAAAATTCCTCTCAGTAATCTGGTTGGGCGAAGCATTGAACGACCTCTGAAGTCACCTTTGGCTCCCAAGGTCATCACTACTACAACATCTAGTGGCATTGCCTCTCTTCCAGTTACTCACTCGCTATCCTTATCTCGTATGGAAATTAAAGAAATTGCAAGCAGAACACGTAGAGAATTGCTGGGTAAACTCTCCTCATTATTCAGTGTACATATAAATTTCCAAGTACATACTTTCTAATCTTTGGACCATCAGGGTAAGATTGCAGGTTGCAACCAGTATTCATAAATAGGTAGTATAAATAAACAAATGAAACTGAGAAAACATTTACAAATAGTCTAACCAATGTCTGATCACATATAAGGTGACCAGGTATTCTAAGCCAGGTAGAAACTATCATCTAGTTAATAATGGAAACCAGCAACAGATACCTTAATGTTTTCATGAATGCTTTATTTTCTGTTGAGAGTATTAAGTCTTTTATTCCTTTATTGAGGCCTTTTGGATGAGCCTATACCCAAGACAGAAAGTGCACAGAAGCAAAAAAAGGCTCCTCGAAGACAGTCAGACCCCAAGCAGGGAACAGTAAGATCAACTAGTAGTGACAGGTAAATATACTGGCTTTAGAAAAGAACCTAAGTTAGACTATAAATGTTTTTTGTTGAATTGTTTATTCATGCTTGCCTCAGTTGGCATGGGACTGAATGTGAATTTCATGCTAAGGCATTTGTTAGAGTATCTGAATACTGCAAGTACAGAAATTATAGTAGTTTTTACTAAAGACATGTTAATGAGAAAAGCAAGATGAAATGGGATTTTGTGGGGACCTGCTGTAGCTTGGCCTGTCAGTAGGATTTGAGCTGCTAGATCTGCACCCTGTAGACTCGGCTGTTTTGTTTATATGTTCTTGTGTTGCTTTTTCCAGAAAAAAATTTGTGATGAAATACGATAGCATTTGTCTGTTTGGCTCTGCTTACCTGACCCCACTGCCATTCTCTATTTTCACTGTTTTTATAACCTGTGTATGTGTAAAGTAGTGGCAAAATTCAGCCAAGATACAGTAGACTAAAATTAACAAAACAAACAATCTGCTGTAATGTAAAACCATATTTGATTTATTTCACTATTTGGAATTTATTTGGGCAGAGAGCTTCATTAACACTGCCTTCTGATGATTTTCAGTAGAGTAAAACAGAAATTACTTTTAGTGGTCTGTCCCAGTCTTTATGATAACTTGATTGAATCTGGAAATAGTCATTGATCCTACTTGCTCTGATCTGTGTTATTTTTTAGTAACTTTTGTCTTCCTCTTTGCAGGTTAATCTCAAGCTCTTTTGAAAGCTATGCTGAAGGATGTCATCTTTCCACTAGTTCAGATCCCAGTACTTTAGCAAACAGGGAGGAGAGCTCACCATCTAGCTGTCCATTTCATCTGATTTCCTTATATGACGAAGACTTCATTGACCTGAAGTGAAGGTGTCTTAAAACCTTTCTTTCTTTCTTCACATTTTCTTACAACTCTGTGAGCTCTTTGGGAATGTCACAAACACTGCTTCTAGTGGTAAAATGTGGCTGGAAGTATTGATTAATCTTTATAGAACCCATGTTATTCTGGCTAGCTCAGCCTGATTTGGTGATGCTTGTATCTTTGAGATAAGTATGTTTTCTTTTCTTGGTTAATGAACTATTACTTTTTGTGGCATTCTAACAGTAGGTAATCAATGAGAGATTTTGGCTGAAACTGAAGTAAATAAAAAGTATTACTTGTTCTGAGCTTCTTATAATTTGAAGTACCTGAAAGACATTCAGCTAAGTTATTACTATCATGAGTTGTTCTACAACAGTGTATGTCATGGTAGAAGAGGAATTTTATAACATAAATTACTCCTTTTGGGTTTTCAGTCTTTAAAAAAATAAACAAAACAACAACAAAAAAAAAATAGGTGTGCAAGCAAGGTCTTTCCAAACAGTGCAGTCTGTCCTTGAAATGATGTATCTGTGGTATGTTCACTGAAGAATCGAGGATGTTCTGTAAGGATCAGGTAAGATATGAAGATGCTGCTTGCTTTGCTCTAGCCTAGCCATGCACATTTTTTAGAGAAACCTGAAAACTGATTTGGTGTTAAGAATCTTTGAAAGCTTTTTATAGAAAACACAAACTGTATTTCTCCATCTACTGGTTGACTGTTACTGTAGTGCACCTACAGATTTTCCCATTATGGGCAGAAGAACCAACCCTTGATTTTATTTTTGACTACACTAAGATTTTTATGCAGGTGTCAGCATTGACAGTATAAGTCTTTCCAGATAATTTTTTTTTCTAACTGGATCCAGGCTGAAATTTCACTGCTAAGAAGCTGGTTTTCTATGATGAAATAGTCATCTTAGGTCTTCTGTTATGTTAAAGGACAGGGTTTCATGTTTACAGCTTGATTATTTTTTAACTCTTTCCTCTATGCCAAAAATCAATTTTAAACAGTAATTTGAAAGGGTTGGGTTTGGTTGTTTGGTTTGGTTTGGTTTCTTTTCATGAAAGCGTGATGCTTCCAGGCTTTTTATGTATGAAGATTTAACTTTATTAGCAAGTATTTCTTGTTCTATATGTAGAAAGACTTCTGTATCCCTGATTGTATTTTGTAATATCATGCATATGTCATGATTTCACTTGCTGAATAAGCATGACCATCTGGAGATGTGAGCCTTTTGCTTTGGTCAGTCTGACTGTAAAACTTGTTGCAAAGCATTTTTTGCCCAGTTTATTGTGTATAATGGCTTAATTGCTTAACCTGCTCAATCTGCAAGGCCTTATCTGAAAGGTTCATTTCTTACTCTCAACTGGAGCAGCTGATCAAGGAAAGAAGCAATATTTTCAACAGTTATTTATCTTGGAGCAGAAGCAGCATTAATCAGTGGCTATTATTTAAGGATTTTTGCACCCATAGATGTGTGGGGTGAACCTTAATAAGCATCTAAAAGGAAGGGCCAGTTCAAAGTCTTTGCAAGACCTTGTGATTCTTTTCGAGAGTGTTATTTCCTGAGATTTTGTTTATTTACCCTATCCAATTTATCTGGGCAGCTACGGTTTAAAAAAATCAATGTGGAAGTATCATGTGGTGCTTATTCTTTTGGAAGTTGTAAACGCTTCTGTGGACTTACAGTGCTCACTTCAGGAAGCACTGTGCTCGTACTTAGATAATTTTAGAAAGCAAAAGCACCACCTTTTTACATAAATGGATTTCTGTATGTAGTATTTAATTTCTGTTATATCTGTGGTTTTGAAGACTGTACTGGTATGTTGCAAAACCGGGGCTTTCGTTAGAATACAATTTTAACTGGGAACTTTGCTTTGCACTGTTAGGATATCAGATTTTAAATATATTGCAGATGTTCACCTGGGCTAGTCTAACATGATTTAACATGACTAAAACCACAGTTCAATAGTAGTTGAACCAGTGTATGGAAATTTTAAAACTTGTATTGAAGAGCACATAGTTAGGTATCCTGAAAAAAAAGCTTTAGAGATGGAGCACTAGGAAGATCAAGAAGAATGATGAATGCTTGAATGCTATGATGCATATAAATCTGGCATTTGCATCATAACCAAGACATCATTATAGAAGGAGGGTCCATAAAGCAAGAGTTACTTTAGAACCACATATAAATACTATAAAGTATTGCCGTAAATTAAGAGAATATGTGAAAACCTGTGAAGGTCTGCCTGTAATCACAGCATTGATCACATTTAGCAAATATAAACAGCAAAAGGACTGTAAGGCATGCAGATTAAATTTGATTACTTAAGTTAGACAAAAACAGATCAGACTAGCTTCATGGTACTTATCTAGGTGTTGGCATAGTTTGAAGACAGAAGCCCTGCAACTGCCTACCCCCCCCCCCCCCCCCCCCCCCCCACCTCCTCACCTCTTTCCTCCACTTATGCTCCGCTCCGCGTCTGCTCGTTCGCCTCCGGAGAGCACGCACCCCGAGCCATGCAAGTGTTACACCGAGACGT
>WUAM01000431.1:69690109-69729445 GCA_024336885.1 Actenoides hombroni | reverse complement strand
GGCCGCGGAAGTGCTGGGAGCCCTTGCTGCCGTGGGAGCGATGGCCGCAGGAAAGCCCCTGCCCGTGCCGGGCTCCGGGGGGCCGCGCGAGCCGTGGCGGCTGCCTGTCGAGGGACGCTTCGCGCCGGGCCGCTACCTGAGGTGAGCGCCGCGGCTCACGGGACTCGGGCAAGCGGCGCCGCAGCTGCCGGCAGCAGCAGCGCTGAAAGTCTCCAGTTCTCGCTGTGCTGTTTGCGTGCGGAGGTTTCTGGGAGTGGGCGGAGAGAGCGGATCGTGCTGGAGAACACCTAGAAAAGAGCTTCATGCGCGTAGCTCTGAGCAGCCCGTGAGTTCAGTATTAGCTTAATGTATTGAATACAACCAACGTCTTAAAGCACACCTAATTTTTATTTATAAGGAGCCGGTTAGAAATTTTGTTTTAAAGAGAACACATGCCTGTTAGAACAAATACTTTCTCTGCCGTAGGGGCTGAGGAAAGCTGGTAAGTGTCAGCAGTGAAAATTACTGTATGAACTTGTGACTTGATAAGAGCATTTGACACCCACTATTCTCTTGTGTTTTTATCAACAATTGCGTGCCATGTGTAGCCTTTCATAGTCAAGACTGTACTTTTCTGTACTACTATGCCATGTTAAGAGGTGTACTCTAAGATCTTACTCTATGAAGGTAAAATATCTGTATAGAAATAAACATATTATAGACTCCCACTCAGATTATGCTTAATGCTTTGGGAGCTTCTATGAATAAAATTCCCATAGTTGTCTAATGAATACAATTAGATCTTCCATAGAAAATAACTAATTATGGACTTCTAACTGTTTGCCTGATGTTTATCTTGCTAATCGCATGTCCAAGATTAGTGTAGGTTCTCGAGATGCCACCTGATAGTATAAATGCATATGGGTTGCATAGTTCAGGAGGTAGTATTTCAAACCTTCCATTTCACAGTTAATTCTTTTCATTGGAAATAAATGGACAAAACAGGAAAAAAAGTCAGTAATGTGAAAAAAAAAAGTGCAGGTCAAAGCAGTGCAAACATGTCAAAACTGATACTAGAGCAGCACAACCTACAGTCTTTGCATGAGCCAAATACAAAAATGGCTAACATAGCCTTCAGCACAATTTTTCAGACATCTCTCTATCTTTAAAAAAAAATAAAATACAGTTACCTGCTATGTGTTCAGAATAGTTCAGGACAAAGGTATGAATAAGTTCAGTTAGTAACTATCTTATCACTTTGCTTATATGCTTTGGCTTCTTCCCTTTATCGGTATAATCCATGAATAAACAGTAAGACAGTGTTTATTTGCTATAATAGGTTTAAAACTTAATCTAACCCTGACTTTACTGGATTCAGAATTTGGAAGTGTTAACCTAGAACAAGAAAGATGTTAATATTCATAATGAATGCTAACATTCACTAGCTCCATACAGTTCGCTTCTGATGCGGAACAAATGATGGTTCAAAGTGCATGAAAATGCTTAGTCCTAACCTAATGAATAGTTTAAAATGTGTTTGGTCACTTCAGTCTGTGTTAACATGCCATTTGGAGTACTGATGTACCAGTAAGAAAGATGTGATGCTTGCCTTGTTTTCTGAATGGAACTAACACAGTATTTTGATGTATCACAGGTAAATTTTTCCATAACCTTATGGAGAAAAAGGACTTTGAAGCATGGCTTGATAACATTTCTATTACATTTCTTTCTCTGACGGACTTGCAGAAAAATGAAACTCTGGATCACCTGATTAGCTTGAGTGGAGCAGTCCAGCTCAGGCACCTCTCCAATAATCTAGAGATTCTCCTCAAGAGGGACTTCCTCAAACTTCTTCCATTGGAACTTAGTTTTTATCTGTTAAAATGGCTTGATCCTCAGACCTTACTCACATGTTGCCTGGTCTCTAAGCAATGGAATAAGGTTATAAGTGCCTGTACAGAGGTGTGGCAGACTGCATGTAAGAATTTGGGTTGGCAAATCGATGACTCTGTTCAGGATCCTCTACACTGGAAGAAGGTTTACCTAAAGGCTATTTTAAGGATGAAGCAACTGAAGGACCATGAAGCCTTTGAGACATCCTCTTTAATTGGACACAGTGCCAGAGTATATGCACTTTACTATAAAGATGGACTTCTATGTACAGGTAGGAAGAACAGAAAGCTTGGACTCTTACATTTCTTTGTTTTCTCTCCCCACCAGCGCCCCTCCCACCCATCCCCACAACATGATTAATGACGATTTGCTTTTCCTTTACCAGACAGATTATTTTCATAGTGCTAACAGAGTTTAAGATGATTCAAAATTACTTTTTCAATTTCTGAAACACTTGGCACAGTAAATAGACTCATTAGTCACTTTAACAGGAAAACAAGGAGATGAGTTTATATGTTGGTTAAAAAAAAACAGTAACAGCAAGAATCATACTTGAGATCAGTAAGCCCATTTGAGAACTACAGATATGTTAGTTATCGTCTTAAAGAATAACTTCCATTTAAAGGCACCTTGTTTTGGGCTATGTCATCACAGAAGTCTCCAAGGTGTGGCATGAAAAGTTTCTCCTCTTCCTTGAAACAAGACAATTTCTCTGATACAGTCTGTTAGCACTCTCAGTCCTTAACATAAGTGCTTGTATGAAGATCCATAAACTAAATTTAACCTTGCTACTAGTCTGACTTGCACATTGTAATGATAATTTCAGCTTCCTCCCTGAAGAATGCAGACTTCAAGATTTCAGTTTCAACTTAAAAATACAGTCCAGGAAAAAAATAAACCTTAAGTATAAAATAATAGTAACAGTTGCAGTGTACTACCGTCAGAGCATATTCCAAGGATTTCCTGATCACTTGAGATGACAGTGCTATGGAATAAGTTGAGAATACCCCATTTGTTTGTACATTAAGATGATTACTAAAACCCAACTAGACTCACTTCCCTACTCAGCAGGGAATATAAATACATGGGAAGCAACATGGTCAAAACTTCCTGAAAAGTGGTACACTTTTGTGCTGAAACCATCAGGAGAAACAAGTGTAAAGGTCAGGGGTTTTATTCTGCTCTCCAAAGCCAGCAGTCTGGACTTGCTGTTATGACTTTAAAAACAAACAAACAAAAAGAATAAAAACAAACAAACCCCAAAACAAAACAACAACAAAACCAACAAAAAAACCAAACACACAAAAAAACAAAAACAAAACAAAAAAATACCAAACCAAACTTTGGGGAGAGAAAAGAAACTGGCTGGTTATGGGCCTGGTATTCATATGCGGTCTTTTGAGATTTGGTGGACTCCTTTCATACCTGAAACAAACTAAAACTTGCAGTATATTCAATGGCTCTGCAAACTGGAGAGTGTTGTATTATGTAAAACTTCCATGCCTCTATTTCAGTAGACACTCAGTCAGAGGCAGTGCTGGAATCTATGGAAAATGCTAAAAGGGTATGAGGAAACTGGATAGCCAGGTATCTAGCAGTTTAATTACCATGAAAACAACAGTCTTTGCTGTAGCATTAAGACTTAAACCTAGGGTTTATTTGCTATTCAAGCAGCTATAAAGTACTATTTGATGAGAAAAAGTTCAGCAAGAGGATATGCAAAGCCCTGCCCCTGAGGAGGAACAACTCCATGGCACCAGTATATGCTGGGATCTACCCAGCTGGAAAGCAGCTTGGCAGAAAAGGACCCAGGGGTCCTGGTGTACACCAAGTTGAACATGAGACACCGTGTCCTTGCTGCAAGGAAAGCTAACAGTGTCCCAGTCTGCTTTAGGAGTAGTGTTGCCAGTAGGCTGAGGGAGGTGCTCCTTCCCCTCCACTCAGTACTGGTGAGACCACACTTGGGAGTGCCACGTCCGGTTCTGAGCTCCTTAGTACAAAAAAAGACATGGATATTCTGGAGAGTCCAGCAAAGGGCCATGAAGATGATAAAGGGACTGGAGCATCTCTCATAAAAAGAAAGGCTGAGAGACATGGGACTTTTTATCTTAAAGAAGAGAGGGCTCAGGAAGGATCTTATCAATGAACGTAACACTGGAAGTGAGGGTGCAAAGAAGATGGAGGCAGGCTTTTTTCAGTGGTGCCCAGTGACAGGACAAGAGGTGGTGCACACACTGAAACACAGGAGGTTCCCTCTAAAACACTTTTTTTGCTGTGATTGAGCACAGGTTGCCTAGGGATATTGTGGAGCATCCATCCTTGGACATAGTCAAAAGCTGTCTAGTCATGGTCCTGGGAAATTGGCTCTAGGTGGCCATACTTGTGTAGGCAGGTTGGAAGAGTTGGCGTTCAGAGGTCCCTTCCAACCAAAAAGTATTTTCATGGAATCACACAATGGTTAAGACAAACATGGAAGACAAGTATAGGATTGGAAATACTAGTTACTCTCTGCTTCCAATTACCCTGTTCTTTTATATTTTAGGATCAGATGACTTGTCTGCAAAACTGTGGGATGTAAGCACAGGTCAATGCATATATGGTATCCAGACACACACTTGTGCTGCAGTGAAGTTTGATGAACAAAAGCTTGTAACAGGATCTTTTGATAATACAGTAGCCTGTTGGGAATGGAGCTCTGGGGCAAAGACACAGCACTTTAGAGGACATACTGGTGCAGGTATGTTGAACTTCTAAATTTGTAATTTCACCCATCAAGTAACAAATATAATCATAAAATTATATTTTAAGTTAGCTCTTTGCACAATAGTTTTTTTTTAGTCTCTCTTCCAAGTCACCTTTTGGGAGGGGGAGGGAAGCGGCCAGAAGAGATCTAGGTCTGTCTACTCTTGAGGAATGTTAAAGCTTAGCCATATTGTGTTTTGCAGTTGCATGGAAATAATACTAAATGCTGTGGTTATTTAGTACTTCCAAGTCTACCAAAAAGATGTAAACCCTAGGTAGTAGGGAGCACATGGCAATAGCAGTTCTTTGTATCTCCAGACTGGAGATGGGTTCACAGCAAAGGGAATCTGTATTTGCATTTCCCTCATAATTAACTTCTCTGTCCTCTACTGCAAAATATCCTCATCTCAGCTGTATGTCTGTTCCCCTGTGAGTAATGACATATATCAAATGTACTAATCCTGCTGGAATTGATCTATTAGGACCTTTAAATTAGGAACTAGATCAAGTTACACTTTGTCATAATCCAACCATAAAGCAACCACTAATGTACATGCTCATAATTTGGACAAAAATCAGTAATTTTGCAGTGTTATTTTAGGAATCCAGAGCAACAATTCACTTAGTTCAAGAACAACAGTTAAAGCTGTAGTAGCGTATGAATTTAGAGGCTACTAAATTCATGTAGATGGTACTAGTTAGCATCTCACACAAAAACGCATGCATGGAGACTGGTATTCCTTATTTAGTACCCTCTTTGCTTGTAGTTTTTAGTGTGGATTACAACGATGAACTTGATATTCTGGTCAGTGGCTCTGCAGACTTCACTGTGAAAGTATGGGCCTTATCAACAGGAACGTGCCTGAATACCCTTACTGGACACACAGAATGGGTCACTAAGGTGGGAATACTGATTTTTAATTAATCTTGCAAAACACTTTCAGTAAATTTGTAATGTGTTCTACATTTCTGTTTCCTAATCCTAACCCTGCACCTAGATGTAGAATCTGAAGAACATCCATAAATAATGCAAAGTAACATTTCAGCAGAAAAATTACTTAAAGAATCTATAATTAAGCCTTTCAGACCATTGAAGATATTTCTATTCCAAAGCATCTAGAATAATATTACTAATCAATGTCTGATTCAAAGACTGAATAAAAACTGGTTCTGAAGGAAACCTACTTTAAAAATCATGTAGAAAAACTAATGATCTTCATAACAAAAATCTGAGCATAAAAAGTGTTCTGAAGTCAAGAAACAGTATTTTTCTTTCTAGTATTTCAGAACTTGGAAGGTAGGGGGCTGTTTCTAGAGGTGAAGTACGTTTGCTTATTAATACAGTAAGTTGTAACTAGTAGGAACGAGAAAAGTGTAAACTGTAGTTTCCCTTCAGTTGCTAGAAGTATTTGTATTGCCTTTATAGAAGAGTACAGTATGCAGATTGCCAATGAAGTAAAAAATGCAAATGAAGATTTGGTTATTTAATAGCATTAACATAAATTATTACATCCTTCAACTACAGGTAGTTTTGCAGAAGTGCAAAGTCAAATCTCTTATGCATAGTCCTGGGGATTATATTCTTCTAAGTGCAGATAAGTATGAAATCAAGGTACGTACATATGTATCATACATGTATCATTTCAGTACCTAGGGAAATAAAATGCTTGAGTGCATCACTGAAGTTTGCAAATAACACGAAAAATTATTTTTTGTCATATTGTGTGCTTGTAAAGTTGGGTACAAGACATGCAACTCTTTGGAATCTTAACTTTATGCCACTTTCCTTCATGTTTAAGTGATAGCTCTACATGAATGATAATGCAGAAAATAAGTGCTTTCAGTACATGCCTAATGTGCTAACTTGACAGTGAAGCACTTACTTGCAAATACTGTTACTGCTAGGGACTTCTGGGTCAGAGAGTGCTGTAAATAGTTTGTCGCTATGGAAGTGCTTCATAAAAAACACTGTTGCATTTCTGTCCAACTGGATGGTTGATTTATTTTTTTTCCGTTCTTTAAAGCACCCATTTTCACTTGGATTTTTTAGGCTAGAAACAACGTATACTGCAACAATACTCTAAGACAAGTCACTTAGAGAATTAACATTCCTGCCTAAAGGAGATAATTATTTCTGAAAAAACATGCACACATTTACCTAATGCTTAAAGAGTGACGGTGGGGCTTGCTCTATGTAATGGTTTGTAATGTGAATGTTTTATGGTCTTAAACTGTGTTTTAATTGTAGATTTGGCCTATCGGAAGGGAAATAAACTGTAAGTGCTTAAAAACACTGTCTGTTTCTGAAGATCGCAGCATCTCCCTACAGCCCAGACTGCACTTTGATGGTAAATACATAGTGTGCAGTTCAGCACTAGGATTATACCAGTGGGACTTTGCCAGCTATAACATTCTCAGGTAAATCTTTCAGTTTAAGACTTAAAAAAAAAAAAAATTAAAAAAAAAAATCAGTAGAACATATTAGTTTTACTAACTTAAGATGTAGGGCACACACTTATAGCACTATTGATGTGTCATTCTCAATAACACTGTGGAGTAAAATCTATCAGACTGCAGCAAAGGATCAAACAGAATGTCATTCCATTCCCATAAATAGAATAAAGCTGTATCTGTTAGAATAGTGGCATCAAAGATTGTAACGTAAAAAAAAGAAGCAAAAAATGCATTTTATAACTGTTAATATGACTCTTAATTGAAATGGCATAAGTATTTGTAGAGTATCTACCATAGGAAGATCTACTCCAAAAGAAGTGCTCCTTATCAGTAAGAATGAGTAATTTCACCTCTTACACTATCTTTCAAAAGAGAAAGATATTCTTTTAGTGTTGAGAGCAGATACACCTACAGGTATAGGGGAACCAACAAATATTTTATTTTCTAAGATGAAAATGCTTAACTTCTACTAAGCGTCAGTAAAACAGCATTCTGTTAAGGACCAATCTTGAATGATTTATCTTAAGTATTTCTGTGTTTTATTTCCAGCTTCTAAAAGAGAGGTCAAAAGAACAGTAAGAGGTTTTACCTGTTAATTTAAAGGTATTGAGGCATGAAATCCCTACGGAAAGTGACTGTAATACACATTTGCTCTTTTGTATGTATCTGGAAACAAGACTTACCCCCCACCTTGTGCTGCATAGAATCAAACCCTAACCTTTATGTTAAGAAGGGTCTGTCCTGAATGCATAAAGCCAGAACTGAAATCACAGGCCTGACTGCAGCCAAGTGTTCTTAGTTTGAAAAAATTGCATCCAGTTCTTTCTAAATCCTTTCAGAATGGTAAGTGCAGGTGCTTACTTTCTATAGACAGATAAGGATTTGTTTTAGTAATGCAGGCTCATTATTATATTATGACAGAGTTTCTAACTATGTTGTCTCTCTTCTAGGGTTATCAAACCTCCTGACTTCTCAAATGTGTCCTTGCTGGGCTTTGGAGAGATATTTGCTCTACTGTTTGATAATAGATACCTGTATATAATGGACTTGAGGACAGAAAAACTGATAAGCCGCTGGCCTCTACCAGAATATAGAAAGTCAAAGAGAGGTTCTAGCTTTCTGGCTGGTGAAATGTCTTGGTTAAATGGACTAAATGGCCAAAATGATATGGGCTTGGTTTTTGCTACTAGTATGCCGGACCATAGTATCCATTTGGTGTTATGGAAAGAACACGGCTGAAAAGCTCACATATGCAGAATCTTCAGGAATATATGGATTATCAGCAGTGTGTCCATAAAATGAGACTTTGCATGAACCAAAGTTGTACACCTAATGGTATCATCATGCAATGCACAATCATTTACTTTTATTTGGGCATTTGGGAATGAGTTGTTTTGGACATAATGCAATACAGCATGCTAACAGTATTCACAAAATTTTGTCTGTACTTATGTTTAAGCATACTTACTTGGTCTCTAAAGCATAGCTTGCAATGTTTAAACCATTCAAATCCACCATCAGTTCTGAAATTAAGTAGTGCTTGACCTGACTTCCAACCTATTTTTTGATGTTGAAACAGAAGGTGAAGCTGCTATTTTAGAACCATAGGCTTTTTGTACATGTAACAGCAAATACTGGTTACAGCACATGGCTGCTTAACTTAAATGAGAGCAAACTCTTTCTCTCTCCAGTATCATTCTCTTCAAAACCTTTTTTCCTTATGATAGCTTTAAATACTTAGCCTTTGAAATAGAATAATCAAATTAATCCTTTAACTAGCATCAGATGCTAACAATAATTTGTTTGGGAACATGTCAATATGAACTCTCCTCAGTGACCGTGAGCCAACTTTTCATCTATCTGATAGAACTTGCCATCACAATTATCCTTAAGAGAACCTCTGATAGTATTCATCATATTTGCTGATGGGAACTCAGACTGGCTTGATAAGTATTTTATAGTTGGTATTTCCTATAGTTTGTGTGAGAATGTAACTTAGTTCACAGGTAAGTAGAAATACAATGAATGGGAAGATGATGTTCAATCTCTACAGCAAGAGTCGTTCTCTTAAATGTCTAGCAACGGTTCACTTTTGAAAAGAAGTTGCAGTTAATATAATCATGCACTTAAAAATAGTTGCTACACATAGATTTGGAAAGCATGGGCAAAATAACTGAGAATGCCATATGTCTGAGAAAAAAAAAGTGAAGAAATGCATAGAAGTAGAAAAAGGTCTTTTGCTGTGATCACTGTAGGAGACCTGATGTACACAGGTTAACTATTGAGTAGCAAATACCTATCCATATATTTTTGTGGTATTTGACATGTACCTAAAAGCTGTATCTATGACATAACATGCTTTAGGTTGGTTTCCTCTCCTCTCTTACAATAAAACCTCCCCTTCACTTTTTTTTTTAAACACAACTTGAAAACATAGTTACATTTTCATGAAGATTGGCTCATGTCCTTGAAAACATAAAACTCCCTAACATTACTATTGTTAGTATGAGGTGTTTTTTTTCTTCCCACTATCCAAGGAGACCTAATTTCATACTTAGTACTGAACAAATGCCAAGGTTCCCACATGTACACAGTATGAATTACACCAATGGAAGGAGAGTTCTCATATGCAAGAATAGGTATTTGAGGGATGTGGTAGGAACTGCATGAAGTTACAATGAAGCAGTGTCTTGAATACAATGCTAGAGTCTTAAGTACTCCACTTTCCACATGAGTTTGTAGCAATTGGAAGACAAATTCACAGCTCTCTATTCAAACCACAGTGACCAGGGCACAGATGATCTCTCAGAGCTTTTGTTGTCTCGCTCAGAAGTGAAGAAAACTTTAAAAAAAAAAAAGTACTTCATAACAGGAGTTTAGAAAGGAACACGCCAGAAATGTCCTTGTACCCAAATCAGTGAAATGAGTATTTGGACTGCAAGATGAGTGGAAAATGGGCTGGTCTGCCAAGTTCAAGAGGCTAGTCAGTGATACAAAATCTGACTGGTAAAGGTTAACTATTTATTAGTGACCTTTATGATGCAGACCCTCAGCAAACTTCCAATACCAGTTTGGAAGGGAAGGGGAAACCATGGGCAGCAGAAGCAGTCAATATGCAAGAGAACAAGGAATGCTATTCTGAGATTCCTCAACAAATTTGACAAATGAGCTGACAAATCTCATCAAGTTAACCACAGTAAATGTACCGTCCTACACCCAAGACGCACTCACCCCACACAACAGGCAGGTTGGAGCCAACTAGATGGGCAGCAGGATTACAGGAAAGGACCCTGGAATGCTGTTGCACAGCAAAATGAACAGGATTTAAAAATATGCCCTTGTGACAAAGGGGGACAACTGAATACTGAGCTGTACTAACAACTACACAGCTAGAAGTTCAAAGGAAGAGATATTTTCACCTCTGTTCTGCACTCAAGGCTACATCTGAGGCCAATATTGAGTTGTCCAGTACAAAACAACTGACACACTGGGGCAAGTCCTGTGAGATCACAGAGGAACAGGGAGGTGGAGCACAAGATATGTCAGAAACTGTGAAAGCAGAGTTCAGCCATTTAGAGAGAATGGTAGGGAAAGGGAAGGTGGTGGTGGGCACAGGGTAGGGACACACTACTATTATCTCCAGCTACCTAGTAAGAAGTTACAGAGAAAAGTAAGTCACACTCAGCAACATGCAGCAGGACATGGGACAATGGTCACAAATTACAAGATAAATTTCAACTAGCTCTCCTCTACTGTGAGTAGTTTAAGATTGGAAGAGGTTGCCCAGAGAGATGGCATGTCCAGCTCACCTAGACAAAGTCCTGAGCAAACCATGCTACCTTACCCTGCTTTGAGCAGGAAGTTGGACTTCCAGATGTGCTTTCTAAACTACATGAGTCTCCAATTCTAAATGACCCCCTTGCCAAGCAAGATAGTACCACTGCATCAGGCACCTTTGATGTTAATACAGCTCCCAGAGCTTCTTGATACTGACTTTGGGAGATGCTGCGGCCACAAATACTATGGTTTGTTAAAAGCTGTAAAATGGTAGTTGGAAACAGGTCCTGCAGAAATATTTCACAAGTTGCAGAACACTGTAAACAAATTAAGAACTCCAAATTATTCTTTTCTGCATTGTCCCAGAAAAGCAAGATGAGAAGCATCCAATACACACCACACTCCTCTTCTACCCTTTCCGTTTTATAAATGAGGTTTTAGCCTATTACATAGCACCTGATGATTATTATAAACACAATTTAGCAAACAGTTATTTACAGACTGTCTCTTGAAGACTGCTAAGTAAGTGTTCCACCTGGACACTTGCTAACTAATGATACTAATCCACTAATGACAGAGCTCCTTTGGAGCATAGGCATGTGCCACCACAAAACAGATGAAGTAATGAAAACATGACACTGGTGTAGAAATTTTAAAAAGCATACCTGCTCTCACACACACACTTCTATCACACACCAAACTGTCAGACTGTCACTGCCCCTAGATGTCCCTTCACAAGACAGTTCTAATACATTGCCACAGCATTACAACACATGCAGCTTTGGTGACTTAGCAAACAGAAAAAATATGACTGAAATTGTCAAACTAGAGTGAGCAAATGTTTTTTGCTTGCTTTGCTTTCCACCCTACCCTTTGGCAGAAGTTGATAACTACTCAGCACTATTTTTAGACAAAGGTTGGAAAAGATGCAGCCTACACCTACATAAGGAAGCAACATAACTCAACTTACCCATTACATAAAGGACTAAAATCCACCCAATGTCCAATTTGCATGAATGAAGAAACACTGTGTTACAAGACTTCAAGGTCCCAGAAATAAAACATTATTACATATCACAAGTAGTTGTTCATCCATCCATTTTTCTACCTGGAAATAGCCACCTTTTCAGTTCACAATTGCCCCTTTTTCTTCAACATCAATCTGCAGCCCTTACCTCTGTTTTAAAGCTTTCCAACATGTCTCAGCAGCTACCACTTAAGTAATTCAGAACAGCTGCAGGTAACAGAAGAGGCATCACCCTTCTTCTTAAAGTTACATGTCTCAAAAACCCAGCCAAACAGTTATTTGGATCAGAAAAAAATCCAATGGCTATGTTTAGTGTTCCAATACACGACCACTTTAACAAACACTTTTCCAAGAATATAAGGCACTTGTATTTTTACAACTGAAACTGGTAGATTTAGCTCAATTACTTTCACAGTGTATGTGTTTACTTTTATACTCAGTACATACAAATTTTGTACCCAAACAGTGACATACAAACTGCAAGAATTAAGCAACGTTACACACTGTAGTTGTATTTTTTGTATATATGATGAAAACTGTGTATACGTTTGTATTATTTGAACAACTTGAGAAATACTGATTTTACTTTTTTTAATTGAAAACAAACTCACTTTACATTTTCCAGAAGAAATAATACCATCTGCATTGATCCCTAGTATCATTCAATGACTCATGCCTCTGCTACAAATTCCTGTTTCCCTTAAGAAATAGCTCTAACCAGAAACAGTTCCAGGGCTATAGCTGGTGTATTTTCTTATCCCAACTCTGTGATTATAATGACTTACAGTGTCAATACCAATGCAGCTCTTCATCTGGGAGATGCTGCCCCAAGCCTTCTTTTAACAGGCATCATGAAGCACACTTGTAATTTTTTTATCTACTATGTACTTCAGAGATACAAACAACAAAAAATAATTTAATTCCTTCATCAGGTAGTCTACAGGTTCATTGTACTAGTTGAAACATAGGTTCATATATATGAAGATAGGAAAAGAAAAAGAGAGAAAGCTGGAAATCAGTACATTAGATTTCTAATTTTTGCATGGTCACCTCCTAGGCCTTGAACAATGCCCCTTCATAATGACAGGCATGAAAAAAAGCTATCTTCTACTTATGTCTCAGCTCTCACATCTTACAAAGTTAGAAACTAAACTTCACCAGGGTAACTCAGTTCTTAACCAACACTCAACCACTGTGGACTCTTGAAAGGTATTATGTCTCAGCTCACAAATCAAATGCATTTTCCTTTGTCCAGTACATAAAAGGGCTATTCTAAATCTCTGTAAGCTTCATGTGGAAGAGGTTTTAGTATGACCTTTAAAAAATATCCTCTGCCTCCCCACAACATGGGTAGCTCTCTGTTTTCCTACCTTACGTGACATGAAAAAGGTTTCGCTTTTGAGCTTACAGTATGGTTTGATACAGCACCTTGTTAACATTCATGATTAATGATAAGTTGTATCTCCACAGTGTTGTATCCCTGATGAGGGATTCTCTGGGAAGGTTTCCTTGAAGTGGCAACCGACAGTGATAAATGAGGGCAATATCCATGGGAACATTCACACTGTTTCCATAAGCATGTAGGACAGAGTGGACTGAAGTCTGAATGACCTTTCGTGGATCAATAATCATTTTCCTGCAATTGTAAACTTCTTTCCTGTCAGGCTCTCTGTGCACATGCTGTAATATGTTAACACCTGGCACAGTATTCCAGGATGAAATGTTAAACACATGAGTAGATACAGTTTCTGGGAAGATATGGTTCTCAAAGAGGAAAATACCAGTCCCTGGGTTTTGCTCCTGAAGACTGCTCATCATTGTTTTCCAGTCTGCGTGCTTAAGGGGAAGGATTATTTCATCAGCATCATTAAGAACCACAAACTTGCTCCTCTGCATGTTACGGTATATACAGTCATTTAGAGCTGTGATTTGTCCATAGTAGCCAATGTGTCTTTTCTCCATAGAAAAGTGCCATTTAGAAGAGACCTTGAGGTGTGAGTTTATTGGCCAGGGAATTATCTCTACAGTTCCTTCTTCTATATAAAACTTCAGGACTTTCTCCATCAGATGGCTGCAGTTGTTCTTATAGATCACCACTTTCTGTACCCCAAGAATCTTGTACATTTCCATACTCTGTATAAACTGCAAGACATTGTTGTAATTTCCAAACATGGTAGAGATACATACAGTGAAGTCAACAGAAAAGGTCTCAGCCTTACGGTTTTTAATTTCAAACCTTGGCAGCTCGTCAATATTTCCATGTGGAGACTGATGAATTGATACGTGTGTTGGATCGCAGTTTTCAGGTTCCAGACAAACTATATCTGCTGTGCCGTAAGGGAATCCAAATCTATCTGAGTGAACATCAATTTTTGCTTTTGATATGTATATCTTTCCATCAGGCTGACAGCAGAACCAGCAGTATAGCTGTTTTACATCTTCATGGTGTACAATCCCAATCACACGAGTGACTTTGCTTTCTCTGTCATCAAAGTATGGGGATATAATAAAAGTTCTGTTATCTTTTAACGCTGTTATTGTGCTATTGGTAATTTTCCCTCTGCATCTGCTACTCTCCTGAACTATTTTTGGCAGGTGAGAAAGTCTCTGTAACCTAAGATAAGAAAGTGTGACCATTGAAGTTAGAGTAATAAGGCATAGAGCAGCAGCAAAGTAAGATTTTTTCCCACTACACAACATTTTGAATGTAACTGAATGTAGATGAAAATTTCTTTGCCCTTGCACTTTATGCTGCCACACCTGCAGAAAAGAAAATACGTAGTCAGAGATAATAGTGATTCATGATCATTGCTCAAGAATTTCAAAAGCAAGATGGGAGGCAAATCTCTTATCACTGTGCAGTGACTTAATCAGAGACCCATCTACTGTGCTGTTATGAAAAATCAATCACAGAACATATCTTTAATGGGACAGATGATACTGTACATGACAAGCTGAATGTCTCTATGTGTCAGATGTGTGGGACAGTTTCTGTACATGAAGGGTTCTGTGAGAGAGTATGATAGGGGTTTATGTACAGGAGAACAAGGAGCCACTATTCATTAGTTTCTATAATTCAAATTTTGGAACATCCAATTAAATGATTAGGCAGTAATTTTTAAAGCAAAACAAATGCCTTTTCTTTTTGTCTTTCTACTCAGTGCATATGTAAGTGATACACAAAAAAAAAAAGCTCCTCAATTGGACTTCTCATAGAGAAATTAGGGGCAAATATATAAATTAAACATATACAGAAATAATCAAGTTCATAAAAACCATGGCAATTG
This sequence comes from Actenoides hombroni, assembly GCA_024336885.1. Taxonomy (NCBI): domain Eukaryota; kingdom Metazoa; phylum Chordata; class Aves; order Coraciiformes; family Alcedinidae; genus Actenoides; species Actenoides hombroni. Next base: position 69,714,286 of record WUAM01000431.1, on the reverse strand, counting down.
CACATGATGGTCTAGATAAAATCTCTAACACATAAATTCCCAAACTTCCACTTCACCACAGATAAGACAATACATACAGATGAAGGTCATTTCATACAGTTCAGCAGAAGACAGCTGAAATCTGTTTTATACCTGCATATTCTCAGTTACCAGCTCTACCTTACTTAGCACTGTACAAGGCAGGGCTTGCAGGGAAGGTCACCTCTTACTACGTTTGCCAGAGATTGGGGCTTCCTCATACTGCATTAATGCTGGCTCAGCTCCTGGCATGGTTTGGGGTTCAGGTCTTAACTCTTGCTGCTGCAGGAACAGATAGGCATTCCTGAGTACCTGGACTGCCAAAGTCTTCAGCAGCTTAATGCCTGACAGTGAGCTCATGGCACTCTTGAGCAGTACTTTATGCAAGTGGAGTTCACATTTAAGTTTCCTCTACAAATTCATCTTTAGGTATCCAAGTGTGATGCATAAACAGTAAGGTGACATCAAATCTCTTCAAAGGCTTATTTGTACCATGGAGATTCTTGGAAGAAGAGTGACCCAGCTTAATCAAATTCATGTTAGATCAAAACACTGGCCTGCTAGAGAAGTGTATCCCAAACTTCCAACAAGAACTGTGGGCCAAAATGCCACGATGGAATAAGCTGACTCTATTACACAACATGAAGGAAATGTTTTAATATGGTATGTCATTGCTGCATAAAGCCAGCTGCTTAGAAAAAAACCCAACAATCATACCATTAAATGATCCAGATTTCTAGGTATCTATTTTACAGATAAACGAGGCAGCGATGTCATAGGTGTAGCAGATACTGGAAAATTCTCATATTTCTTGTCTTTTCAATTTCCTCTCAAAACTCTTAAGAAAATCACTTACTCAAGCACTTAGTAATCTACGTATCTTCAGAGAATATGCACATGCTAAATATCTAACAATTTTTTCCAAAGTATATTACTCAGTCTATTCTAAAATAATAATTAAACCTAAAATTTCAAAGGGGTTTTTTTTGCATTTCACACATTGTGAAATGCTGTTTTGAGAGCCTCTCTCTCATTACTGATTTGTGATGGAACAGAAAACTAGCATTTTCAAAGAAAAGTAAGAAAGATACAAAACTAGGAAGAACCTAGATACATACTTCTGATCCAGGTATCATACTCAGCGGCTTTGTAACTTTGAAAGTGCCTAAATTCACTCACAAATTCACTGATTGGCTTGAAAAATGCCCCTAGAGTCTGGTTTCCTGCTTAAATACAGCATTTTCCAAACAGTAAAATCTAGCTTCTGAATATAACAGTCTAGCTTCTGAATCTCAACCAAGTTTAAGAAAAAAAAAGTAACTGCCCACACCTTTAGAATAATGTGCAATATTTACACAATATTTCCTCCTTCCTGAATAAGCAAAGTAAGGATAACTATGGTCACAACACAACCACTAAAATGCCCCATTTGCATAACAGCCTTTCCTAGATACCAAGAAATTACAGATCAGAACTGTCACAGGGCACCAGAAATCTCACTACATCACACTAGGCACAAAGGAGAACAGCAGGAGCAGATAGCACTGACTTGTCTGTCTCTGAGAGTCCACCTAAGAAGTCCTTACTACTTAGAGCAGAACTGCAAACACACAGTAAGAGCCTGCTACTGTCATACAAATTTCTGCTGTTGACTTGTGACAGAACAACTCAATTTTCTTAAGTCTTTTTATTAAATATTCTAAAGTCAGACAAAATGTTTCCCCTCAGCATTCATATTCCCAGGCTGTCACATAGTTTAACATTCTTACAAACAGAATAGGTCACACAACATTTTTTCTTCAGTCTTATGTATTTATGACCTTAGATATTGTTCAGTCTTATAGAACAAACAGTTTTTACTAAAAAAAATCAAAACATGTGAACATTAAATAATACAATTAATTTATTACCTGTTATTTCTTCTACTTTAGCTAGCTATAAATAAGGAACAATTAAAAATAAATCTTTTAAACTGTGTTTTGAACAGTGAACATCAGAAAGGAAGAAGTACCTTTTAAAGCAGATCTCTGAGTGAAGCTCTGTTCAGTCCTCCATTTGTTTTTTGTTAAGGTATAATCCACAAATTGTTTATTCTAAACAGATAAAAAATTAAAATATTTTTAAGACAAATTGCAAGAATTTTTCAATACAGAACAACAGCGTGGAAAAAATTGCTGGTATGATACCCAAGACACTTGCTGACACATTTTATTTCAGATTGTTGGTGGTTTTTAATGTCAGTAACAGCAGCCACACCTACCAGAAAAACAAGTTTTACTTCTCTTGAGCAAAGCATACAGTTCCCTCCCAAGAACTTAATCTAAATTACAAACTTGAGTATGTAGTTGTTGAAGCAAATCAAACCTAGGCACTCGGGTGATTTTTTTTTAAGGCTACTTAAGTTTCCTTCTGTAAACTAATCCTGCATCCACAGTTCACACACACTCTTAAAGATGAGAAAAAATAGAATATATATATATATATATCTGTATTTCCAGGGTAATAATTTTTTTAATTACATAATAGAGGCCTAATTAAAAATAGGTAAATACAGATTCTGATGAGGAACTGTAGAGGAATCTGAAACAACAGCAGGTTCTAGAAGCAGAGAAAAAAAACCAAAACCTAGAACTCAAGACACACCAGAACCCAGAATTTTAAAGAAAACAAATATGTAATTATTTGAGGAATTAAATTCATTATTTTCCCAACACATGACTCAGGAATTTTGGTCCTCTAAAATTAACAGCACAGATAGGTAGGAAAAAAATAGAGAGAGTCAGATGAATTAGGACCATTATGTTTATATTTCCTTTACCATGAAGAGTACTTGGCAAATGTTAACTTCAAAAATATTCTTCCAGCATATTTAAAAGAGTTTCTTTTATAATGGTAATAACAACTATAATTCATTCCAGTTTTGTGTATTTTAATTCAAATTACTATTCAAGTAGAATGTAATACAAATTATGCAGATTTCCTTTAATACTAAATGTGCTAATGGTATCAATGGCTACTTTGCATCAGTTTGTTCTTTTTCAGTGTTCCTCTTAATAGTAAAGAGCCTTTTTTCCTACCTATTTCATTTATGGACTGTAGTCATATAATGTCTTAGTCTTCATATTTGCTAATTTTTCATTAAACAAGACAGGCTGTACTAATACTACCTCTTGAGAAACACTCTTCCTTGACCAGTTGCTTATGTGCAGTTGGCCCAGTATCAATTAATCTCTAGCACAGGAGACCAGAAAACTCTGTTCCTTGTCCATTTGTACATGACAGTGGTAAGCCCTCATCCTTGCTGGAAATTTTCTTTCTGAACATATGCTAGGATTGCATTTTTTGAAGATGCATCCCACTGCACAGGTACAGCTGAGCTTGTCATCGGTCAAAGATTAATACATCTGCCCAGTCATTCAGCCAAGTGCACTTACACAGTATGTTGTCTTCTGCAGCAAGGTCATAATACAAAGCTCTCAACCCAGTCAGAATCACAGAATCGTTGAATGGTTTGGGTTGGATAGGACCTTTAAAGATCACTGTAGTTCCAACCCACCTGCTGTGGGCAGGGATATCTGTGACTAGATCAGATATCTCCTATTAATAACATTTCTCCTTATTTATTTTGTCATAGCCTTTCTAAAATACACTCTAAAACCTCATATATGACCAAGATTGCACTAACAAACTCGCATATACTTGAATAATATTTTTTTTTCCTTTCCTAAACCAAGGAACCATTCATGCTTTCTATGCTCACAACACTTTTATTAAATACCCATTATAGGTTGTCCAATAGCTTGTGTGTCTTCATAGAATTCTGGAATAGAAACTATTCAGTATCACCTTCCAACTGAATGTTGGTTTTACTTTTGCTGTACAATTTCTATCTGAAGACTGTCTTTTCTGTTATCTTTCTTTAACTCTCCACAATTAACATTGTCCTTAATGAAATGTGGAACAAAGTGCTAATTTAGTTCAAGAGCCATTCCTCAGTCATTACTAACCTCCTCTACATGTTCTCTGCATTGTGGCCTTCCTTTCTAATGCGTTTTCTTTGCATTGAGACACCTGAAGTCCTTTTATGCTGCTCATTTCAGCATCTTTGCAATTACATTGAGTTTTATTTTGATAACAACTTACTACTTTTATCTCCTGATCTAGAGTGAGGATGGGGGTCAATTCACAAGAGGTGACTGAAAAATTTCAGTTGCTAATATACAGTATTCGATTCAGTAGTACAGGAATAGTAAACAGTTTAATCCTTGGTTTACGCAGGGTCTAACTAAAAGGCACCACTAACAAATAGCCTTATTAATGTATTATTTTAGGAAAAAGTTATTGTCTCTCCTCCGCTTTATGGTTTTTGCCAAAAGTAACAATAGAAACCCGTGGTGCTTAAATAAAAATATCAATTCTCAAAGACTAACAATTATTTACCATCTTTATCTAGATTCTCTGTGCTAATCTTTTGATAGCTTATCTTTTTCAGAAAGACTCTTTGGAACACCAGTGTCTTTCCTCTCTTATATAATCTAAAATCAGAAGCATACTGTTTGAAGGATTAAATTAAGGGCAGCATTATTTCACTATTCATAAAATATTGCTCTAAAAAAATTAAGTTCACCATTTCTATTCTAAATACAAAGAAGGTAAGTCATACCAGCATAAAGCATTGACATAAACTTAATTTGTGCCATTAAACTGACAAATCACACATTTCCCTGTAGAGGCGAGAACTTCTCAGTTATAATCTCCTGTACATCCCTAAACTGAATTTCTCCTATTGTAAACAACCAGGCTTTGTGTCCTTTGAAAAGAAATAGATCAGCAAAATAAAAATTGCATGACAACACTTTTTTCATTTTGACTTTTTGTCTTTAGCACCATACTTCTTTTAGCTGGGACAGAGCAAATTTTCCTCATAGTAGCTCACAGAGTGATGTTTCGGATCTGTGACCAAAACGGTGTTCAAAGCACACTGATGTTGAACAGTGCTCACACAGCACCAAGGCTTCCTCTGTTGCTCATGCCACTCCCCCCACCCCATACGGTGGCACAAGAAGTTTGAGGGGACACAGCTGGGACTGCTGAACCAAAACGGCTAAAAGCCCATTCCACACCATATGACAGCACGCTCAGCAGTACAAGCTGTGGGGAGAATGAGGAAGGGGGAGACACGGCATTATGGCATTTGTATGCCCAAGTCACCATTATGCATGAGGAAGCTCTGCTTTCCTGGAAACGGCTAAAATCCTGCCTGATGATAGGAAGCTGTGAATAAATTCCTTATTTTGCTCTGCTTGTGCACACAGCTTTGCTTTACCCCCTAAACTGTTTTTATCTCAACCCATGAGTTTTCTTACTTTTGCACTTCAGATTCTCTTCCCCATCCCACTGCAGGGGTTGTGGTGAGTGAGTGAGCAGCTCGTGGTGCTAAGCTGCCTACCAGGGTTATCCCACAACCACTCTTTCAGGGACTTATTTTTTTTAAGTAAAACTCCGGGCTTGGAATGTATGCAGATGGAGACCTCAAAAAATTGGCTTGTACAATTAATATATACCTTTAACTTACCGTTAAGTAGTTAGCACCAGTAATGAAAAATAATGCTACAGATGACCACCATCTTATTTGTTATTTCTTGAGTGGAAATAAAGCCTGTTGAGCCTCTTCTGCAAGTGGTGCCGGTTACAGAATCCTAAGCAGTAGCTGCAGCCTCACGCCCTCCTCGATCCCAGGACTTCGACGAAATGTGCCGACTACAACAGGTCTGTCTCCCTGCTCCTCAGGGTCTTCCGTCCCGTGGGTTCGCCTTTCCCGGCGCGGGGGGAGGACAGCAGGGCAAGCGCCCGGTGCAGGCAGGCGCGACACGGAGAGGCGCCGATGACGCTACGGGAACCCTCGCGCCCCCTCCCGGGCTCCCTCTGCGGCACCGAAACCAGCAGCGCCAGAACACCCCAGTGCCGCCGCTGCGGCCCGCGGAAAGGCGCGGACGCTCAATCCTGTCACCTGCCGTCGGGGAAGGTAGCGGCGGCTGCGGGCGGCAGAGCGAGCTGTGTAGTGAGACCCTGCGGGTCGCAGCCCAAGCCGCGCGTCCGAAGGGCCGGGGGGATCGGTTCGCACACGCCCACGCACCGCTAGGTCGGGCCTGGAGTGGCGGCGCGCGGGGCCGCACCACGCGGCTCGCCGTGCCCAGTGCCGGTAACGCCGGTCGGTTACGGCGGCCCGCGAGGGCCAGCGTGCAGCGGCGAGGCCAGAGCGCGGTCCCAGCAGCCGCCCGTCGAACAGAGGGGTTCCGGCCGCGGGAAGCCCGTGGCGACCCGCGCTCATCCGGACCGGCAAGCAAATTGCCGCCGCGCCGTCGCCGGTTCCCCAGAGCTTTTGTCGGGGAGACCCTACGCAAAGGCGATCCCGGTACGCTGACGCGGGCGTTGCCGTGTCGAAGGCCGGTAGAGGGACGGTGCGGGGCCGCCGATCTGCCCCGGCGGAGCTCCCGGGCCAACAGGGCCTGCCCCTACCCCCCCTTACTGACAGCGCCGTGCACCCTGGTCCCCGTGCCGTGCCACGGGCAGACCCTCCCGCAGCCGACGTGCCGGGAATGAGCATCACGGACACTACAGGTGCAAGAGAGAGGCTGCGGCAGTGCTGAACCTTGCTGGAGGATGTCTCTGGACTCCGACCTTTAACGAGTGGTTTGGCTCGTGTACAATGGAGAAATACGAGCAAGCCACTATATTTTCTAAATGCAAATCAATATTTAAAAAGTATAGGGAAAATTTATAATTACATAAGAATAAAATCTGGTTGTTTACAGATGTACGTTTTAAAGACGACAATTGCTAGTTCAATCATTCTTACAACAAAATATAGTGTTGGCATTAGTACAAGTTCTATGGTGGGAATTTTTCTAGAGGTGAAAGCCATAAATTGCATACCTTTGTTCCTGTGAGGAATAGATGATTGTAAATATACGATTATTGTTGGGGAGAACTTAACATTAAATGCTTATTGCAACACCATTAGGTTTCATTACTGCACCCTTCTTGGATCAAATAATTTTTTTCAGGATTGAAAATCTCTTCCCTGGACACCACTATTCAGCTGACAAATCAAATGCATTTTCCTTTGTCCAGTACATAAAAGGGCTATTCTAAATCTCTGTAAGCTTCATGTGGAAGAGGTTTTAGTATGACCTTTAAAAAATATCCTCTGCCTCCCCACAACATGGGTAGCTCTCTGTTTTCCTACCTTACGTGACATGAAAAAGGTTTCGCTTTTGAGCTTACAGTATGGTTTGATACAGCACCTTGTTAACATTCATGATTAATGATAAGTTGTATCTCCACAGTGTTGTATCCCTGATGAGGGATTCTCTGGGAAGGTTTCCTTGAAGTGGCAACCGACAGTGATAAATGAGGGCAATATCCATGGGAACATTCACACTGTTTCCATAAGCATGTAGGACAGAGTGGACTGAAGTCTGAATGACCTTTCGTGGATCAATAATCATTTTCCTGCAATTGTAAACTTCTTTCCTGTCAGGCTCTCTGTGCACATGCTGTAATATGTTAACACCTGGCACAGTATTCCAGGATGAAATGTTAAACACATGAGTAGATACAGTTTCTGGGAAGATATGGTTCTCAAAGAGGAAAATACCAGTCCCTGGGTTTTGCTCCTGAAGACTGCTCATCATTGTTTTCCAGTCTGCGTGCTTAAGGGGAAGGATTATTTCATCAGCATCATTAAGAACCACAAACTTGCTCCTCTGCATGTTACGGTATATACAGTCATTTAGAGCTGTGATTTGTCCATAGTAGCCAATGTGTCTTTTCTCCATAGAAAAGTGCCATTTAGAAGAGACCTTGAGGTGTGAGTTTATTGGCCAGGGAATTATCTCTACAGTTCCTTCTTCTATATAAAACTTCAGGACTTTCTCCATCAGATGGCTGCAGTTGTTCTTATAGATCACCACTTTCTGTACCCCAAGAATCTTGTACATTTCCATACTCTGTATAAACTGCAAGACATTGTTGTAATTTCCAAACATGGTAGAGATACATACAGTGAAGTCAACAGAAAAGGTCTCAGCCTTACGGTTTTTAATTTCAAACCTTGGCAGCTCGTCAATATTTCCATGTGGAGACTGATGAATTGATACGTGTGTTGGATCGCAGTTTTCAGGTTCCAGACAAACTATATCTGCTGTGCCGTAAGGGAATCCAAATCTATCTGAGTGAACATCAATTTTTGCTTTTGATATGTATATCTTTCCATCAGGCTGACAGCAGAACCAGCAGTATAGCTGTTTTACATCTTCATGGTGTACAATCCCAATCACACGAGTGACTTTGCTTTCTCTGTCATCAAAGTATGGGGATATAATAAAAGTTCTGTTATCTTTTAACGCTGTTATTGTGCTATTGGTAATTTTCCCTCTGCATCTGCTACTCTCCTGAACTATTTTTGGCAGGTGAGAAAGTCTCTGTAACCTAAGATAAGAAAGTGTGACCATTGAAGTTAGAGTAATAAGGCATAGAGCAGCAGCAAAGTAAGATTTTTTCCCACTACACAACATTTTGAATGTAACTGAATGTAGATGAAAATTTCTTTGCCCTTGCACTTTATGCTGCCACACCTGCAGAAAAGAAAATACGTAGTCAGAGATAATAGTGATTCATGATCATTGCTCAAGAATTTCAAAAGCAAGATGGGAGGCAAATCTCTTATCACTGTGCAGTGACTTAATCAGAGACCCATCTACTGTGCTGTTATGAAAAATCAATCACAGAACATATCTTTAATGGGACAGATGATACTGTACATGACAAGCTGAATGTCTCTATGTGTCAGATGTGTGGGACAGTTTCTGTACATGAAGGGTTCTGTGAGAGAGTATGATAGGGGTTTATGTACAGGAGAACAAGGAGCCACTATTCATTAGTTTCTATAATTCAAATTTTGGAACATCCAATTAAATGATTAGGCAGTAATTTTTAAAGCAAAACAAATGCCTTTTCTTTTTGTCTTTCTACTCAGTGCATATGTAAGTGATACACAAAAAAAAAAAGCTCCTCAATTGGACTTCTCATAGAGAAATTAGGGGCAAATATATAAATTAAACATATACAGAAATAATCAAGTTCATAAAAACCATGGCAATTGCACATGATGGTCTAGATAAAATCTCTAACACATAAATTCCCAAACTTCCACTTCACCACAGATAAGACAATACATACAGATGAAGGTCATTTCATACAGTTCAGCAGAAGACAGCTGAAATCTGTTTTATACCTGCATATTCTCAGTTACCAGCTCTACCTTACTTAGCACTGTACAAGGCAGGGCTTGCAGGGAAGGTCACCTCTTACTACGTTTGCCAGAGATTGGGGCTTCCTCATACTGCATTAATGCTGGCTCAGCTCCTGGCATGGTTTGGGGTTCAGGTCTTAACTCTTGCTGCTGCAGGAACAGATAGGCATTCCTGAGTACCTGGACTGCCAAAGTCTTCAGCAGCACTCATGTGCTATCTTAATGGGTTTATTACATTTTGAGCAGGTTTTCCCCTACAAAGCTGACCTGCTGCATTTGTAGTTGTTGCCTGTGGGAAGATTTTTCTAGTTATGTTATTCTGTAGCTGAGTATCTTTCCAGGAGCAGATTCAAATTATTGCAAAAATAAGAACACATGCAGCAACAGTGCAAATATGTTTTGTTTTTCCACAGTTTAGCATTGCTGCCTTTAGCAGTTTGCAGCTTAACAGACCTTTACCAACTTTTGATATTGTTTCTCTTCACACATTTTGCATGCATACATTATCCAATTTGGGCAATGCAAATTCATATTAATAGCTTATTTATAAACTAACAATGAACAGTTTCAGCATGCCAAAAGCATTATTAACCACTTGATCTGTAAAAAGTAAACTAGCATTCATATTATAAGCCAGAGGCCTTCTAACCTATGAGCAGTGACTGTGAGTAAAACATTACAGTCAGGGACAGTAAAGAAACACGTAAGTCCCTTTTACATAAAGAAATCTACAAAACTATAGAGATGCATAGATACCTATATAGTCTGTTAAAATAACCTACTGTTTTTTTCCTCAAAGAACTGTTTAGTTTCTGAAATCTCAAGTGGTTGCTAACCTTCATCCCATTTCTGTCTTTCATCTTGACCTGCTCAAAGGGAGATTAGTTGATACATGAATTTTCAAAGAAGGGGATGACATCTGTTCCTAAATATGAAATACAATTTTGGGTCCAAGCTTGTGCCACCTCTTTTGAAATCCACAGGCTGCAACCATTATCTGATGTCCACTGAACTAGGTGACTAAAAATGCTAAGTTTCTCTTCTTCTAGCTGGGAGCGTTACAAAAAATAATGCAGCATCTCAGCTATTGTTAAAGCAATAATTTCTGTCCAAAAATAGCCACTCTCATTCTGAAAAAAAAGATTTATTAAGAGATACTTATTGTACTGCTTCGTACTGCCCTTTGTTCAAACAAACATGTTGGCAAAGCCTCACTTCGTGTAAGATGACAATCCAGTGTTGAACAAATGACAACTGTTTCACCATGTCTGATATCACCGTGGTCTCTGTTAGCGAATAAAGTATTTAGTGTGCTCTGAAACTGAAAAATATCACTCCTCTTTAAAAGAGGAGTGTCAAAATATGTTAGCAGCTCTGGACCTTCTCTGCCTGTTTAGGTTAATACCAATTGTAGTACAGAGAAGAAACCAGAAGGTGACTTTTTACTTCAAGATATAACAACAAAGTTCAAGACATTTATTTGCACAGAACAATAGGAGCCTTGCTTTTAATAACTGGTTTAGTGAAACTTTATAAAACACTGTCATGCATTTTGCCTGGAATAGTTCAACAACACCTCAGCATTTCCATTTTTTACCTAAAAAGTAAATAATGGAGTCCATGTTTGTTATGTGCAATCTTGATATTTCACCAGAGCACACAAAATCATGCCTTCCTGAACATAAGAGGAACCAAATGATATTTACTCACAGTTTCAAGCTTCTTTGTCTAGCACTTCATATGTTCCAGTGCTCCAATTCTGCCTTTTGTTCCCACTGAAACAAGAGACCTTGCAACCTCGCTTGTTCCCCAACATCTGCTTCCTCTACAATTATACCAGTACTTTTGTCGGTCTGTGGGAAATCCCGTGACTTGGTTAGCTTCCTGTATAGTTCTGTCATTTTCTCAGATAAACAACTACGACTTAATTGAATGGTACATTCTTCAATTGGCATTTATACCATCTCAGCTTCCCAATAATTATATTTGTTAATTGAGAGAATAACAGATTATTATTTTGCTTTATTTATGGTGTCTGTGTGTATGTTCTTGGAGATTTATCTAGATCAGGATTTAAATACTTCCCGTTAGGTCAGCTGTAACCTAATGTGTTTCAACAGTCTAATCTTAAATAGCCCCTTGTGTTTTTCAGAGGAGTTTTCGGATAAGCTTAGTTGTCTGTTAATACTATCTCTTTCACTTTACAATGACACAAAATCAACACAGCAATAGTATGTTGTGAGACCAGAAAATTAAACTTTGTATTAAATCACATCAACCTTTAATCTCCCACAGCAGGTGTCTGAAGTAGTAGGTGGATATTAACTCGTTATAACTTCAGTCAACACTTGATCAGCTGGTGGAGCTGTATTAATAGCTAACACAAACACCGACTTAAATGGGAGGAGTAGGCTGGGTTGGGATACATGCAAAAGAATTAGAACAGTATGGTTTTGGGGGGGGCAAACTCGATTTACCTGCTTTATTAGCTATTTAGAGATGAAAACTCTCTGTTTCTCTTAATAGGAGTGTGGTGCTTCCAGTTTTTAGTTTAAACAACTTTTATTTCTATGGTAAGACACACATCTTCAGCTGTCTTAGAGGGAAAAAGGGAAATTGCAGAGGTGGTCTGATTACACCTGAAGTAGTTTGAAGGGGAAATTCAAATTGTAACTACTCAACAATGGTAATTTGTGACTAAGGAACAATCAAGAAGTCCTAACCACCAAATGGGTTAAGCTATCTGTGAGCAGGAATACCAGAAACAGAATGACTTCATGTAAGGGATAAAACTCTCCCTTGCTGCTAAGATAAGAAATGCCACAGTAACTGACATGTGTAAGAAAGAGTGTTTAGGAGCCACCTTTGACCAGCAGAGCTGGCACTGAGGGATGGATTCTGCTGGGCTGAGGAGCCCATCATAACACCCACAGGATTGGTGCTTGTGCAATTATATATAGGGAGTTGGCTTGTGCAATGTCTTTGCAGACTCCTTGTAGAACTGCTTATGGAAGTGGGACTCTATCAAATGCATTGTTCATTAAATCTCTCTATAATTAAGCACAAATGTGTGCTTAATTCACCTCAAGGGGAATAATAAAAATTCCCCAACAATTTTTACTGTTATTTATGTTTGCTTGTTTCTCTACCATCATGTGTCAGCAAGGTGTGGAAAAATAAATGCATACATAAGCAAATAAAAATAAATCGAGAGAAGAAATAGCAGTTTTCACCTACCTCAGAAGTTCTTTAGCATTGTGTTGCAGTAAAACAACCAGAAGGAGATGTCCCCCACTGTTCCAGCCTCACATGAGGCTGCTTGAGTTACGTGGTTGTGCCCTTCACATAATGAATCTTCATGCAATAGTTATGTTAACAACTCTTTATACACTTCCCCCCCCACCCAAGTAAAACAAGATTACAACTAAGCTAGCCTCAGGAGTCCATCAGTAGCTTTGATACGAAGCAAAACAATTTATTAAATAACTAATAGCCATTTTCCTTTACCACACTTTGACTTAGCTCAGTTCAGTATTAGAAATTTTGAGCCTAACAGCACACTTTGTCACCTGAACCACTAGGACAACATTTTTCAGAGATGTTTGTTGTTAAATTTCCTTGAATTATAAAAAATGTTATTATTTATTAAGTCCTTACTGGAGTTATTTCCAAAAGGAGACTGAATTTATGCTTGCCTCTCACTTCAAAAGAAGTCGGCTGGGTGGCAAAGGAGAGGAAAAAGTAACAAGCACATAAACTTTTCTGTCTTGCTTATTTCTTCTCATTAACATGCTTTGTATTGGCATGGACTGTAAATGCCTTTTGACTCTTCTCAGAAAGCAGTTTTAAAACTCTGACCTGAATCACACCTTTCATTATAAAAGCTTTTCAATAGTTGAAGAAGGTTGCCAGTAATTCATTCTATTTTTGCTATTGTTATAACTGCAGGTGTTGTTATGAAAGTAGCATGTCATGACTTGCCTATTTAGTGCTTCTGAGAGAGAAGCTTGTGTGCTAGCTGCATTACATACTACTCAATGCTCAGTACGGCTGGGGCTGTCATTCTGGGCGCAGAGGTTGTTCAGGTGCTAAATACACAGACTGATATAGGACAGTTTTAAGTGGTTGGCAAATTTCTGGAAAAAGTGGTGGATGTAAAGTGTTTGGTTAGCAATGCAGTAAAATCTTCCCTATGTTGAGCTTGCTACTGCTTGGTGGTGTAAGCAATAAATGTCACAAAAAAACTATCATGATCTGTGAATTTCTCATTTACAAAAACCAAGTGTTCAAAATCACACCAGTAAATACTTTTTTTCTTGTTATCATTAAATGTATAGCTTATAAGAGCTTTAGGTAAAGTTTTTAAATTTTTGTTTGTTTTAGAGTGAATAATACTTCAGCTATCTAATATTAATGATAATCTTCAGTAGACTAACATCAAGAGGGACCCTGCCCTGAAAGCACTACAGTCATTTTGGTTTTTTCTTCCTGAGTAGATTGATTGTTAAGCACTTGAGCAGTAGTGTACACACAGTCACTTTTAGAGCACTTTCAGGCAAACACTAGCCATCTGACTGCAAGTCTCAAAATCTCAAAGAGTCTCTTGTTTCAGTGTGAGAACTGGAAAAGTCTGCACTAAGACAATTTTAACTAGTTGTCTGCAGCTTTTCTGTGCACAAGAAAGATTCATATTAAACAGCTTTTTGTCAGTTAAATTTGGCTGCCAAATGTGTTTTCCTATTAATCAAATTTCCCTATACTAATAATTATCATTTCCATAATTCAGAAGGAAATTAACTACTTGAAACTATCTTATCAGTTTTATTGTGTTTTACACCATCTTGCACTTCATGTGTGTTTTATTTAGTTGTACTAAAAATTCTTTAGGTATTAATGACAAGTAAATTTATAACAGTAGTAGCACATTCTTCTTTGATGACTGCAACCAATACATGTAAATTAAATAGGAAACCTTGGCAGAAACAGAAGTGAGATAAGCTTATAATTCTGTCATATTGAATTGTCAAGATGAATGAAGTAACACAACTTGATGGCAGCTTCATTCTCAATCTGTTTCTCTGGTATTCTTTTTGCCTTTTATTTAAACATAAAAGAGTGTGATTTTTTTTCTTGCTAAAAAAATGTGTTTCAGATAGCTAAGCAGCCTTTTACTGTCATTGTTTTCCTGTACGTAACAACAGCCCACTATTTCCTCATCTTCTCACCACACATCTGTTCTTGCAAAATCTTTTGCTAGAGGGAAAACATACATTTCTGCTTCACTCTTCTTTTTTTTTTTTTTTCTCCTTTAGAAAAAGCATAAACCAGGCCTAGAATTCAGAGCAGCTGTAGATTCTGCCATTTCTCAGCATAGACACAATCACACAGAATGTGTCAGGGAGCAGGGAGGGCTGGTGGCTCTGCAAATGGAGAGAAGACAGCTGGTGGGGTAGGGGCCTCAGCAGCCAGGATCCATGCCCTTGGCACCTGCATGAGGTCAGCTGGGCTGGCCATGGCCAGGGTCACCCCCCTCCAGACCACCTGGCAAGTTCATGGGGTAAGATAGGTCTGTGGGCAGCAGATTGAGAGAGGTAATTCTGCTCCTCTACTTTGCTCTTTTGAGATCCCACCAGTTCTGGAGTTCTCGGCACAAGAATGACATGGACCTGTTGGTGCAAGCTCAGTGGAGGGACAAAATGATCAGAGGGTTGCAGCACCTTTCCTATGAAATAAAAAGCTGAGAGTTGCTGTTTTTCATCCTGGAGAACAGAAGGCTCCAGAGTAACCTTATTGTGGCCTTTCCGTTCTTGAAGGGGACCTGTAAGAAAGATGGGGGTGATCTTTTTAGCAAGGCCTGTTGTGTCAGGATGAGGGACAATGGTTTTAAACTAAAAGAGGGTAGATTCAGGATATAGATATAAGGAATTATTTTTTTTTTACAACAACGGTTATGAAACAGTGGAACAGGTTGTCTAGAGAGGTGTTTGAAGCCCCATACCAAAAACATTCAAGGTCAAGCTAGACAGCGCTCTGAGCAACCCAATCTAGTTAAATATATCCTTGCTCACTGCAGGAGTGTTAGACTAGATGACCTTTAAAGGACCCTTCCAGCACAAATCCTTCTATGATTCTATGGTTCTATAATTATTGCAGTGGGTTTGCATATTCTTTGAGCTATTCATGTGACTGAGTACTCATTTATCAAAAAAAAAAAAAAAAAAAAAAAAAAAAAAATTAAAAAAGTCAAAAAGCCAGAAATCTGAAAGCAGCAGTCCATGGTCATTGACTGAAGAATTCTGAGACTCTTAAAATTGCACACACATATTTAGCGCAGTCTGGCCAACATTTGCTAAAGCTTATGGTGCTCTTGGAAGTGGGCCACTTTCAAACAGCATCATGCTGCCCAATTTTTTATTTTTTTTTTTGTTTTGTTTTTTTTTTTTTGTTATTAGTTTCTCAGACAGTGATCTGTGATGAAGATACAATCCTGGCACATGGTAATAGAAAAAGCAAGGATGAAGAATTTTGGGAAGAGAACAAATTATTTAAATAGGGAAATTTCTTTCAGAAAGATAGATATGTGCACAAGGGGATGCACTTCTGAACACTAAATCACAGAGTTTAAAGTCATTACTGATATGCAATTACAATATTTAAAAGAGCTGATTGAATAGCCATTTGTAGAGAGACTCTCGATGATTGAATAGTTCATCTAGCAGAGGATGCAACAGGATGGTTCTTTAAGGTGATTTCCTTATTTTACTATAACCTGTCTTCTCAGTCCTTCTCATGGTGTGATGCTTTTGCTTCAATTCTCCTCTGCTGCTGCTCTGTTCATTTATGCCCCTTCCTTGATTCCTTTTTTTCATACCCTGTCTCATCTCCTTGGGATCCCTGCTTTGTTACCTTGTTGCATGTTACTTTTGTTTTCTCTTTATGCTGAAAATTACAAGTAAGAGCAGGATAAGGCCATTTATATTTTTTGTATTTATATTACTGCTGAGTTTTTCTCTGTGATGTCTGTAAAGGCAACATTCTTTTGCTTGTGTTGATATACTGGTAGTTGGCTGCTTCTGTGTTTGTGTGTGCACCTTAGGGATACCTACTCAAACTTGCTGTTGTGGAGGGGGATCACAAGAGCCTTGCTCTAACAGACCTGGAAGGAAAGTGGCCTTGGGGCCTTAAGTTCACCATCCTCAGCTTCTCTTTAACAAGCTGGACCATCACGTAGAGGCCATCACATCACATCACATCACATCACATCACATCACATCACATCACATCACATCACATCACAAGTACTTCCAGAAGCCCCAAGAACAGGAAATAATTTACTAGAAGCAGACAAAACAGTCACAGGCAAGAGTCATGTGAGTGAGGGGGAGGAGAGAGAATGGCTCCAAATGACTCCAAGATACCTCCAACCAGTCAAGACAACTATTGCCCTCAGAGAAACCATCCCTGCTCCTGCTGAAGCTGTGACAACTCAGGGGTGTCATAGCTTCAAAATGGAAGTAAACTAGTTTACTTAACCAGAAAGAGACCTCTTTTTCTCAGTATATTGCTAAACAGTAGCTGAAGTATCTTGTATAGAGGTGTACTTAGTGAAACAGAGTTCTACTACCACTTTGTAGTCTTCCCTTCTAACTCCAGAGGCTGTTGCCAAATAGCACAAATTAAGTTTCAATTGTTTTATCTCATACTAAGTCATGAAACCCAAACAAGGGTAAGTATAAAGTTCTCATAATTTTTTTTCACTTCCCCTGAATCACAGAAAGAATTTAAGCATAGTAGAGCCTATATTTCTTTCTTGGTTTTATTTTAAAATACAGCAACACAACTCCTTCAGCTGAAAATACATGCAGTGTTCATTGACTGTCAACATAAAAAAAAAAAGGAAACAAACAGCATCTACTGAATGTTCTAAGTTATATACTTTACACTAGATCTTCATCTCTGATTTTCCATGATAAACTTTTAACAGTACAATGCTAATCATACAACTGAGTGCCAAATAAATGTGTTTTCTCTTAAGGGAAAAAAAAAAAAAGGAAATAATAAAGCAATATCTTTATCTTTCCTGTGATTAGAAATAAAGTTCTATTATTTTCATGCTGAATGGCACTGCACAGAAATATTACAACACGGTTGTTTTATGCTATATATAACATTTAAATCAGCTATCCTTGAATTTTGCAACAATTAAATACATTTGTTTGACTAGTAATATCCCAGTGATGGATTTTCACATAATATTTTCTCGAAAAATAGTTAAAACATAACAATTTAAGAAAACAAAAAATAGAACTTACCAGGAAGTGATAGACTGGTCACTGGCAATTCAACCTTACTGATTAAATAGAACAGTGCTTGTTACACTGGCAACATCATTGTTCTCTCACAGGTAATGTAGCAAGGATGGAAAGTCTAGTGGCTTGAACCTTGAACACAGTGTTTTTCAATTCTGTCACAACAGTGACTCAATGCAGCAGCAGAATGTGACCTTTTATAATTCATTCACATATGACATGTTAAATCTCAAAAGAGAAAATTATGACTAGTGTAGAAAATTAATTTTATAAAAATCACACTATGTATAAAGTAAAACTTTAATAACAAATGAAGGGCATATTGAGTAAATGAAGATAAACTCTGATTTTCCTGTCTAAATCTCAATAACTTTATTGTCTCAAGTAAGTTACTGACCACTGTCAGACTTAATAAATTACACAACCTGTGTTACATTCATTTTACACTGGTAATTGCTTAAATGCACATTTAACATCTATCATGTGCTGACCCTTTTAAATGGTGCACTGTCATATATTCTGATTTTGTTTCTCTCTTCCTTTCTTATATTATGCCTAACCTTTCTTTGGGATTAAATCATATTTCTTTTTTCCAGAACCATCCAAGAAAAAAAACCCATATTTAAAAAAATTTAAAAATTACCTGTCTGGGGGGAAAAAAAAAAAAAGTGTGATTCATACAATTTTCACTTTACTGGCATACATTAAGATAGTAAATGGTGTTCTTATTTATGAGGACCAGATGAGATCTCATATGGACACTCAGCATTTCTTCCAGCTGCCTTTTTTATTAGGGATATGCCTGGCACATAGCTCTCATTAAAAAGTAAGTAACTACTTTTATTATATGACCAAAAAAAAACCCCCAAACCTGTCATTTTTACAATTTTTTGTTTCTTTTAGTTGTCTAATATACACTGCATTAAAATATTTTTAGCAATCTGTTAATCTCTTTTTACCATCTTCTCCTTGTATCCAAGAACATCATCATGGCAACATACTATGAGGAAGAGTACTCTTACTGCAGTGTGAAGTAAATAAAGTGTTGTTAGTTCAGGTATCAGCAAACTGATTGCAAAGGAGATTCTCAGCAAAGTTTTCTGAATCTACTGATTCATCTTAGTTTTCTTGCTTTTTCTTAGGGACTACTGATTCAGTTAAGATATGTGTTTTCAGTTAAAGATGGATATATTTTCATTTCAATTTGAACAATAATATTTAAATACAAAGTTTTGAATATCATCATCAAACTTAACTGAAGATTCATTTTATCTACAAGATTTTACTTTCTTAAACAGGCACCCCTTGTGCTTAAAATACATTTAGTAGTTCTAAAGTCAGAGATTATTTTACTAGAGCCTGAGTAATGCTTTCCCTACTCTGTCTTTCCCTACTTTCTCTGTATAATATGGGATCAGGAATGCAATTGAGTTTTGGATTTAGAAGTATAGTTCCACTTTTTTCTTTCTTACTTTTTTTTTTTTTTTTTTTTTTTATTTTTTTTTTTTTTATGGCAAAACAGGAGGATAAGAGGAGAAAAACAGGGTGCTGAAGGAGGAAAACCAAGAGAATCGCCAGCCAATAAAAAGTGTTTGAAGTGCGCGTAGACAGACTCTGGGTTTGAGTGTGGGGCCAATTAGAAGTGACCTGGGTGAGTGACCAGTATTGTCTCGTGTATAAATATAGCCTGTTGCACTTAATAAAGCGACTTCTGATTACAACCATATTGGCTGTGCTGTCGGAGTCTGTCTCTGCACACTACAACCAGTGAAGCAGTACTTGGGTCAATTAAGCAAGCTTCAGGTCAACAAAACCTGGTTCTTCTGGGAGACTTTAATAACCCCAGACACGTGCTGGAAGAACAACACAGCAGTTCACCTGTTATCTGTCAAGTTTCTGTAATGCTAGGAGAATTCCTTCCACATACAAATGTTAGATGGCCAACCAGGAATGGGGCACAGCTGGACTTGCTGCTCACTAACCAAAAACACATGCTCTGCAATATCTCAGTTAGTGACAGCCTTGGTTGCAGTGATGACAATATTGTGAAGTTTGGGATACTGCTGAGAACACTGAGGGTCAGTTCCAAGTCAAAGGTTTTAGACTGTAGAAGAGCAAATGTCAGCTCACTCAGGGCTCAGCTTGAACGGATCCCGTGGGAAATTTCCATGAATGATAAAGGAGCTAATGAATGCTGGGAGGTTGTCAAGAACACTCTCCTAGATACACAAAACCAGTTCATCCCCTCTAAAGGCAAGGGAAGCAGATGGAGCAAGAGACCCCCTTGGCTGAACTGTGAGCTTCTGGGTCTGCTCAGAATGTACCAGAAATGGACAAGTGGAACATTACCTGTTGAAGATTACAAGGGTATTGCCAGGGCATGCAGAGATACAGTTAGGAAGGCAAAAGCTTAGTTTGAACTGAAATTGGCCACAGATGCCAGAAACTTTGAGAAAGGGTTCTTCAGGTATTAACAACAAGCAGAAACAGAAAGAGAGTATTGGCACACAATTAAACAGGAGAGGTGAACTAGTCACCAACAACACTGAAGAGGCAGAGTTCTTCAACACCTTCTTCACACCTGTCTTTACCAGTGCTGTTGCATCCCAGGCCATGGGAACAAAAATCCAGATCGATTCAGACACAAACCTGCCCTTGGTGTGTCAGCTATTACAGGAGCTTGACCCATACAGATTGATGGGCCCAGATGACATCCACCCAAAGGTATTAAGAGAGCTGGCCGATGTTGCGAGGCTGCTCTCCATAATCTCTGAGAAGTCGTGGAGATCAGGAGATGTGCCTGAAGGCTGGAAGAAGACTAATGTCACCCCTATCTACAAGAAGGGTTCCAAGGAGCACCCAGGTAGTTATAGACCCATTAGCCTCACCTCAATCCCTGGGAAAATTATGGAACAAATCCTCCTGGGGACCATCACAAGTAAACTGAAGCATGTGATTGCAAAAAGGCAACACAGATTCACCAAAGGAAATCGTGCTTGACAAACCTCATGGTCTTCTACGACAAAGTAACCCGCTCAGGTGATGCAGGGTGCGTGGTGGACATCATCTACCTGAACTTCTCCAAGGCTTTTGACATGGTGCCCCACATCTTCCTCCTAGAGAAGCTGACACATTATGACCTAGACAAGTGACCTGTGTGGTGGGTGAGGAACATGCTGACAGACTGTATCCAGAGGGTGGTAGTAAATAGTTCTTTCTCAAACTGGCAACTAGTCACAAGTGGGGTCCCTCAGAGATCAATATTGTGCCTAAGGCTGTTTAATATCTTCATAAGTGATTTAGATGTTGGGATCAAGAGCACCCTGATGAGGTTTGCAGGTGACACCAAAATGAGGAAGTTGACACTGCAGAAGGGAGATCCACCCTCCAGGAAAACCTGGAAAAGATGGAGGAATGGGCTGGCAGGAACCTTATGAAGTTCAACAGAGACAAGTGTAAGGTCTTGCACTTGGGAATACATAACCCTGGAATGCAGCTCAGAGCGGGATCCACCTAACTGGAGATTAGCCTTGGGGGTCTTGGTGGACAACAAGGTCAACATAAGTGAACAGTGTGCCGCAGCAACAAAGCAAGCCAACAGGATGCTGGGTTGCATTAACAAGAGCATCACATGCAAAGATAAAGAAGTCATTATCCCACTGTACTCAGTGCTTCTCAGACCATACCTTGAGTACTGCATTCAGTTTTGGTTCTCGCTATACAAGAAAGGGTCCAGAGAAAGGTCACAAGGATGATCAGAGGACTGGAAGACCTGCCATGTGAAGAAAGGCTGAGAAAACTGGATTTATTGAGCCTTGAGAAGAGAAGGCTTAAGGGAGACTTTATTACCATGTACCAGTACATAAAAGGTGGCTACCAAGATGATGAAGACTCCCATTTTACAAGGAGTCACATGGAAAAGACGGGGGGTAATGGGTACAAGTTACTTCTGGGGATATTCTGATTGGACTCCAGAAGAAAATTTTTCACCATGAGAACAATTAGACATTGGAATAGTCTCCCAGGGGAAGTGGTGGATTCCCCCACACCAGGCTCAGCTTGACAGAGAGCTGGGCCATCTCATTTGAACTATAGGCCTTTGAAAAATGAACCTCTAAAGGGAGCCAGATCCCACCCTTAGTAGCTCAACTATCTATAAAACCACTGAGATTAGATCTTTTCCCTGAAAAGAAAAACAAACTTAGCTACAGTTAAGTGAAGAAAAATAAGGTAAGCTTAATCGATATTTAAACAACCTAATTTTACTGACAGAAATCTCTATGGATTTAGAATTAGGCAGTTAGGTCAATCTCCATGTAGCTCTTCTGCCCATTTAAGAAACACTACTGTAAAGCACTATTTCCACACTTCTACTGTGTTTATGCTGTGCAAAGATGCATGAAGAAGAGATTCCACTACTCATTTTCTCCTGACCTTCCTTAAAAGGAATCTGTACTCAAATGACTGAAATAATTTTGTGGATATAAGATATTTCTAGAAAGCACAAAACATAGATATGAAATTGTTACTTATTCTTCTGATTATTTTTTCAACAGAAATCATAGAAGACTTGGTGACCCTAATGGCTTGGCAAACTGCTTTTAATTTTGGCTGGATATTTCCAAGCTATGGAAGCATATCTTTATCACTGACTTGAAGCATGGATTCCCAAAGATATTTAGAAGCTTAATGACTGTTGATAGCAACGAAAGCTAGGTATTTCAAAACCATTAGCAGTCTCTGATTCAAAAGACTGCTTCCTGTAATAAAATTGTAAGTACTGGAGCAGCAGTATGTATGTAAATGCACACACAAATTACATTATATCTACTGGCTGAATTTAGGTTTTTGTAATGCCTGTAGGCTAATTATCTTCCATCATATTTTCCCTTTTATTTCCCTCACAAAGATGTTAGAATCTATATTTAATCTGAGTGTTCAATGTTCTTTATTTTCTGGATGTAGGTAATGGAAGATAGAAGTGGAAAGCAAAATCCTTTACCTCAACAGTAGTTTAACTCTTTTAGCCAGAACTTAAAAAAAACAAAACAAACCAAAACCAATCAAACAAACAAAACCCCAAAACCCAAAACATGATGGATAATTTAAACATTAAGTGAGAGAAGAGAATCCCAAAGATTTATATAAATACAACAGCAATTACAACTTAGGACATGTACTCATTAGGACATATACTTCTGACATAGTAGAACATTTCAGCATGTACTTTTGAATTACTCTGTATTGCAGTTATACTGACACATATTTTGACCAACCGATTTCTGTGCATCGCCATGGAGTTTAACAGGATGTTGACATTCACTTTCAACTTTTTAAAAACTTTGATGTCAGTAGTGTCTGGCTGGTTGACCTAATGCCTTTATGGACAATCACGTAAGTCTTTTAAAGATGAAACATTGTGAGGAGTATGGTAGCATTACAGAAAAAACCTGCATTTTTTCAGCAGTGTTTTACCACTCAATGGCTGATGGATATCAAGGCTTGCATTTTGGCACAGGATGTGCAGATCTGAGTATTGGGACTGAGAGATGTTATAAAAAGCTCTTCTGCACATAGAGGTGAGTCTGGCAGTGGTCTCAGATCTGAACTACAAAAAACAGAGCACATCTTGAATCAATGGCTAAAGGCTACATCTATTAGGGAGAAGGAAAAACACGAAAAAACCCACCCCACTGGTTGGTCAGAAAACCTTCCTTACTTGACAAATTTCTAGCTTCTAGCAACACACAGACTCATTGCACTTGCTCTTCAGGATGAATCTATGGGAACTTTTGGATTCATTTTAGTTTTAGGATATATTTTCTATGTCAATCTGAAAGGACAATCTAAAATTCAGCGTGAGGACTGCTTATGCTGTTAAGTGCCAAGGAAAGAGCCATTTTTTGTATTGCAATTTAGAGCAGTCTTTCAGCTGCATTGTCATGATGCAAAGGAATTGTTTGTGTCTATTTTCAGGAGGCTGTTCACTAGTGAATTTTAATTGTATGCCAAAAGATACCCTGATCTTGAATCTTACATTCAGAATAAATTGCCTGCAAAAAGCTTTTACATTACACTTTTCAGGAAACTTCTGCTCTACCTCTAAAGGATTTGAAGTGGTGGTTGTCTTGATACAAACATGACCTCATTAGCAATCAGGCTGATGTTGTCTAATCCAAAATAATATATAACAATGTATAAAACAGTAAAAGTAATACATAGTAATATTTTCAATTTAATATAAAACCTGTCATACTGCTTTAAGTTGTAATTTTATAGGCAAGATTTTTACTTAAAGTAGTCCTCTGTGATGCAATATTGCACATACAAGAAAATATACTTTTTTTGGGGGGGGGGGAGGAACTGCAGTTATGTTCGATCTAAATCTACTCTCTTTCAGTTTAAAACCATTGTCTCTTGTCCTGTTTCTACAGGACCTAGTAAAAAGTCTCTGTCCGGTCTTTCAACTGTTAGGCTGCCTTTGTAGTGTAGTGCTAATAAAGCGAAGATACGGCTGGTTATATATGCCTAAGT
>WUAM01000431.1:69614122-69673882 GCA_024336885.1 Actenoides hombroni | reverse complement strand
TTTTTGCCGCCATCCCCTTCCCCAGCGTGGACTGACCTGCATGGAGCTGGTCTGACTCGGAGAGTCGATCAAGCATCATTAACTATGTTTTAGGGGCTAGGGAAATTACTCTTCTTCCTCTTGCATTAGTGACACCCAATGAGATAGAAAATGGGCTGAAATTTCAAGTTGCAACAGCAGAGCAGCAGGTTGCAGAGAACCACGAGTCCTGCTGAAGTCTGATGAGATGCCAGCACTCCTTCCACGTGGATCAGGTACAGTCCCCCTGGGGGTTAGAAGTACTGCATTTAAGGCTGACATAGGTTTTATATTGTTGCCTTCACCTCAGGATGAGGAGGAACTGGAAACCAGCCTGTTTATTTAGTAAGATAATAATTCAGGTGTTGATTGCAACAGTTTTCCACCACAATTGTAAAAAAAACTTAATTCTAATTAAAACTAACTTGAAAACACGAATAGGCCTTCATTTAAATATCTATGACATAATTTTGTCTCTGATGACACAAAATACTGTTGCAATATTGATTTTATATTTACACTAACATTTTTTGGCCTGTGAAGCTTTCATGTGTTCTGCATTGCTGTTGACTATAGCGCTAGTCAGAAAACATCTAAGACAGTTTTCAGGTCTCTTTATGCAGTATGTGGTCTTTAGAATCAATTAAATTGGGGGAGAATTCTAGAAATGTCAGCTAAGACTTTAATGTAGGTAATACTATTTGCTAATGCCTGCCGCTTTGTCCTCAAGTCTAATGAACATGCAAGTTTATTTTGCTTCAGCTGGTAAGGAAAATTTAGTATGCTGTTCATTATGTTTACTTTTGCTTTCACATTTTCTTCATGGATGGATATGCTGTTTATGCTGAATGCAGATCTCAACTGTAGTTACCATGGTCAGGTAGAGGTGAAAGTCTGGTATATCATATCAGCTATTATATACTGAATTGTTTTGAGCATACAAAAGTTAAGGAACAAAAATGGAACAATCCTCGCATACAAGACATTTAAGAGAAGACAAAATCTTCTTTAGACAAAACTTGTAATTCTCTTTTTGCAGACCTATGAAAAAAGTAACCTTTCAGCCAGCTGACAGTTCAAGGACAACAACAAAAAAAAGCTAATGCAAATGTTTGAACATACAATATGTATGTCATGTATGATATTTGTTCAGTTTCTTTCCCCTGGGGGTCTCTGGGTGTGGGAATCATTTGCAATATTTGAGGTTTTGTATGCATGTGGTTCTAAGGAATGGAGATGCAAAAGACATTTTCCCAGAAGATCCTCCATGATTTATGGTAGTCCACCTATTTTACCTACCCTTCAAAACGTACAAAACCCTTTCATTTTAGTTCTCTGGCAAGGCATGATAAGCCTGTTCTGGAACAATTTTTCTCCAAAAGGTTATGTGTGGAGAAGAGGTTTTGCATGTTGTCAAGGCTAGATCTTAGACCTGTGTTAAGTCTGCAGCTAGGAGTAAATGTTGGGTATAAATGGAAAGAAGCCAACAAACTATATTATTGTTAGACCAGAAAGGGCTGTATGGCTTTCTTTATTTTGAGACTGGTACTTACAAGAAAAAACCTAAAATTATATGTGTGTTTAGCAGAAATTACCAGAGCAGACTCTTGTTCATATTATGTAAGGGTTTGCTTGCATGATTTAAAATTCACCATTACAGTACTAACTAATATATATATCAGCAGAGATCTGCTTGCTTTGTGTGAGGAGGTGGTGGAGTCTCCTTCCCTGAAGGTATTCAAAACCCACCTGGATGTAATCATGTGTAATGTGCTCTAGGCAAACCTGCTTTGGTGTGGGGGGATTGGACTAGATGATCTCTGGAGGTCACTTCCATCTCCAACAATTCTGTGATTCTGTGTTGCTCTGGAATGGCTAATGACTCCCGGGTGTAATTAAAGCTAAGATTCAGGTTGGGATCATTGTTCAGGCTAGGAAAGAACTAGAAACTAAGTTAAAGGGTGTGTCTAAAGAGACTGGCTAGTTCAGAATTAGTGCTGTAACTAGCAAGTGTTGGAAAGCTTGGTCCCATGGTGGTGTCTGGGACTCCAACGATGGCCAGCTTTGAATAGACTCCCATAGCTGATGCCTTTTGAAATCTGGTCGGGCCTGCGAAGGGTGGCTCAATTTATGTCAGACCCTGGAAAGCCATGGCTTTGGTTACTTCCTCCAAGAGGAATGAAACAGGCTATTAGGAAAACCTGGTTTAGTTTGGCTTTACTTTGTTTTGTTTCTGGAATTGACAGTTGGTACAGGAAGACTGTTCAAGAGATCTGATACTTCAGGGCTGTAGTTGTTCACAGGGTGGTCGCTAGTATAAATTTAACACAAGCACCTGCAGGGCCAGACAGCTTTGTGTTGGTCTGGCAGGGGCTACGTGGATGTGATTAAAGCTAGGGATGAGGTAAGGATTAAGGCAGCAGACACCTCTAGGTTTAGGTGTGTCTACTGCATACAGATTACTGAGTTTGAAATCAAGTAATTTTTAGGATTTGTGCAGGGAAGGCTCCCTGTTCACATTTTTATTTGAAATACTTGTTTCCTCTTGGCACGAGTGTCTCCACACGGTGACACCACAGGACTTGATGCTGGTTTGTATGAATTAGATTTAAAATTTATCTTGGCAAAATGGAGACTTGAAGCTCATTGTAAGGATGGGGAAGGCTCCTGGTTAGATCAAACACTGAGCTTTAGGTTTGGATAGATTTGTTTAATGATAAGCATTTTCTAAGGAGAGAGGTGTAAAATGCACAACCCATGAGTTTACCTATTGTCTCTCTATGGATGTATTTTTCACTAGTAAATTTCATGGTGAAGAAAATTATCTTTAAGGGACTATGACATTTGAAAATTGAAACATATTCTCTATGTTAAGCTTCTCTGTATTTATAAATACGAGCTGGGTGACGAGCTCAATTTTCTTTATGTTAGACAAATTTTTTTCCCAGGGTTTGTATTTGCTAGTACTGAAATTAAAAAGGAGGCAAAAAGGCCTTTACATGACACAGAGTGTTTACATGAAAACATATTACAGGGATTAGGATGGATGATAAACCCATGAAAAGGTTAGAAATACCATTTTGAACAGTAGTTGTTCAATGAGAGAAAACCAATTTTTAATTTTCACACTTTTTGTTGTATTATGGAAGTGAGACCCTTTGACTTTTACTACTGAGAGAAAAAAAGAAAATGGGATCCTTTACTTTAGACTTCCTTGTCTTTCTTTTTGCATGGCTAAGGTAGAGTAGGAAAACAGCCAGATAACACTGAATATTTTTAAATAGAAGATTGTCTATAGAAAAGTGATTAATAAAAAGATTCTGAAGCCTTTTGGAATGAACAATCTTTTAAACACTTCCTTAAATGAATCACAAAACCTGTTCATTTTTTAATCCAGTCTACTAGGCATGAAGTCAGTAGTGTGCTACAGCAATTAATCTAAAAGCAAAGAAATCTGAAGAGAATTATAGCATAACTATGCAATTTTATGGATGTCCTTGAATATTTTGTAACTGAGGTTGGCACTTAGACTTCAGGCTGTATCATAAGCCTTTAATATCCAGCCTTTAATAAAGGAACAGCCAAACATTCCCAGGTACAAAGAAGTGACCAAAACAGGAATCTCACTTTTCTCTTCCTGCTGGCATGAGTGCTTTGCAATAATCTGTTAGCTAATTTCTGACCCTTTGCTCTTGTTGATGCTTGAGCATGGAGAAGACCTCACGCTCAGTCTTGTTCCTTTGTTGATTAATAGAAGCAGCAGCAGTCGACTGTGTCTTTTCCTTGTCTTGTGCAACCTAGTATCTTAGACACATTGAAGACTGTGCATGCAATTTTTTCGCTTATAATGTTCGGCATGTTTTGTGTAAGTCTAGAGCTCCATGTTGTTTTTATACAGGTTGTAAACTCTTTACCCATTTCCATACTCTCTGTTCTACCCAGGAGACACATTATTTCAACATTTCACCTTCATACATCACTGTGATTTTGGTGATCTGTCTATTGATGCCAGCAAAGTAACATCTGCTTAGCTAGGCAACTATTCCAGATGTGCTGAGTTTCAGGTACTATCTGTATCTGGTTTATATGTGAATCTGATGTGCTTGTTTGAATTTGATCTTTGCCTGATAATGAACAGGTGGAACCTGAATTTCAATTGTCAGTTGATTTCCACTTCTACCAGAGTTTTACAAAAAAGACACAGGAGAGGCATGGTTCATATTCAACTGTTTGCTTTTCTTTTTAAGAAAATCCTCAGAACAAGTTTCTTCCTATCTTCTTAACTGTTTGGGCTTGTATCACAAATACTATTTAATGAAGTGGAAGTTCTGATAAAGCACTATATTTTGATCGAATGGTCTTTTGAAAAAAAGTCAAAAATATATTTCTCTCACCACCAAATCATTGTTGCAGTGATTTTTGTACAGAAGACAAGAAAATAATTTTAAAATTAGAATTAATTATTTGGAGGTGAGAACTTTGAACCAAAGAGGCAATCAGGTAACAACTATCACCAACTGTTGTTCAGTAAATTCGTGTGCTTTCTACATCCATCCATATTATAACCAGACTAGAATATCAAGCGGAAAATTTGCTTTGGTGCACACCTCATGTTACCTCGAATATCCCTGAAAGGAATGTTTTGTTCAGGATTAATGTTAAAAAAGTTCCCTTCCTTTGCCATTAGGTGTCTCTGTTATCCTTTGTAAAACATCAAATGCTAAATGACCTTTTCAGCTTTTCCTGAACTGTGCTTAGAGGAATTTTTTTATCTGTCTCTCATGCTTTTATTTGGAAGGGAGAACATGTATATAAGTTGTTTCAAATGTGACAGAATCTATCTCTCCCTACATCTTTAAAGTTTGCACAGGACAACTGAGTAGGAAAAATTTTGCAGTGTTGCATCCCAACACA
The DNA here is from genome assembly GCA_024336885.1 of Actenoides hombroni. Lineage (NCBI taxonomy): Eukaryota > Metazoa > Chordata > Aves > Coraciiformes > Alcedinidae > Actenoides > Actenoides hombroni. Next base: position 69,668,950 of record WUAM01000431.1, on the reverse strand, counting down.
GAGAAAGGAATTTCGTAATACTTGTTTGTCAGAGCACAAATAAAATTAAAAGCATCAACAATAAAGGATATGAAAAAGTACCTTTCCAGCAATTTTCTGCATGTCTTCCCTCAGTATACCTCTTTCTTAATTGGAGCAAAACAGGAAGATAAGGTCTTACAACAGTAAGATTGTTCCTTGAATCTCTATGCCCTCACTGTTTCTATACTGTCATTTAATTATCGACAGCTCTTCTAATCAAAATGCATCAACTTTTTATTTTCTCTGTATTATTATGCAGCTTTCCAAAGTTTCCAAGTGGTTTTTTTTTGTTGTTGTTGTTTGTTTGTTTTCAGAAAGCATACCATTCAGTTAACTTTATGCCAGATGCCTCCATACCACTGTGCTATCAGAGAAAGAGTTAGGAACATAAATGAAAACCAGAGAGAGCTGTAACGTAACATCTCTCAGCCACTCCTGTTACCTTTAGATGAAGAGATTAATCAAAACTGCACAATCACAACAGAAACCTTAGAAAATAGCCCTGACAAGTAGCAATGAGAAACCAGAGCTTTTCATAATAATCAGTATTATCTGGGTGGCAATGAAATGATCTTCCTAAGTATTAGATACTTCCTAAGCAAACACCAGCAGCCCACAGTATTTTCTGAGAGGTGACAGACAGTGTGACAGCAATTCCAGCTGTGGGCTGGTGTGGGCTCCATTAAGCTGACAGAAATACTTTGAGAGTTTAACTGGCTGCTGTAAGAGAAGGGTTAGTCATATTCTGTTTTACATATTTTTGTTTTGGTCCTCCTTTTTTGGTAATACTAATACAGATCTGGGTGCTGAGTTAGAATCTGTGCCTGACTGTATGAAATGAACAAAATTAGTACCTAAATCCTCATTGCAAACCCATTTTCCTTTGTAGATTTTGGTACTACTAAAACCAGCTTTATTTTCACAAATCATCAAAATTTCCATGCAGTTGGAAAACCCAAGTTATAACTTGTAAAGAAGAGCTGATTTAATACAAGAATCATTCAGGAAAAATAAATGTGGAATCCACAAAGGATATTTTATGAAAACCAATTTTCAGAACAGGAAGACATTTTACTGTCAGCTGAATGCATGCTTTACGTTGAAGAAAAAACAGCTTAGTGTACCATCTGTTACTTCTAATAGCAAATGAACAACGTGAGTTGTAGTTAATACTGTTGATGTAAAATATAAGATGGATGTTATAAAACTGCTCACTGACAGATATAAACATGTCTTGAAATATGAATGAGCTCAAGTAATTCAACATGCAACTTTTACCAGCCAGCTGTTCTCAACAGATAAGACAACACCAGATTTTAACAGACCCTGTGCCAGGCAAATGCAAGCTGACTTCACTGCCCCACAAGATGATGGGAGAGGCGTTTCCTATCTAAAGCAAACATAGGGTAACAGTTTCATTCCATTAAACCCCTTCAATCTTAAGGAAAATAATTATGTCTTTTACATTGTCACACTTCTCACCTGGCAGATGTTATGAAAATATCATATACATATATATATGTCTATATCTATATCTATATATATCTATCTTTAGAAGATACTTTTGTGACAAACTAAAGATTTTGTCACAGAGGTGCCCAGAAAAATCCAAATAGCACTTCTTCTTTTTTTTTTTTATTGACATATGATGCTGCAGTGTGATTAGTTATAACATAGGTCTCAGTCCTTTAAATGCTGATGTCCTGGGACATGATACATGAGTAACAGCCCAATTAATCTATATTACATCTCCCTTTGACAAGCTCTATACTGATTTTAAAAGGAGTGAGTCTGTAGTACTTCTCCCTCATTTTTAAGTTTGTCATTATACATGCTCTGTATAATACACATTTTCAAATCTTTGGATGATCAAGAAGTGATTTAAGAATTTTATTTAGCCTATTTTAATTAATAATTGTCTTGTTTCCCTTCTGCTAGGTAGTATTTCATTGCTTTTATTTCCTGTGAAATGGTCTTTCTCATCCTGAATGTTTTAAGAAAACCAACAAAACTGTTGCTTGACAAAGAAGTAGTTACTGAAATATTTTTAATATTGTTTATTATTGTTTGGCCTTTTGGGTGATCTGTCTAGAACACAAGCTAAATGCTTTTTCTCTCCACTAATTTAAATTAATAAAACAGAAAAGAACTATTATCAAGGGCAGTTATTTTTCAAAGATGCTTCATATTTCATTAAAAACATGCAAGTTATGAATCATCACAGGTTTTAATTCAGTGTCCTCTTGTATTTCTTGCCCATGATTAATTATATTCTGGTTAACTAGAGCTATATCAACTTCTGGCCCAGTTACTTTTCGCACCTACACTGCACATTGGCCAATAATAGCTGTAAACTGCTTGTTCAAGTAAATTTAAATCAAAATTACAATCGAAAATGTCAGAAATAAATGTTGAAATCATCTTACAGAATTTTAGTCATCCAGAATGTGTGTAGTCTAACCTGGTCATTAAGACAGTCTAAACTGGACATTAGGAAGAAGTTCTTTACTATCAGGGTGGTGGAACACTGCAACAGGTTGCCCAGGGAAGTGGTAGAGGCTACATCCCTGGAGACATTTAAGGTGAGGGCTTGAGGGGGCTCTGAGCAACCTGATCTAGCTGAGGATGTTCCTGCTTGCTGCAGGGGGATTGGACTAGATGACCTTTAGAGGTCCCTTCCAACCCAAAACATTCAATGTTTCCATGATTCTATGTTCCCTTTGGTTCTCTTTATAGTATTTGCTTTGGTTGTCTCTTGTTGGCTTTTTAAACTTGTTTGAAAGTGTGGCTGTAAATTAATAAATAAGGTCAGTGATGATAGTAGTAGATTTACACGTGGCACTTGAATTCACTCAGCTGGGAGTAGGGTGTTAGGAGGTTTATGAGAGTCTAAGTGCACATAAATTTATCTCATCTCATTTCCTTTACCTCATACATCCTCTGCATTTGGCCTGCTGAATCTAAACTGTAAATTTACACATATGAAGATCCATATCTTGAGAGTACTGTTCTTGAAACTTTGGTTTTATCTGTTTCCTGTGATAAGTGTGCTTTGACCTGCTCTGTCTTATTTTCATAGAGCTCTGATCTCCCTCAATATTGATCAAATTGACATTTCCTTGAAACAATTCCAGGGACCTCTGTAATGTCCTTGGCAGTTCTGCCACTAATAAAATTGTTTCTTTTCAGATGTCAACTTAAAATCCTCAGTGGGAGGCATAACAAGACAAACAATAAAATAATTGTTAATAGCATAGCTCAGTATTGCATGGTACAGTTCCATATCCATGAACAGGTGGTCATGGAGACAATAGCTTCAAATGATTGACAACAGGGAGGTACACTGATGCACAAATGTCTTATCATAAATCCTGCCATCAGTAATAACACTGACCATACATTATTAACTCCTTGCAGTTTTGATTACCGTAGCATGACCACACCATATCAAAAGGAGAAAAATAACTACCCTGAAAGGAAAACAACCTGCCCAGAATTCTATCAAAATTACCTTGATCCTGTGTTTATTTAAATTCAAGTATGTGGATTCCTTTCAGGAATTCTTGCTTTAGATGTTAAAAAGATTGTTCATGATATTTCAGATCTAAAGCGATTTTTTTAATCTGATAACTGTGGATGGTTTTTTAATTCCAGTTTTACATAGATACAATGTATTGAGTGCAAGTGAATTAGGAATAGTAATTTTTATGTGTTCCTTGTATTCAACAAGCTTTAAAAAATCATAATGAAAGGACTTTCCATAAATTCATATTTATGCACAAGGTTTTCTTAGCCTCTCCAGGCCACAATGCTGCACGTAGACATGTATGTCACTAAAGCAGTAACTATGACAAAGGCAACAAGGAAATTCTGTAACTAGGCTACCTTAAATATGTATGCACACACATATATACTAAATTTTGCTGGGAAATGTCCCCTTAAAGCAAGTGAAATCATCCTTCAGCTTTGAAAGAGGCTTTGGACTTAGTGAACAATGCTACAAAGCAAAAATGTTTATTCTTTTAATGACATAAGAGAGTAGCAATTGCTTTTGATGCAAAGCAAGTCCAGAAGTAAAAGGTACTTAAATGAAAGAATGGATTAGTTTGTGGTCTGCTTGTTGGTTAATTTACACACCAGCCATACCTTTTTATACTTCATATAGAGACACAGTTCTTTCTTCATTATGGAAAAACTCTGCTATTGTTCCACTGGTTAGCAGAAATTGACAACATTTAGAAAGAATTGACTGATGAACAGGAAAACATGATAAGTAAAAAATAGGTTTGGGTAGGCTGACATAATAAAAGTGAAATTAATAGATTCAGCTGATAACAATGCTCTACTATCTTGATTTAAAATAGCAAAATGCTTCTTGCAGATTGTTCTTTTTTTTTCTTTCTTTTTTTTTTTTTTTATACACCAGACTGCTTGAGATTAAAGGATTAAAGAATGACAGCCATTTTATTAGCAAAGAAATGTAGAAGAATGGTACACCAAACAAATACTTATAAAAATATCTCATTTATAGTGAGCAGACACCATAAAAAAACTTTCCCTTTAGAAAATTTTTGCAAATGCTTTATGGATCTAGATAACCCAAAGTTCTTTGGTTGTTCTCACAACTACCCCAGCCTCTTTCTAGGAAAGAAGGTGGCAATAAAGACTATAAAATCAGAACTGAATTTTTCTGCCCTAAAAGAGAGAGGCTGAGAATGAAAGGAGCTGAAGGAAAGAGTAGTAAAGGCCCTGTAGATCCAAGCTCAAAAGGGTATAGGGCAAGGGCCAAGAGCTACACTGCTGCTGCTTTCAACCCCAGCAGTAACTGCCCAAGTCCTGGTATTTCTCTCTTCTTCAGCGAAGGTAGTTGCTTTGCTGTATAGTGCTGTGACCAAGGTGGCAGAGTCACAGCCCCAGTAATCAGTTACTTTGCTCATGGCTTCAGTCTTGTACCAAGGACTTATTGCTTCCCTTTTTGATTGCAATTTCTATCATCGTGAGGTCTTTCCTATATGGGAAATAGATTTTTCTGTTTATCCCACTTTGCCCAGAGTATCACAGAGTTCCTTACATTTCATTCTTCAAGTATGTTACTCTTGGCCTGCTGGCAAACTGTTGGCTCTTTGTTTTCAAGATCCCTTCTGTGTACACCGACTAAAATGTGAGCCTAGACAAAAACTTTTTTGAACACCTTGAATTTAGTCTAGTTTGAGGTTTTTCATAGTTATTATACCACTTCTTCCACAGTCATATTCAGGAATACTGAGAATACTGCATTTCCTTGATTTAGTTTAAAATCAATGCCAGGTAGCACCAAGGATGACTTTTTTACTGTTTAAAAACTACAAGTCAAACATATCTCTACCCTATTAATTTATCAGGATTTTCAGAACCTGACCTTTTCTGCTGTGGATCAGAAGCGAAATACTGCAAAAAGCTGTCTTAGGGATCTGTAAATCTGTGTCTGTTACAGATGAAGTATTTCAAAAACATTTGGTATCTCAGAAATGTTTGATATGTATTGGTTCTTTTCATCACAGTCTACACAAATATTCTGTAATATTTTTCCTGTATGAGAGATAAATCCAGATAAAGGTATCAAAAGTATGCTTTTGTAGACCATAATGAGGAAGATATGAGCCTTAGCTTTCATTTTGTCTGTCATTAATAAAGATTGAAATTAAAACTGAGATAACAACCATTCTCTTCCATTAATTTGTTATTTCTTTTACAAGAAAGAAATTACTTTTTATAGTTGTTGGCTTAAGCTAATTATATTAAACTAAAAATTCCATGGGGTTCTGTTAACATTTAGTGCATTGCTGTTCCTGATCAATTAACTCTCAAAACTCCAAAATTTATAAATATTAAACTAATGTCTCAGCGTGGAATGAACTAATTATTTGGGCAAAAACAAGCAAACAAACAAACAAACCCAAAATGCACTAAAATTCAAACAAAACCAACCAACCAAAGAACAACACACTCGAATAGTAATTATCTGTTCCTGTCTATGGAACTCAGGCTTAAGTAGTTCAAGACTTAGTTTTGGTAAAGATTTTTTCAGGAGAAGTTTGGAGTTTTTTCCAGATATGCTTTACAGCTTTCGAAATTTGAAGCATGAATGGCTAATTCGGGGGTTGTCTTAGGACTCCATTGAATTCATGTCACTTCTATTTGGTCTGATGTGGCCATTAATAATAATCTAGAAGAAACTTATAGGTGTTATATGTCTGAAAAACATGGAGGCAAATGTTCCTTTACAAATTTTCAGATAACATCTCAATTGCCCTCATCAAGAAGAGAGTCTAATGTGTGGAAAGGATTGTTATGTTCTGGCTCTTTTCCAGCAGAAAACTCCAGTGAATGCTCTGCTTTGCTGCAACTTCCCAAGAGATGAGCTGCTCCACTCTGAATGCCTCCTAAGCACCCAGGTGAAAGGCATACACTAAGCTTGTATTGCTGGACAGGAATACCTTTGCTGATGTGAGACCTGGATCTGGGATCTACAGTTCCCTTCCTTTTCTCTATTTGCTCACCATACCATATTTAGGACCTATGAGAATGTCTTCTTTCCCTGGACAGGGGATTTTGCAGCAGCAGTAGAGACAGAAACTTGATGTAGCCTTTACAGATACTGACATTATTTATTCAAGTCAGGATCCATTTAAAATATTTTCTACCACAGCATTGGTACAAAAGTACATCTCCCTAAAGGCAGCCATCACAATACAGATTTGAGAATTAACTTTTTATTAGAACCAAGCGAGTCATACTGACATGCTGGGTAAACAGTGTTTCTATGTAGATTCTTAGGTCTGTTTCCTCTTCAAACATCAGGGAGGGATCATGCCTGGTTTTATATCCCTCCAGCAGTATAGGGCGTATGCCTGCCTAGTTTGGCTGACAGACAGTCAGGGGACAGGCAGTTTTGCCCTTGGGAGTTCCTGCTTATACAGATGGCTTTTAAAATATTACTGTAAAAGAAAACAGCCTGCACTGTAGGAAGCACCTCATAAAGGAGACAAGACTTAACAAGGAAAACTATTTTCATCCTTCTCTCTTGCTCAGCTAAAAAACTTGAGCACAATTTGACTGTGGGTCTTGAAACTAAAAATAAACTTATTTTTGTCTGTTATATATAGTTATGTCAAGATTTTCAACATTTTTGAAATTTTGAAGACATGATATTTTGCAGATCCCATTTAGAAGATTCATTAGAGATCTGGATATTTGACTTGCCTATATTAGTCATGTTTTTCATTCCCCTCCAAGTAGATGGAAGGAAATAATTCAGGTGAATCACCCTCCACATACTTTACAGTTGCTTTTGGATGAAATGAATCACTCTCTAGAGAGGCCTATGCCTTCCCACTGACTTCAAGTGGAATTGAGCAGAACAAGATATAGATAAACTATAGATAGGGCCAGCATTTCATTCCAGAATCATATTGAAGTCAGAGAAAAAAATCCCATCCCTGTCAACTGTTATCAGGCCTCCATCCTTTGTCCTGTGAACTGCCAGCTGTAGGACTACTGCCACCAGTTCTACAGCAATAATGTGCCTCAGCAAAGTATGTATTTCTTTTAAAGGTGTGGGTGGTGGAAATTCTAGAAGCTCATTTGCCTAATCTGGAATATGTTCCATGCTCATTCACTCATAAAAAACTTCTATCCCAACAGTCTGCATTCATATCTGGCTAATTTCATATCCCTACCCCCAAAACAAACAGAGCAATACAGAAAAGCTGTCACTAACTATTACCTTAGTCTGCAGTGAGTGTAAATACCAGAGGTGAAATCTGGCTTGTTGAGCTCAGTGAGCCTTTTAACATTGACTTCATCAGGACTGAGGTTTTGTCCCAGAAAAACTCCTCTTTTTGTGGCCTAAAACCCTAAACTACAGAAAGTACAGAGTAACAATACAATTCTTTCAACATCAGTACATGCTCACCTCAGGTGGCAGTTCACAAAAGCTGTCCATAATACATGCCTTTCCATTAGGTTCGAGACAATGATAGTACAACACTGCAATTTGCTGACATCGCAGTTGTTCAACAGCAGCAATATGTAAGCCTGCTGTAGCAATAGGGATTGATACACTGGTCTATCACTGGAAAAGAAATTAAAGAGAGAGACCTTGCAGAAATTAATAGTACATGTCATCAGCTGGGATAATGGAACTATAAGGAGCTAGTGTTTTTCTCATCTATATAAATTCTAATGAGGAAATGAAATACTTTAAAAAATCTTATGGTAAATTTGTAAACAAATTCAACTGCTGTATATAGAAAAAATTTGAAGGATTACCTTTAATGAATTTCATGGAAATAGAGCCACATAATCACTTAACAGACACCATATCACTTTCATTAAATTAGAGGAATCAGAAAACAATTCTCTTGGACCATTTGATCTTAGAATTGTCAAATTCAGAAGCATGACCTTGGCAACAATATTCCAAGAAAACTTTCTGTAGATCAGTGACCAACAGTGTACAAGTTTGGGGTAACAGAGCTGTTGCCTAAACTTTTAGATACCTGTATTTTTGTTCCACACATTCTCCAAACAAATTTTTGCCAACCCAGGATTCACAAGCAAGACAGCAAAGTTGCCTGTGAAGCAAAGTGCTGTTTTGTACTATCTGTTCTATGAAGTTAACCTGTACTGAAGGGAATTTATTTTTGAACCAAAATTCAGTCAACTTTATGTGAAATGCAGTTATGACTCTGCATTGGCAGCACTATGAAGAAATCTCTACGTAAACAAATAGAATTTATTTCTTTATTCTAAGTAGAATGACTATTTTTAGGCACAGTACCTGTAGCACTTGCGAGTAATTCACTAGACGAGGGAAGATTATATTAGCCCTGGGAAAATTATAATGAAAGAGATGTAAGATGTCATGTTAAAGAGTTTAGCTTATTGGGAAGGAGAGACTTGCTCTGAAGAATGAAGTAAAAGGTCACACAACAGCCACAGATATTTACCCCTGTCTGAAATGTTCATTTCTATTCAGGCAGCAGACTAGTAGTTACTTCAGTGAAGCTACTGTATAGAATTGGAGTGTACAATTGTGTCCCTACTAACAGGCATGCCGTGAAGCTATTAGGTACATCTGAGAGCCATTTAAATGCAAATAGGTTGTGAGTTTGTCAGTGACTGAAAACAGTCTTTCAGCCAACAGGCCTTAATAATTGGAAACCATCTGGTATCATGAAAGCATACAATACTTTCAATATTTCCACAGGCCAAAAGGATGCATTTTATCTGCTACTACAATAGAAACACCTATGCTTGCATGTTAGAGGTCTGACAATTAATATGCAAAATCAGATCCATCTTGCTATTTTTCCTTTGAGTCACTCCTGGAAAATAAATAAAGGAGAAGCCTGGAAGAAAGAATGACATAAATAAGGGAAATACAAAAAGGAAATTTTAAGAACACACACAAATAGATGAGTACCCGACAAAATGAAGGAACCTTGTTGAAACCTTTACCTCCTTTTACCTGGTAAGATTATGAAAAACGTGAAGCAAAAGATAAGTTTGACAGCTCACCCATCAGATCTCCTTACAAAATTATGTTCTGTATTTTCAGTGTGTGATATGTAGAAGCAGATTCAAAATAAAGTAATTTATCTAAAACCTCTCTCTTCTTTGGCCCTTAGAAGTTCAGGGTTTAGAATTTTAATGCTGCAGAGACTAAAGGAAAATATTCTAGTCTGTTAGTCTAAACCCAAACCACCCTTCATTATTTTTGCTCCCAATTTAATATACCCTAGAGAATATATGGGCAGGTTACTCTCTATTAAAAAACACTAACAACACAAAACATCACAACTTCAGTGCTAGTCTGGGAGATTAGCTGACAGTTGAATGACAACAGATCATATGAAATTTAAATTAATAGCTGCAGCAATTGTCTTCTTCAACATCATATTCACATGATATTTACAATTTTGAACGTCATTTGGCAGTTTGTAACAGTAGGCAACAGTACAGAACTTCAGCTCCAGAAGTTATTGGTGATAACCAGTCATAAAGAATATGGAAAAAAGTAGTATTAAGATATTTCATTTTGAGAATTTCAATAGATAGAGGCGTAATAGGAGAGTCCCACTGTAGTCATATGCAGGATGTCACTTTTATACACAGGGAAACTGTTGGAACATCCAGGTCTGTGTGTTTATCAAAATAAAAAGGTGGTTGATTCACTGCAGTTCTGATCAGTTTGCATAGGAAAGATTTAACAAAACCAACAATGATGTTTGCCAAGCTAAATAAACATCTGCAGATCATCTCAGAGCTTGCACCATCAAACAGCTGTGTTTCTGCAACTATGTACTGTAGAAACTGAAGCTATTCCTACACCTTAACCTTATTCCAAAATCGTATCTATCCATGCTGTTCATATAATTCATGGAAGATCTTCTTTCAAAAACTCTTTAAAAATAACATAGACCAGAAGTACTGAAACTGAGTCATCAAAACAGTGAATAGTAAATGTATCAACTGTTTGTGAAGAGGCTGTCTGAGTGTCTGTATATGTGTCTATGTGTAGGACAATTCCAGAGCTCAGTTAAGAAACAGTATTTTTACCTCAATAGGTGAGTATGGCAACAGAGACTCTTTCAAGCTCTTAAGACGCAGGATTTCCTACATGTATTAATACTTTGGGATATACCAACTCTGAGCCATGAAACTAATTTCCAGTGACATAAATCTATTTGAGACTATCAGCTGTGAATCAGAATGCTTATTCTGCATTAGGAAAGGTTGAGGGACCTGGGGCTTTTTAGTCTGGAGAGGAGAAGACTGAGAGGGGATCTAATTCATATCTATAAATACATAAGGGCTGGGTGTCAAGAAGGCAGGGAACAACCTCTTTTCACTTGTGCATTGTGATAGGATGAGGAGCAATGGATTCAAGCTAGAGTACAGAAAGTTCCACCTCAACATCAGGAAGAACTTCTTTACTGTAAGAGTTGTAGAGCATTGGAATAAACTCCCCAGAGAGATTCTGGAGTCTCCTTCTCTGCAGACTTTTAAGACCTGTCTGGATGCATTTCTGCATGATCTGCTCTAGTATTGTCCTGCTCTGGCAGGAGGGTTGGACTCAATGATCTTCAGAGGTCCCTTCTAACCCCTAACATTATGTGATTCTATGATTCTGCTTTCTGAGTATAAACTCTCAGGTTATGAGGCCTTGATATGGTTTCTCTTCTAACATGCATCACTTCTATACAAAATCAATATTATCACTCTCTAGTATTCATAAAAGACGTCTCTCCACATTAATGGATTGGTTTATAGCCTTATTTCAATAATTACATGCACTATAAAGAAATCAATACTGTTTCCCAACAGCAATGCTGCATTCAACGTCCCTGTGTGTAATAGCTATGTAAGTAATTAATTTTCATATCAGCACTTATTTGTTCTCTTTTTGTATGTGAGAGGAAGAACCGTTTTTCTTTATGCTTTTGAGTTATTGTCCTAAATAAATCTTAATCAATAAGAAAACGAACCTATATAGACATTTAATTTTTTGGTTAATTTTCTTTGGCCAACTTCTCCATGAGGTTTTCTAATGTTCAGCCATTTCACCAGTATTCTCAGATAATGCATACACATTAATTTGATACGAGAAACTAGAAATGAGATATTCCTGATGTATTTGAAACAGTGATAGTTTCATAGGTAGCTACATAGCTAACATCACTTAAAAGATTCTAAAAAATAAGACTGTGACAGCCCTTATGTGGTGTGTAGATAATTTAAAGCTTTAGAGATAACATGTAAAGTTTCTGCAGAACACTCTGAGCTGGGACAATATGCATTTTACTACACCACAGTGGCATACTTGTATGAATTCTTCCATTTCATATTTCTAAGTTATTTCAAAGAAGAAAGTAAAATAAAAAAAAAAAAGTGATTTGGCTTAGGTAGACAACAGAAGTTTATTGACTTTCCTGTCATTTGGTCACTTTGAATTATCATACTCTGTAAATCATATGCAGGTTCTTTTTCAAGCTGAAGATGTACAGCATCATCCATAATACTAAATACAGTCCTTCTTTGATAACATCACTCACTCACACAGATGATCCCTCAAATCCCCATTCATACTTGCACACGTATCTTCCTTGCATGACTTTTCTTGCTAACGCTGGTAAAAGGTTTATAGTCTGTGCCCTTCAGTTGGTTAGCTCAGCTTTAGTGAATTAAAATCTAATAGCATAGATGACAGAAATAATTTACACAGTATAAAGGAAAACAATTCCCAGACTTTTTGGCAGTGTTATCACAGTGTTTTTTCAAGAATATAAAGAGGCATACTACCAACATTCTCTTTCAAGTTAGGAAAAGAAATTCATTACAGGAGGCGATATATTAACAGTTTTAATTAGAATTCTTGTATTAAGTCTAAGAACTAGAAATAAGAAAATGATAAACTGAAGGGAAAGGACTATATAAAACAAAGGAACAAGTGACTGTAACATTTATTGGGGAACCATACAATACAAGAGAAACCTTCAAAAACCAATAGTCCAAAGTCAACCTCAAGACCATATTTACAATTTACATCTACATATTTACAGCTTTGTTGCATTATATACTACAGTCATGCCAGCAGCCCAACAGAATATAACTTTGCAAAACATAATAGTGCACCTTTCCAGTGTTCAAAGGGAACCTTTGACCTATACAACATTGTAAACTGTAGAAATGTGATCAAATAGGGTCACATCAATCAAGGGATATGGATGCTATGACAACACTTACCTAGTAAGAATTTTAACTTTTTATAAGAAAATAAATTATTGAGTGAAACACTGATCTCAATCACAATACATACTCTGACTATAAAGTTTCCTGTAAAATTTGCATTAACTGACAAGATTAATGCGTTCAATTTTCAACAGGAAAAGAAATTTTGATTAGATATAAAAACAAGAATTATTGAGGAGTTCCACTATATCATTAATTTCCAAGACAGATTTTCAAGCAGCTCCATTCCATTGCACTCAGCCTTCTACCTTTAAGGAATTATTTTAGAGGATGGAACTGCCTCAGAAGCACCAAGAATTTGCCCCATACTATTTGTTCATTAGAAATTATTAGCAATGTCAAAGATTATGCTAATTAAACAGTACAGATAGCTTTCTTCAGAGGTGCTAGATAGAACAAAAATTTCACAGACATTTTATTTCTCTCTATACATCTCATTATGCTTAGGAAAGGAGGACAGAACTCTCTTAACAAATGACAATTTTTGAGTGAATTTTCTACAAAGTACCAGAAAATAATTGCTTCAGGCTGTTGGCTAGAAGTGGAAGTTATGAATATCTTCATGTGGAAGGAGGAAAAGGAGAAGAAGGTATCAGGAGTGTCTGGACTTGAGAAGGCTCTGAATATCTGGCAGAAATCCGTCAGGCTCCCTCTTCTTCCCTTTTCAGATCTCTTGTTTTAGAGTTGTGGAAACTGGAATTGGCAGTGACCAAGTCCTCTCCCTGTTACAATAAGGATTGCTGGAAGTCCCAAACCTGTGTCAGCTACTTCACTCTAGCCTTGTTTACATGTTTTTTTGTTGGTCCTTATCAGAAGGTTTTAAGGTTCTCTTTGTATTAAGTAGGAAGGGAAGCAGAAGGAAATCATGTGCTCAAATGTATAGATGTGTTTCTGAGTTTTCATATTTATTCCTTTCATAATGAGTGGAGAGATAGAGGTAGTTTGGGGACATAGTTCATCAGATTGATTTTAAACAACTTCATGAGCATGAAAAGATTTCTGCTACAAAAGCGCTGTCTGTAAAGGAAATCTTGAGCAACTAGACATAGAGACAGTCCAGAAGATTTGACCATCCTGAAGATATCTAAGTCAGGCATCACATAACTAGTCAAGAATATGAAGCCAAAAGCCTTGAAGCTATTGATCAGTCTGTGCTCTCAGGCATTCAGGATTTCAGACATGACTTGAAACTGAACGTTTCCCTTGGAAAATATGTGGGTTCAAGATGCAGGGGAAAATTTAAATTTTTTTGACGTGTTCTTCAATGTAGGAAAATTTTTTAAACTTACCCAGGAAAAACACCACCACCAACAAAATAGGAACATTGTAACCCCCTAGTATTTGTTCTTTTTAAAGAAGTTCTTTAGTTTCCTTCAATATTTTAGCATATTTAGATCCTTTTTATAGAAATATAAATTTTGAAAATGGTCACTCCTCATAGAAAAAAAAAAAAGATTTTGTGTTGGTACTATAAGTTTTCATTACAGTCATTGTGACAGAAAGTGAAGTCTCTCATGATATCTGCTTTTTATTTTGGAATGTGAAGGATTCACATTCTAGAGTCCTGGGAGTTTTAAATTTAAATTCTCCCCTTTCCTTGGGAACTAAGAAATATTCAGATATTTATCTACATTGTTTCTCATAATTTGCCAATTTATTAAGTAAACATAAATTCCTGCATTCTAGACCAAGTATTCTGAATGTGACCAGCAACAATTAGACTTTAAAGATTTTCTTTTGAGATACTCTGTGTGCTCCCCATGAGCAGTGAGCCATACAGAGAGCCACACTCATGAGAGAAGTATGTGTATCCTATCGTCTTCAGGTTCTTCTAAGATCTCAGGAAAGGATGCCACTTGCTTATAGCAGACATTTGCTGGAAGTCTGTTCACTTTAGGAAGTAAAGGCTTGATCCAAACCCCTCTGAAGTCAATGGGAAAAGACTCCCTTTGACTACAATGGGCTCTGGATCATGCCCTAAGTCCAATCTCTTCATTAATGCAAGATTAATAATAAGATGTCTTTGCAGTAGCCTTAAGTACCTAAGACCCCAACAGTTTCAGATGAACAAATTCACTGAAGATTGCAGTCCACTGGAATATGAAATGTGAAGCCAAGGTCTTTTTTAGTTACAAGAAAACTTTAACTGGGGGCATTTTCAGTTTCTAGCTATATTCAGTCCCACCAGTTCAGTCAAAACCCTTAGGCATCCTAATGAGAATACAGCAAGAACAAGTGAAGCCAAAGAAATGTTGTTCAGTGCATGTGTCAGACACATAGAGTAGGCTCTGATTTGGTCAACAAACAGATGCATGATGGTGCTTTTGAAAAGATCAGCATAGATCCTGATTACACAGGACATATTAAAAATATAACACAGTTAACTATATAAGGTTTTTAGTTACATTTCTTTTTAAACTGAGAATGTGAGATACGAGGTTTCTCGAAGTATCTTCTCAGTTTGCACAGCAAAGAACATTCAGTTCATAAATCAAGTGGCAGAATGATACTAACATTACATATATTAATAGCACACTTAAGTTCTTAGAACTTGTAAATGTGAACTGTGAATATTCAAACCTTGACAGACAGCCACTCAAAAACCTCCTGTAAGATTTATACTAATTAATTTTAGAGATAAAGGAAGCAAGTCTTAAACATCAAAATACTCCAGTTTCCCAGAGGAATAGATTTATTTTGCATATGCATATGTACAAAGTTGCTCATCCAAGGTCTCTCCCAAAATATAGAGGAACCTCTGATTTGGATCCATGGTATGAATCACCTCAGACTCGTATATCTTTCCAAAACACTTGAATATTATAATAAAACAGTGTGATTTGGGTCTTTTTCTTTTCCTTGTTGAATTAAAAAAACCAAAATCACATTATTATTTTGCTGTAAAATAAACTTAGGTCATTTCACAACTCTTTCCAGTTTCTGGCAAAGGAAAATTTGCCTTGCTCTACAGTGTAAGTTTAATCACATCTAAAACTCACAGTCATGAGTGACATCAGGGAACACCTATTTTGAGATAAAGATCTGTGACACGTATTTCTTTTTCTGTTTAATCTAAGAAGTTCTGGTCAGATTCACTGCTTCAGTTTAGAATCTAGTCACAGAAAAGTTAACCCAGTTGCAAGCCTGTTGAACAAATGAAGGTCTGCATTCAGTTTTGACTTAATATCTTTTTCCATCCCTTCATTCTTCGTTAAATTGATATCTAGTCGGTACTGTTTAGTCTCTTAAACTTGTTGGATAAAATGAAAGCCTCTCACCACCTGGATCAGGTGAAAAACAAGAAGAAAATTCATGCAATTAATTTGTTGTTGGCTAGAGTCAATATAGACAAAATAAAGTTTCATATCTATTTGTTTAAATAAAAGGCATTAATTTGCTTTGATGTGGTTTTCAAACTATCCAAGGATGTCCATTTATCACTTTCTAGATGAAAGGTATGGCTATAACCACCAAGATCAATAGACATCAAAGGTCTTTAAGCAAGGTTTAGCAACTACTTGCTCGAGGCATATATAGCTTGGCTGCTAGAATTAGCCTGGGTCATTGGATTATAAATAACATCTTGATCTGTGGCTCTCATTTTATTTAACTAACCAATTGTTAAATTCCTGCTCTTAGGGTCTCACAGTGACACTGACCAAAATTCAAGCCCTGGAAGCTGTCCAGGATATACAGTGCATAGAAAATTTTCCCAGTTGATTTTCAGAAAGAAAGAAGTATTAGTGAAAATAAAATGCTTTGCTGGAGAGGATTTCACAGCACAGTGCTGTACAGAGGAAAAATATTCCTTGCCTTTACTATACCTACATCAAGGAACTCAAAGTGTGCAGGAGGATACTCAAACACTCTCATCAGGGGGAAACGTTAATGCCATGAGGACATCTGATGCGTCTGAAGCTAGTTTTCAAGTCAAAAGTATTAGACAAAAGTATTTGCATATTAAACTGTTGATTGTTTTGAGCAGTTCTAAGTCTTTTCAATATACATCTGAGACAGAAATTTCAGATCGGTCTGTAATGTTCCCTAGAGACATTGATAAATAAGGCCACAATGAATTCACAAGACAGTTTTGTCGTTAGAAATCCTTATAAGCAGACAAAAGTTTAATTCTTACATGGAGTGGCAATCACTATCATCCATCTAACACTCTAGACTGTAATTTAGTTTTTTAGAATAAGAGAGGTTAGTAGACTTAATTGCATTGCATATCATTAGAAATAAACTCTTACTGACTTGGTAAGTCAGTAGATTGGGTGGAATTTTACTTTCTCCCCCTCTATCCCCCTACTATTATTAAATCCAAGTAAGATTTTATTTTTTTTTAATTAATGTCAGAAACACTAAAAAGGTCTTCAGCTATCCTCATGCATATACCAATATGCCATGTGTACCTGCACAGAAGAGAGATAACTAGTATCATTTTTGTCCATGCACATGAGGCCTAAATCAGTAACTGTAGTGCAAAATCTTCACTTAGACCAAAGTTATGACTTTCAAAACTTTACCTGAAAGGAGGACAATATACATGCATTCAAGTGTTAGCTAGGCAGTACTGCTGCTATACATACACTGCAACCCAACAAGTACACGGTCACTAGAACAAATCTGAATGAAAATCAAGCCAAATCATTCCCTTTCTCTTTCCCTTCTTCATCACTCAAGTAAATATATTCCTTCTTTATAGAATAGCATAGCAGCACTGAAGGATATTCTCAGAAGTGTTGCTTTGCCCACATCTCTTCCGTCCTGCTCTTATCTGAATCTGTAATCCCTGATATAACACTCTTTTCACCTACATTGTCAGGCATAGCAACCAATGCCATAAGCTGGATTAAAAGACATTACTTGTAGTTTTCACTGAATATAAAATAAATACAAATAAAATAATAAGCACTGATCTGAGATGTTTAAAAGGAAGAACCAATGGATATGAATGCAATGAGTCTTCAGAAATGAAACCAATTATCAGTAATATTTATTGTTCTTGTTTTAACTGTGGACATTCTGTGAAATAGAAAGGAGGTTTATTTTCTCTGGAGAACCTCGAGAACCAGGATTCCTATTAATCAAATGCATTCTTTTTTTTTTAATTAAAAGCAGAGAGAGAGTCCATGCTTGTTCTTATATCCCTTATTCACCATCTCATTTCCCAATTCATCCTCAGGCAAGCACATTTAGTAGATTAGGCCTCCACTAGAAAAAAAACATGTTCATACTTCTTCTTTCTTTAGAAACCATCAAAACTGAAGCATATCCTGAAAAGTTTGAAAATAAAACAGCCCCCTTTTACCTGCACAAATGAAATCTTAATTAAAACTTAATGAAAAACAGAAGAGAAAGCAATAACACAATATCAAGGGACAGGTAGATGAGAAGGAAACATTCACCCTGAGATATTTAATATTTTAATTGGTTATCTGGAAGAAATAAGAAGCTGCATTTATGAGTCTGATTCTAACCTTATTAAAGTCAGTGGCAAAAAGCCCAGTGAGTTCACTGGGGCCAAGATGAAGCTCTAATTGAATTAGGAACTGACTTCAGATAAAATATGTTACATTCTTCCCTTCATTTTCCCTTTTTAGCAGAAAGAAGTAAGAAAGATTTATTGAAATCTGTCACAGAGGCAGGTAATTGAGTTTGTTTTGACCTGGGTCAAAAGAAGTAAGTACTCATGAATTAATTGAAATAATAGTGTTGAACACTGAGCTTTCTGATAGAAACTGACTGCCCTACTGAAGTGTCTAAAACCTGTCCTTCACTAAAGCCGTCTAAAAGGTCTAAACACCTTGATGATAAGGTATCTCTATTTAAACACAATAAATATTAAACCTTTTTCTGGGGAAAAAGAAAAAGAAAAAAAAAGAAAGTAGAATTAGTTGAGGGAAAAATGCACATCCCCTTGTACCTACAGTTCCCTCTGTAGGTGCACACTTACTGTAAGGTCACATAAAGTGCAAGTTCACATTCAGACAAGCTGCTCAAAGAAGCTTTCACTCCCTTTTACTGGATGCAAGACAACTTGTCAGTTGTTACTGGTGAAAGAACAGTAATAACATACCAGGAAATGACTTCAATTTCCCTTTGCCAACCACAACACCTCAGGGTCTCACTCCCCCAGCTGCTGCTGGTTGCTGACACCACTTTGATCTTGGTCATCTGTGAGAGTGAGCTGAGAGAAAGGGAGACTCAACTATCTAAGGCATATGTTGGGGAGCAGCCCTTCTTCTGCAGAGATTTTCTTCCAGTCCTCAGAAGCAGGAGCTTCCAAATTCTACTGGAATAGCAGAACTGAAACATGGAAAGAGATGCAATATCAGAGCCTCCCTTCAACTGGAAGGTTACCTAAAACTGTGAATTCAAGAAATGTAACAGAAATAATTTTAAAACTGGTCACCTGCAAATGCAACTCTCTAGGTGTTCTCTCTAAGTAACCTAGTGAGAACTAGTCATTTTCTATTACAACCATTCCTTAGGACAAGTGGGAAACTGAAGGGAGAGGACTAAGGAAGGGTCCAACTCCTTGGCCCAGTGTTTAGAGACCATCTTCTTTTACAGAAAAGGGACTTTATTTACACTGCTTTAGTTTCTGATGTACAATGGAGTTAAGGGGTCCAACAAACCTACAGAAGTTTTTCAGACAAGGTTGTTTCCTTCCCTACTCTCCCTGCAGTGGCACAAGCTTGGTGAAATGCCAAGTACCCATCGTTCCCTTTGGCTCCTGCTGTGTTTATCCCAGTCCAAGATCTTCTTGAAGCAAGATTCAGCTTTGAAACATTAAGTGCCTTTGACTAACAGCTTTTAACATTCATTAAGAGTGATTGAAAGACATAAAAAACAATATCACAACACAAATGAGTGTGTGGTTTCTTTAGTCATAATATGGTAGTACAGATGTTTCCTAAGCATCATGACATGTTAGTTGCATCCTTTTCCCCCCCAGGAAAAAAACACCAGCAGCATCTTCAGGAAGTGAACTGATAAATCTTTTTAATTTCTGTTCATCATCATTTTGTAATGCCATACATGAAATATTCTGGAAATGTATTAAAGACTTCCTTTGTATTTCTCTGTCCATCTTCTTTGTGTGATATCAGTCCAAATACTTGCAGCATGAGCTTGGGTGCATTTGCAGTTTTCAGGAATCTGATGACTGCTTATTGCTGTCCAGTGACATACAGGCTCTTGTGTTCATGATGGAGTATCCACGTACCTGGGAGATAGGCATGCTAAGTGATGGAAAGCATATGGCGCTATATGCACCACATTTTAACAAATTAGTCTGCATTAAACTCTGCTATATGTGTGACTAGGGGGAGGGGAGAGGTTCATGACTTCTGTTCAAACTTGAGCTTCCTGCAAATTTTTAATTTAGAATGTATTTCCTGTTGAAAACGGCCAAGGCAAAATGCTGTAATATTTTCATATCATGTTTATTGGATTTATGAGTTTTATGAAACTTCAATAACAAACTTGGGGGAGGCTTAGCAAAAGCATCAGCATTACATGTTATGATTGAAAGTCTGTATCAGCACAGAATTCTCCCCAAACAATACATCACCCAAGCAGCTGATGCAGAGATAAGCATTACTATTGTCATGAAAGAAAAAAATCTGGATTATGCTTTTCTTGCCCCTTTTTCCTTCACAATGATTGTTATCATTTTAGACATTAGCATATGAAAAAGGACAAATTGAAGCTCCTCCAAAATAACTGTGCACTGCCTTTTAAATAAAAGGTGATTTTCCAGGGTTCTGTGGATTGGGTCCTTGAATGTGACCTTACATTACATCATCTCATATTTGCCCATTTTTCAAACAATGCACTATGATTACATTACTGGCTAGGTGCCACAGCTATGCGATGTTTGGGAGGCTCAACAGGAGTTCCATAGCATAGTTCCTGTTTCTAAAGGTTCTATAAAATACATAGAGCACAAGAAGGTGTTGGAACTCACTGGCTAATCAAAAGTACTTAGAAATGTAGGGATCTTATAATTCCTAGAACTAGATGAAGCAAGCATAACTAAAAAGTTAGTAGACAATGCTCGATCAATGTCTGAAAACAAACCCCATAAATGCATTGGGGGATTTGCAAATTGTCCCAAAGGAGCAGAAGTGTCTCCATTCCATGTTATACTGTAAATTAATTTTATTCACAAGCATACAATGATTTATTTACTTACCATTGTTGGGGTTTTGCTGTTTTTTATCTTAGAGGACTCCTTTGCTTTCCACCTCTCTTGTATTACTTTGAAACTGAGGATAATGACTGTTTTCATATGGTGAAATTACAACCATGGCATAAACCTAGGTAGTTGAAACATTAGGTTTTGTTTCTTCTCTAAAAGTAGAAGTATCCATGTGGCTACGGTACTCAGATTGTTCTTCACATTGAGAAAATATATTAGCAATCATCAGATGCAAAGATTTTCTTCTTTCTTCTCACCCAGCTTGGAGAGCTTTAAAATGTTAATAAATGTCCGCGGGTGGGCAAGGGGGGGAGGGTAGGATAAAAAAAATTTAGATCTTCAGAGCTTCATGCTCAAGCTAAATATTGTTTGAGCCGTGGCATTCAAAAAGAAATACTTCAGACAGGTATTTTTCAATGAACATGTCTCAAGAAAACCAAAGTGATAGAATGTATTTTAAATTAAATTAGCTTCGCTGCTGGCTGCTAAAATATAGACAGATACAGATGATACATAGTTAAGGCTTAACTAGACCGAGTTCTTCATCACCCACTAACTTCTATTATTACCATCAGCTGGAGGTGGGATTTGCAGTGCTAACAAAAATGACAACAGGTCTGTCATGAAGAGCATTGCCTCTGAATAATCAGCCATTCAGTGTCATCAGCAACAGAGTGCATGACAAGATCCTGATTCAAGAACTAGACGAGACCCTCAGTAAGAAAGAAGTTTCCTAGTGACTTCATTGCATATTTCTCCTTTGGTATGTAGCAGCTTGAAAACATACACCTTATAGGAAGGAAACCAAAGGGAGATGTTAAGTTTTGCAGTACATCAGGGTAGTAGTTACTAGGTTCATATTTGCATACCATAGGTGAAACACTTTCACGACCATGACCTACTTCTCTTGCTTCTTAAAGATTGTAATGTATGCTTCCAATTTAAATGGGTTTTTTGTCATCATGCACAGATTTTACAGAAAGAAACCTGTGCAAATATGTCTGCCTAATTCTGAGATAGAAGAAACATTTTCTCAAAACATTAAAAAAGTTCCTAAATGTTCCCTTTCTTTTCTCCATATACTCCAAACAGATGTGTGTTTAAAACTTTATTGTATATGAAGTTTATGTCACTGTTGAGATTTCCATAACAGTTTATGCATGGTGAGATTTCTGTCTTTTGATCAAAGCCAACTGAATAATAAAATCCTAGGGAACTAAAATCATGCAGAGCTTCCAGAGTACTTTTCTGATTTTATGCATCTTGGATCTAATAATTTGCCAGCAGCACACTAAGTGATTCAGCTAAAATGTGATAGCCTTTTTAAAAAAAGCTGTGTATTATATGTTATCACAGCAAGTACTTTTTCCTTTTGAGTCCCCACCAAGATAAGCTACTGAATTGCAAAAGTGTTCATCCAATAGACAGTTACAGAGTACAAAGTTAGTATTATAAAAAGGAGAGGAGGAGTAAAACTAAGAATTCTAACTGAATTTAAGGAGAAGAATCACAGATCCGAAAACTCTAGCATATAAAATAACAATGTCACATTATCTTTGCTCTCTTCTGCTATGAACTGAAATTTTTCCATGTTAATATCACTCTTTTTCAATCACCAGTGTGATTTTATTAAAATAAAAAAAAAAGGAGATGCCATATTCCTATTATTTCTAATAATTTCAGATTTATGTTATTACTAGCTAACTAACACTCAATATTTACCTAGATTAGTGTAGACTTACCATCAACACACTAAAAGTTAACAAGATTCTTCATGTCACTAAAGTTACTCTCAAATGACAGCACAAGTCTCTGGGCTTGGATGTTTGCTCTGCAACTTAGATAACAGTTGAAGAAGTCCCTCCTGCATTCAAAGTTATAGCATACTGTTTCATTACTAAAGACGTGCCAGATATGCTCAGAATATAGAATCATAGAATCCTAGAATGGTAGGGGTTGGAAGGGACCTCTGGAGATCAGCAAGTCCAACCCCCTGCCAATGCAGGAATACCCAGTGCAGGCCACACAGGAACAGATCCAGGCAGGTCTTGAAAGTCTCTAGAGAAGGAGATTCTACAACCTCTCTGGGCAGCCTGTTCCAGGGCTCAGTCACTCTCACAGTGAAGAAGTTTTTCCTCATGTTGAGGTGGAACTTCCTGTGTTTCAGCTTGTCACCATTACCTCTCATCTTATCCCAGGGCACCACTGAAAAGAGGCTGGCCCCTTCTACTTGACACCCACACTTCAGAGATTTGTAAACATTAATAAGATCCCCTCTCAGTCTTCTCTTCTGCAAGCTAAACAGCTCCAGGTGTCTCAGCCTTTCAAACAAAACCACTCCATGGTGGTTTGGTGTTTTCAACACCAAAACAGTCAGTAGAAAGGTGAAAAAGTTGGAAAGGAGTTAAAAATTTCTCTCACTTGGCAAGGAAAACTCAAAACACAGAGACATGGCTCAAAAAAAAGAAGAGAATAATTCTTCCTGGCCAGAAAAATTAGTTGTATTTAAAATGTCTGTCCCAAAGTAAAGAATATCAGCCCCTTGTTACAGATTTTTAAATAACAGAATTATCATTTTAAACTGGTTTACACATATAAAACTGTTCTCATTCTTAGCTGAACTCCATTTTATGATAATAAGAAATTTGTTACAAAAATGAAGCTTATGACTGGGTTTACATAATAGCCAACTGTTCAGCTGTTAGTCTTGTAACTCTTAAAAATGTTATTGCTGTGCTGATCATTGGGAACATATGCTTACTTTAGATTTCTGACATGTTCTTTCATTGTTTTACTTCCTTTTCTAACTTACATGGGTCAGTTAAGTATAGAGCATTAAGTTCATTTTTAATCACTGTTTTGTCAAACAGGACAGAGCAGCTCACCTATATTTTCACTGATGTTGAAAATTCTTCCAGTATTAAGCAAGAAATGAGGAAAGAAGCTCTCCTTCCCCAATGCAAATTGTATTTTGTGCTTCATTAAAGACCATGAAAGCCATTCACTTTCAACAAACTGATTATTCCCAATTAAAGTTTTTAGTGCTTGGAAAAAAGCAGAATCTAGAAGGATGATGTGCATAGAGCGTGAATCAGGCCCTACAATTTTATTAGAAAAACTTCAGATGGAAGTTACCATCAGTTACTGATACACTTGATGCAGCTGAATGGTTCATTTAATGAGATACATGGATGTAGTCTCTGGGCAAAAAAGCTCAATTTTCCATTTTTTTTTTACAACAGCTGCAGCAATTGCCATGGATGCCTTTCACATCCAACTAAATTAAATACCGAGCAATCACTTTCTGATGAACCCACTATTTTAGAAATAGTGGAGTGTGTTTACTATGTCTCTCATTGGAACTGAGGAGGACAGACTGAAGAGTCACAAAGTTAAAATGTCTTAACACTAGATATTGCAGAGCTGTCCACTTCATGTGGCATCTCAAGACTGTTCCTTTATGCTCAGTAAGTCCTTGTCTGCCTACATATATGCCAGCAGCTGTTGAGTCCTTCCAGAGCCCTGAACAGAATCAGTACTCACAGTTCTGGTATCCGGCTCCTTGGGATAAAGAAGGATTGCACTTCAGTCTTCCCTTATTTGAGAAGGAAGAGGTGCAATGCTGCTGCACAGTCTTGGTCAGGCCTGTTGCTTTGATGATGAAATCTGATCAATCTTGTTCTTTCCGGTTTTCATCACATGCTTCTTAGATTGTCTCTCTACTCCTAGTTATGGTTTCTTGCTTGAAGGGGGTGGCAGCTTCCCTTTTGTCCCATAGTGACCTTGTTGGGAGATTGTGGATCAGCATGACTCCTTTTCCTGGGAAAGAAAATGGAGGGAAGCAGCAACTCCTGCTTCTCCTGGTAATTGACGTTCTTACCTTGCTGATGACAGATCCGCCACACCGCTGGCAGATGTTTGCCAGGCTACGCAGCTCAAATGTGTTTTAATAGACACGGGATAGAGAGGGATTTACATTGTCTGGAGGGACATGCTAATATAAATACAGCATAGGAGAAAACACAGAAGCTCTTGAGACAAAACTCGGTTTGACAATGGTGCAGGTATCACTGAGAGAAGAAAAGGGGTGGAAGTGAGTTTCTCTTTGCGGCACACTGAGGTATGACTATAGCAGGAGCAGGCATGCCAACGCAGAGGTAGACGGCCTAGACAACACAGATGCATAGTCATTAAAATACAAACCAGTATCCCTAATAAGCCTATACCCCAGTCCTTTCCAATGCACCTTCATAGCTTTTGTTGTGCTACATAAATTAAAGGTAATTAGGATATGTGACTTTCACATGGTTTCATTTTGCTGTTTATAGGCAAGGTAAGATTAAGATGGCTCTGAAGTGATACATGGGAAATACTCAGGTGGATCCAAGGGTTACACAAGGTCAGTGAGCTGATAGGATTTCAGCATTTTCAGTGAATTTGGAGGAGGGAAGGGAACAAAACTAAACTCACTGTGGACAGAAATGAAAGACAGCAGTGATAAAAATGATAAATAATCATCAAAGAGTAAAGAGAGATGATGCTAAGGTAATGATGAGGAAGAGAAGTAAAGACATGAATCCAGAACTTCATGTCAAATGTTGAGCCAGGATTGAGGAGATAAAAGACTTCCAGATCAGATACAGCCTTCTGTGTTAAATAGAATTTTGAACGGCACAGTTTCATTCTTTGTATCACTTAGCTCTTCATTTGTGCTCCCTCAGCTGGAACATCTTTATGGTAGCAGGGAGATTGCACATAAAGTAGAAGACAAGAAAACACAAAAGGACAGCTTCTTGTTTGCAGGACAGTGTTCTATAAGGCACAGGTATTACAGCTCTCTTTTCAGGTTGGATATGGACAGTGTATTGTTATGTGGTTGCTAAGGAATTTTTCTGCCTTAAAATGTCTGTAAATTTGTGAATATGTATGAGCAACAATCCTTCATACCCTTCTTTTAACATCCTATTCTCTATCTCTTTTCTTTGTCTGCCTTTTTTTTGTTTGTTTGTTTGGTTTTTGTTTGGTTTTTTGTTTGTTTTTTTGAGCAGGAAACCTTTTTACTTTCTCTTATTACCTCCCCTTAGTTACATTATTGGTAGGTTCAAGAGAATACCTCCAGCATAAAAATGGAGAAAAATAGAAGGTTAAGGTACTAACATTTCTCAGAGCCTTTCTCATTTCTTTTTTGTGGTTTGTTTGTTTGTTTTTTTCAAGCTGTTCTTAGAATTGGGAAGATAGAAAAGGTTTAGACTGAGATAGTTTACAAAATGGACTTTACATTTTTTAAATGATACTGCAGAGAAACTTCACAAACTGAAAAGGCAGTATTTCCTGGAGCAAAGAAAAATGGTTGGGAGTAGTTGTTCATAATATCATTTAAAAGGAAAAGTGTATACACAACACTAGGCCCATAGAAAAAAAATTTAAAAAAAAAGCAAAGCTATAAACAATATGGCAATGTACTGTGATAACAAAATCTTATCTGTAAAAATATATATATAAAAGAAAATGTACTGTCAACATGCCTGTACATCACACACATTGAACCAGTCAAACCAAAATGGTCATATTAAGTACCCTACTTAGATTTAGGTTAAGGCAAACATGAGGTAAAATGCATGAGGCTAACTGCCAACTCAGCTATTGACTCAATTGTTATATAGAATACATTTGCTGTGGTAATTTAACAAGCCAAACCTTCTTTCCATGAAATGAAAAAGATGTCATAGAGTAGGTTTAAATTTCACTTACAGTATGTCATCAAATACCAGTTTTCAGTATTTGCTTTACATTTACTTGAACTTGTGTCAAATTGAAGTTCCTCGATTTAGCTTGTCAGAACTAGCTTGCTTGAACTACTTCCTGTTTTTTTAAAAAGTGGCTTCATAACAATAAAAAATACTCATAGGAAAGACAAACTGTTTACTTTCAGCAACAACCCCTTTTATTTTAATATTTTGAGTTTCCTAGACTGCATTAAGCTACCCTACTGCTGTGTGGTACCAAACAAAAGTTATCTTTATTATTCATAGTATAGAGGACTAGGCTATTATTTATGCTGACTATATACAGCATATAATTACTTAATTTTAAATGTTGCACAATTATTTGAGCAAATGCATTAAATTCAAAGATCAAAACCTTCTATGAACTTGTACATTAATCTCTTCTTTGATCACAGCCCATAGTTACTTTCTTTCCCTTCCCCAGGAGATCAGTGATTGTGGATTCCCAGCAAAGTAAACTTTGAGAAGCAGATCCTAAGGCATTGTTGTGGACTCTTCTATTTTCTAGCAGTTTCAGGTTGAGAGTACTCCAGCAGTAAAGAAACAATGAAATAGTTCTTTTAGAAAAAAGATGTTTGTTTTCCCCAAAGGTGTATATTACTTTCAGGAGTATATTACTTGAGCTCTAAGATCCATGTTACCGTCTTTTGATCTTCAGATCTATATATGCACTTGTGTTTCTATATCTTCTGTAGATACGTAGTCAGAGAATGCATATCTGGATTCCTCAGAAAAATGAAACGCACTCTGTCTACCTAGAGTCATGGCTACTCAGGCCTGTTTTGACTGCTGACATTTTCATTTTTTCCTCCTCAGTGCATTTTCACTGTGTACAGTACCATGTGTACTTAATTAAATACATTAATTATAGTACCACTGTGTACATTAGTACCATGTGTGGTTTTTTGAGGGGTAAGGGGTAAAACCAGACATATGAGTCTGGAATTTCTTATAATGGGTTCTTCGATTGTTGAAGGAGACAGAAGTAATAGGAATTCTGTTATTTGTCTTGTGGTCTAATCTTACTTTCAATTATACAGAGATGGATTTTACAGTTTTTGCTAGAGTTCATTTAGTTCATGTACTTACAGTCTTAAGCACTTATAGGAAAAGAACCCAATTGTTGCCTGTAATACCAGGAGCAAGGATGTGTTGTCAAGGACTTTATGTTACTAGTATGTTGTCAAAGTCTAAGCACCCCCAGAGAGAAGGGAAGAAAAGCTGGCTGTTTGTTCTCTAGGCCACAGTTATCAGAGGGGAGGAAAGTAACAAGTGATTGGACAAAATCATGGTGCAACCTCAGGAGAAAAACATGTGCATGTCTGAAAAAAAAAAAAAAAAATTATGCACGCTTCCTCTGTTGGATTAAACTGTTATCAAGAGGCATCTTAAACAAGGTGAAATTTGTCATTTCTCTGGACTACAACTGAGGAGAACTAATTATCAGGAAAAGTTTTCCCCTGTGGACTACAAAACCAGTCTTTAGGTCAGAATAAGTGATAATGAGGAAGTATGGTGATTAAGTCAATGCAGGGTTTCTAGAGAATAAATATAAAAGGTCATTCAATAGGGTGTTATCATACAGAAGCTTTCAAGCTTGCAGATTTTGATTTGCTTAATAGAAGGTACTGAATATTTAACAAATTTACATCATATAGGCTTCTCTTATCTCAAATCATTAAATGGGAAATTAACTCCCAAGAAACTTCAACGTGAGGATAGAAATGAAACTCTTTCTTCCAAAAATCCAATCTATTTCTTTGAAAAACAAAATGATAATGAATAAGAACACTAATAATCCTCAAAACCTAATTAAAATATTTCAGTGATGGTGAAGTATGTTGCATGGCAGGAAGTGGGAGCCTAAGAGATCACAGAGATAACTGTCCTGTGATGCACAGAATCCAAAACTCCCCCACCATGCTGCTTAATATAAAGTATCCTAGCAGCCTTCAGCATGAGGGTAAAATGGAAAAGAAATTACCTACTGTATTCATTGGTACAATTTTCCTTATTTTTCTTATTCATGGATTAATGTTGAAATATATATTTAAATCTTTGGTTTTTTCCATTATCTTGTTTGCCTTCCCATCCACCCCTCCTTTGACCAACAGTGGCTGTGTCACAACTCCTTCTGACTTCAGAGAGGTGTTGGAGGGAGAAACACAAAACTTGTTCTTTACTGCAGAGAGAATCTACTTTCCTCTAGCCTTCCAACTCAAATACTCCGTAAGTATTGGATCTGTTTCCTCTTTTCACATTTCATTTTTCTGAATCTGTCCCTTTACAATGTACATTAGTGTTGTTGGGATTTTTCACAATTCTCTCTAAATACAGGGAGTACAGGTATTTGAACAGAAGTTGTCCTTCCATCTAACTTTTTTGCTTTAGTGAATGTGAGAATGTGACTATACATGAAGGTTGTGTTTGAGCTGTTAAGGTGAGCCTTAAACTTGACCAAAAAGTTCTGAAGCTGAAGAATCTCTGTAAATGATACAGGGAAAGCAGTCAAAGCTGTGCTACTCTGCTAGCCAAAACATTTGCATAGTCTTGCATCTGCTACAGTCTGTGTTGGAACAATAGAAATAATGTTAAAGCATTATGTATAGCATGCTGACCTCTTGCTTTAGGTAATATCATATGAGAGTTCATTCATGGTTCGGTTCTTGATCTTGTTATCGTTTTGCTGTCAACCTTTAATATTGTCAAGGGAGTATGAGAATATGCCAGTGCCAGATCCAGTCACGCTGTTGGTATTTCACTTGATCTCTAGCATCTTGTTGTAAATGCAAATTCTTGGCAGACATGACTGACATTGAGTGAGCATAATTATTCCTGTTTGCGTTTTTGGGCGCTGTGGTGATAAGAAAAGATAAAATAGAAGCCTGGTTTGGGCATAAGATTTGTATTGCCTTTAAAGAAAGTGGTGCTAGAGCTCTGTGGAATTTAAGTTAATTTTCTCCATCAGTGTAATGCCAGCTGGGTGAAAGCTTCTGCCAGTTTCTGTGCTCCACACTGTGTGTAAGAGAAAATATGGTGTTCAGTTAATCTTTTAATTAGAGAACCAGTCTAATATAGATTTTGCTGGTAGTACCATTGTTACTAAGTTTTCCTACCTTCTCCTTTCACTTAATGACATTTTGGAATTGGAACTATTTGGAATCCAGTTTTATTTCTAAGGTGAACTTAAGAAGACCACAGATGTTCAAATGCTCATGTATCAAGAAAGGAACATAGCCAGAATATGTGATATACCTCATTAAGGATTAGGTATTGAGGTTATTTAATACCAAAATTGAGTGAGAAACACAAAAAAGGGAATGGTGACTGCTAGCACAAGAACTGGGCAAAGGAACAGGTGGTGGTTGAGGCTGGAGGGCGAAAGTTCTGTCTCTGTATGTGTGCTTTACATGCCCACACAAACTCTGCCCCAAGTGTGTGAAGAACTGAGTAGTAGTGACCTGTGGGTAAGATCTCAGGGTAGGAAGGCATGGTCTCACTGCTAACCTAGTTACATTAACAGCTGTAATTTCTTAGGTTTACTTTCAGAGTTGGCAATTTTACTACACATCTGATTGGTTTTGGTTTTAATATTTAAAAAATGACTTAAAGCTCCAGTAAGAATCCACAT
Organism: Actenoides hombroni; assembly: GCA_024336885.1. NCBI lineage: Eukaryota > Metazoa > Chordata > Aves > Coraciiformes > Alcedinidae > Actenoides > Actenoides hombroni. The sequence continues at coordinate 69,638,508 of WUAM01000431.1, read as the reverse complement.
AATATATTTCCAAGAGGTGATGATTGTGATATCCTTAAATAATGACATTTTTTTGATAGATATTACAGTTTTGTGATATAGTAGCGTATTTTGAATGCAAATCACAGCTGCCCTGGACCAGTTTTCCTCAACTGACTAGGAGTTCCATTTCACAATAGTTGTGTGCAAGTATCATTGAACAGAGAAATATGTGAAAAAATTGTACTTAAAGCAAATTAGGAAGTGTGAATTCATTTCAGTTTTGAAAGAATAGTCAACATCTATGAGAAGTCATTTGCTTTTACATTTATACAGCTGTAAAACATATTTTGTGGTGGCTGTAGTTGTGTTTGAGCAGGACAATTTCTTTTAGTTTGGCATGTTGGCAGGCCTGCAAATACTGTGCTTCTGCTGTTGAGGAAATGACCTTTGTTGGAAGTATCTTAGAGTATAACTAGCTACCAATTAGAAAGATTAAGTTCTGCAAGCTGGACTCTAGGGATATAATCACTAAGAAAAACCATGAAGTGTGTAAGTTTAATGTGTGGCAAAAATGCTAGGAGGTAGAAGACAGTTTTTTCCTACTTCAGCTCTGGTTTAGTGTTCCCCCTAAAATAACCGTGTGGAGTATAAGAATGGATGTTCCATCTGCAGAAAAAAGTTAGGATGGGGGAATAAGGGTGATCTTGGTCTTTAGATGCTGGACTACTTCTCAGACTTGTTTCTGGTTCTGTGTGTTGCTCCAGTTCTAATTCTGGCCAAGCCACTTTTTTAAAGGCCCAAATCCCTTCCAGCAGTATCTGCTCTCCTGTGGTTTACCTCGTGTCTCAACAGCATGCCAGGCAACAAATTGCCTCACATAAGGGAACCCACATCTCTACTGAGGCTTTGAGACTGCTCCACAATACCAGTCAGAATTAATACAAATGGATGATTAGAACCCTCAAGTTCAGTGAGTCTAAAAACCAAATCTATCCTTTGGAAGAATGAGTGGAAAAAGAATGCTGTACCCTGGAGAGTGGTCACAGGTGATGTGATGTATCTTTTTGTCATGTGTTGTATAAGCTCCAGAGCTGTAAAAGCACTACCAAATTGCATGAGCTTTTTAAGTTGAGTGACTTTGTAGACTATGATTTCCTGTTCCCATTGTGCCTCCATTCTGTAGAACTTCTGAAACGCTTTAGAAATCATCTTGATGCATCTTAGTAAAAGCTGGGGTAGCGCTGCTGTTCTACAATGGGAAAAAAATGGACAACACTTCAGAAGGGAATGGCTTTTATGCCAGTGATCACTAGCTACACCCTCATGTCACTGTACAAACGAGGTAAAAAACTTTTTAACAGCATTATCGTACAAGCTAAAGTTGTACACTGGACACTCCCAAGTCGATGGGCTGGATGGGATCCACCCGAGAGTGCTGAGGGAGCTGGCAGAAGAGCTTGCCAAGCCACTCTCCATCGTTTATCATCAGCCCTCGTTAACAGGGGGGTCTCAGATGACTGGAAGCTTGCTAATGTGACCCCTATCTACGGAATGTAGTTGCCTGAGGCAGAAATGAAAACCATTAAAGCAAATAAGCTCTTAATTTAAAAAAGGACAATTGTAGTGGGCGGGTGTTATAGTGAATGAGTATTGAAAGAGGAGAAAACCAGCATGTAACTGGGATTTTTGTATGCAGCTGTATTGGAAAGAAAGTGGTTATCAGCTTGCAAAACCTTTAGAAAAAGGTTGCAAGTTTTAATAAAGCAGTGTTATCTTTTTACTCTTCTAAATGCTAAAAAGATTGACCTCTTAAGTTCTAGAAAATCAGTTCTTGTCTATGATTTGGTTTAAAAAGAGTGCTGAAATGAAAATTTGAAAGAAAATTTGATGGCATCCTAACAAACTTTCCGTACAAAATTGTTGATTTTAATGCAATTTTATTCCAAGAAATGGTGACTGTACAACTGGAAGGAATCAAATGTCACTGAATCACTACTTTATGTTTACAGGTAATTGTGTAGCAGATAATTAAGCTCAGAATTCAGTCAGTTCTTGTGTCTGTGTCTCATAACTGGAAGCTAATGACTTCTGGGGACCTGGGATTTTGCCACCTTCAATCCCATTCAGGTTCTGTACAGGTAAAAGCTGACGTGCAGTGTGGATTTGTAGTGGCTACTCTGCGCTGAATCTCCTTGTGCGTCCTGTCGCTGTGGACTGTCTTATAAGGTAGCTGTTGTTTCTTTCAGAGGAGTTCTAGCAATACGCTGTTAATTTAAACCTTAGGTTATTGCTGTAGTGACTCCTTTATATGAGCAAATGATGGGCAGGATTGGAAATTGATGCATGTTGTTATTGAGATAATTAAATCTGAGCAAGTTACAAACACTTTAAGGTGTTCTAACACCTTAGTCTTGCCCACAAACATTGGTATTCTTAAAAATCAGTGCTCACAGTTGGACTTGCCCAGTTTAGTGGTAATTCATGAGTGTGTCTTCAAAGTCCATGTGCTTGCAGTAATGAGCTCAAGCCTGGCAAATTCACTTTGATCCAAGGTCTTGCTAGAGTTCTTAAGTGATGCTGTGCTTTCCCCACAGTTGTCTATGCAGGTTTAGTGAGACAGCTTTGAATGAATCTGTCTTGCATGCATCAAGACTATGGAGATATGCTGCAAACAAACAGGTTTTCACCATATTACCATCATATATTATATTTCAGTAAGGAATAATGGATCCTCCTTTGTTAAGCAGCATAATGAGAAAGCAGACTTCTTATTTAAATATTTATGGAAAATGAAGAAGGTATTTCTACTATTTCTTCTTAGAGATTGTTTTATAATCTTACAAAAAAGAGTTATTTTTCTTTAGTTACTTGTTTTTCCCAATTTCTGTTTTCCACCTCTGTTTATATTTTCTCAAACTGAAAGCTACAGTAAGAACAATTCCCCTTGGTAGAAAGGGTGATGTTATCATTTGTTATTTCCAGACCGAAAATGTTTGCTCTTTTAATCTACAGTTAGAATTAAATTTATCATTAGGAAAAACAGACTTTTGATTTCTTGGATATATCACAAAAATGTAAATAATACACTTCTTTCAAGATAAAGAAGTCTAAAAGATGAAGGAAAGTGTAAACCAAAAGATTTTTTATATAATAATATAAGCACTTTGTTTATGACGCTTTTTAGACCACAGAGCACTTTGCTAAGGGAGGAAATAACATTGTAAAGGGAGAAGTCCTTTTTAAAAGTAAAATATATCAGATATGTTAATGATGGTCAAGTCTTGGGGTATGTATACTGTGGTTGTTACCAGCAACTTAACAGTAAATTCCTTGGATAATTGCAGCTGGTACTGACTCTGGTAAAAGCAGTATCATAGTTGTTTAGTCAGAAGTGACTAATAGTAGGGATTTTAATGCCTTCCACTGTAAAACAGTGTGCTATTACAGAGCTTTCTAAATATATCTCATCATGCATTTATCTTTTCCTATTCTCTTGATTGACTCTTGCTCTCCTGAGACATATTAAAATGTCATTTTATCATTCGGTTGAAGAAATGCGGATAGTTTATCCTAGAGTAAAAATGACATTGAACAATATTTTGAAAAGAAAAAGTAGAAGGATTTCAAACCACTTTGTTTTGCTGATGTGTAGGCAAGTGTTTATTTCTAGTATTATTTGTAGTTTTTACTTAAAAAAATTTTTTTTTCATGATGATGCGAGGGGATATTAAGAGAATATTGGCAGATTGTCTTATAAATTTTGGTTTTAAATTGTCAAAGTAATGCATTATTGCACTCCAAACAGTTGTTATGCTAGTTTTTCTTCACTGTTGCTGCAAAAAAATATGTAATTTATTCAAAAAGGAAGAAACTGAGCACATCATTATGCCTTAACAACAGATAGATTCAATGACAGATGGCTATGCATGTTGAGTGTTGTTTTAAGCTATAATTGGATACTTATGTAAGTATGCTTAGTCAAATATGTGTAATTATGCTATCTTGGTATGCAGACTAACTTAATGGGTCATTCCAAGGTTCAAAGACATCGAAAGTACTGATTATACTGGACGTACCCTTGTTCTGTTGCAACACTTATCTAGACAAAACCCAAATAGAAGCCTCTGCTGTTTCCAGTTATTGCTGTTTACTGCAAAGCTTACAAAATCTGATAAAGTCATAAATTAAATGAAACAAAATGCCATAGGAAGTTTTTGTCTGTTTTAATTTTAAATTTTGAGCCATGATACACTTGCGACTCCTTTTCATTTTCTCACTCATAAATGTCATTTATTCTTAACACAGTTGGTAGCTTCCTTACTGTAATGAGATATAATAGTAGTGCAGAAATTTCTACTTGACGCCAGTAAGATGGTGAATATTAAGCAGAGCCTTGAAAAATGGATATGGTTGTCTGATTTCTGCTCTTACTGAGGAATACCCTGAATTCACAGCTAACTATAGCAACACAATGTAGTCAGTGTGCATAGGGGGTTCCTGCTTCTTGATGACAAGCAAGCCCAAGCTGCAGAAATAGAAGTTTGCTGTGCTCACATGCCTTTGCTGTGATGTGGAAGGCCTATCAGTCTGACCTCAGTGCTGGGGAAGGTTATGGAGCAGATCATCTTGAGTGCCATCACGTGGCATGTACAGGACAACCAGGTGTCCAGGCCCAGTCAGTCTGGATTTATGAGAGGTAGGTCCTGATCTTCTATGACAAAGCAACCTGCTTAGTGGATGAAGGAAAGGCTGATTCTGTGAATGTTCCCCCTCTGAGATGAGAAAGCCTTTGTCATCTCCAGGCACTGGGACTTTTTTATTTGGTCACCTATGAGGTGGTCTGGATTTTAGCTTTTTATCATAAGGGATTTGTTCCTAATTACTGTGTTCAGCTTACCACTGCTCCTACTCTGTAGAGAGCAGAAAACCTTCATTTCCCATTCATACTGTAACAAAAGAGGAAGGCAGCAGTGTTGGAAGAGCTGATGCTCATGTTCGAACCAAGTTTAATTAGTGCCTATATTAATGTGAAACTTTGCTTATTTCTTTAAATTAGTCCTGCTTGTTGACCTTGTCAAAAGCATGGTAATTGTGTTCTTGTATTTCTCTACTGATAACTTCAAAAATGATTCTGAGTAATTACTTCATAAAACCTTTATGGACTTGCCCTGAAAATTGAGCCTTAACACACATGGGCCATGTTTTCTATCATACAGTTAAGAATAAAGAACCCTTTTACCATCAGTGTGATATTAGGAGAAGCATAAAACAAGACCTAGGTTCCAAGCTTAAACTAGGAGAATGCTTTTTTGAATATTTGCGTTTTTTTCTGTGCACAAATCATACCAGCTTTGAACAGGAGCCATCTGCTAGCATAGTGTTTATATTAATACATGTATTTGATATTCTTTCCACATGCTTTTCCTCAGCAAGATGGATTTGCAGGAGGTATGGTGATCATCACCTCTGCTTCTACTGAACATGATTGTGCTCCCTAAACAGTATTTGCTGGCTGCCCTACCCACAGGTGGATTCTCCACTCTAGGTACCAAATGAACAGAAGCCTTTGCTTTTGGCTCTGTACCTAATCCCCAGAGAAATACAGGATTATATACTGTTCCTATATTTGTATCTCCCTGAGAGGTTTTGCTGGCTGTATAGAATTACGTTCCCTGGAGCCTTATTCTCCCAGGAATTGAATAAGGATGAAAACTTATTTCCTAATTGTGTTCAGAGAGGGAGGTCCTTCATAATGAAGTGCTTTAAGTTCAGCCTTTCCAAGTCTTTTGCTGCATCTAGTCTGCAGCCTTGAGCTGTCACCTGGTGAAGTCAAGTTGCTGGGCAACCGGGAGATGCAGTAAACTTCAAAAATATGAGTGTTTTTCCTCATAACTACTCCCATGTCTTTATAAATTCTGACATATGATTACTACTTCTTTTTTTTTTGCGCCTCATCAGTAGGTTTTAAAATGTCAGGTTTTTTAAAAACGCATTTGATTTCCCTGAACATGAAAAAATGGCACATGGAAGATTTTAATTTTAAATTTAAATTACACCCTTGGTCAGGACATAATCTGTAGCTCTAATCCTTGACCTTTATCATTTCAGGTATCTTAACTTCTGTATCTATCAATTTACAAGGAATATTGTTTAATACAAGTGCTAAACTCTAGCTAGCATTTTGTTTTTCTCTTTGTAAGGTGAATTTTTCATGTTACCTTAACTTCTCGAGCTAGCTACATAAAGGAATTAAGCCTGCAATGATGCTTACAATTGAGTGTTGACACTTGGGCATAATGATGGGTGTATTCCATACAGATGATTCTTTTGTTTAGAATTTTATGAGCATATTTTAAGCAAAAAGACCAATATTTTCCTATGTTACTGACAGTTGTTTTATAGGAAGACACTTGGATAGTATGCAGTAAGAGAGGAATTCTAAGACTGAAAGGGCAACATGGTGAGCTTTCTGTCTTTATTCAAGTAGTTATACAGGTCTATAACAGCATTTAATGAGACTCCTGAGGATCATGAAATGGTACTATGTTTATGTAGTTTACTACAAAACTGTACCTGAAGTTGTCTTTTTTGCTAGAAAATACCTGAAAGTCCTTCTGAGGAATAAAGGAGCTATGGCCTTTTTGTAATGGTTCTAAGTGTAGAACTGTGGTGGTGGGGGATGCAGGAGTGACTCGATGAGTGAATTTTCTAGTTAATAACTACAGTTAAGGCTCCTGATTCTCTGTCCAGGACTGACTTGGTTACATTCATGCTGGAAGGGAGCGTTCGGATGAAGAGTTAGAAATGCGGTTGCTATTCTCATCCCTAATAAAAAGGCCAAATGCGGTGGCAGAAAGCAACTGCTCCAGGTTTTGATTTGTGTTCTTTTACATACAGTCCTTGGCAGGACCTTTTTGTATTGAGGAGGGCAGAGTTCCTCATCAAGACAGTCATGCAGTAGACATGGCCAGTGTAACCTGTTTGTGCTTTGTGATTAAGTAGAGATTTACCTTTTATTTCCTGTTCAGACACCTTTGCAGGTCAGCAGTACATACTTGGCTGTCTCTCTGGAGACAGTGGGTCTGCATATGTGACTCAAGAGTTTCAGGTAATCACAAGATCATGTACATACTTGACTAATGTAAACATCCAGTTCTAAGACTAAATGTATACTATATGAATGAGATGTCTTAAATAAATCTTTGTAGGATGTCTGTAGGTTTATTCTTTTAGGTTCTGTTTAATTCATTTCTTCAGTACCTGTTGTATAGTCTGATGCTTTGTGTGCTGCACCATTAATGATGAAGCAGAGGAGGGAGAAAATTTATGACAAAGAATACAGACGTTTCTTTTTTACTTTTCACATTAGTTTGTTAGGAGAAAGTGTGATGTTTTGAGAAATTTAGAGACAGAATATACTTCCTAGAAAAAGGAATACATATATAACTTATTCTTTTTCCATGGCATTGATATGGCACTTGAGAAGAGTATGTGACTAGGTTAATATAAGACTGTCTCTACTGAAGGCATCAGTAGACATACTGATGAAAAAATGTTTGAAAACTACTGGGATATGAGATAGCTTCCTCCTTCACTATGTCACCTACACAGTCTCTTCCCCTTTCCCCTGAAAGGCTCTGGCAAAGTGTCCCAGTATCTATAGTGGTTATCAACAGGTGCCTGTTCCCGTAATATGTCTTGGCAAAAAGATGTCTTAAGCTGTCCTGTTTTTAGCTGTGGATGGTGGTACAGTGGGACTCTGAAGTTGGTTTGGGCATGTAATTCCCTTTAGGTAAACAAAGATGGATATTTTTGGGGGACTGAGTGATAGTACTGCTAGTATATCATCCTTCATATAAATGTTTCAAAAAATAATTTATAAACTGAATGTCTGCTGCAAAAGCAGATTAAGAAGATTTTTTGTAAAAATAAATTGTAGATGTCAGAGTTACAGCTGAGTTGTTTGTTCGCATGATACCCATCTATAATGTTACTAATGACATTCTGAGTCAGTAAACACCCTTTATTAATGTGCAACTGTTTCAGTATCTGATGAGACTGATGTAATTCAAATGTTCAGGATCAAATACCACTGGAGAGATTGCTATACTGTTTTTCTGGATTTCCTGGCATGCCCTCCAACATTAAGTTGACTACTACTTAATGTAACTAGACTTTTTTTTTTCCCCCTCTTAATTTAGTGGCAGAAAGAAGAAGTTAATTGAATGACTGTTACATAGGCTGTGGTGTTGCATATGATCATTCTTCCTTGCAATCAGAGATTGTGCTTTACTATGAAAATAGCTTAATATTTTTCTGATAAATTCAAGAAAAAAGAATAATACTAGACAAATCAATTTGATTTAATTTTAAACATCTACAGGCTTAATAAGTGTACTTAACCTTTGATTCTGCATATGGTACTGTATACACCATCAGACAAGAGCAAGAAATGACAGTTCTTGTCTGGCTTAGGTGAAGTAATGGGGCAGAAAAGCTTAATTCTGTGTGAAACAACATCATTAAGTTGGCCTTACCCCGACTATTGCCGTAGATTAAATCACTCAGCAGAATGGAAAAGCTAGAGCAGGACTTGCCCATTGGGTCAAAGTTCTCTCTTGCTGTGTAAGAGTGTCAGCCACCTTGACTATTTTCTTAGCGTCTTTTCATTAAATCACTCTTGAATATCTTGCTTAAAAAGTAATCTTGTATTAAATTGCCACATGTGTGATTTAAGGTCAGTATTACTCATTGAAGGTAAAATGCAAGGGTTACAGCCCTTGGCTGCCAGGGCACCCTGCTGACTCCCATCGAGCCTGCTGCTCACCATCACCCCCAGATCTCTTTCTGCAGGGCTGTGTTCCAGCCACTGCTCTCCCAGCTTATAGCTGTGCCCAGTATTACTCCATCTCAGGTTCAGGATCTGGCACTTGGACTTGTTAAATTTCATCCCATTAATGATAGCCCAATGCTCCAATCTATCTAGATCCCTCTGTGAGGCCTTTTGTCCCTCAAGAGGGTCAACAGCACCTCCCAGTTTTGTATCATCAGCAAACTTGCTAATGGTGCATGCAGCTCCTGCGTCCAGATCATTGATGAATATATGGAAGCCCAGTTTAGGGTCAGGTTAATCTGATTGAGAAACCCAACTTCCTTCTATGAGTACACAAGTGGCTACTGAGAACTTTTTTTTTTAATTGTACTTAGACAGTGACAGATAAGATCTGAAGCAAAACTGTAGCCTTACTAAGGCGTGATGTCCCGGAGAAGATGTGCAGTCTCTGTTGTCTCCACTGGTTTGAACAACATTGTCTTTTGTTGAAGGAAATACAGATGTTTTCTTTTCTCAGTATTAGTTTTAACAATTACCTATGTTCTTGGACATGAACTTTTCATCCTTGGGAATAGGGTATTGAAAGAAAAGAAATGCTACTCTTCTTTTGCTCCTATCTTCCTAGACAGAAGAGGCATGAAACTTTTTGGAAATGCATTCCTTATATCTTCAGACAATCTTTTGTTCTGCTGTTGTCTCTAGTTTTCAAAGTTAGAAATGCCTGCACTAGTTTTGACATGGTCAAAGTCCTTTTATTATTATTTTTTCATACTTTCAGTAAATAACAAGGAAAAAAGTACATTTTTGAGGTTGCTATGTGGTTGCTATAGAATATGAGGGAGGAAAACATGCTCTTTGTATTTCGCAGCACAGTTCATCTCTATTTAAAAAGAGAGAAAAAAAAAAATCCTTAAAATCCTAACCACCAAAACCCAGAACAAGTACATGTCCTGAATAAAGGAAATGCTTATTCAGGTGCTATATTAAATTAGCTGGGGCAATAAGGAGGCATTAAAAGCATGAATCCATCCTGCTTGAGTCTGGGATTGTTTTGAATATCTCTTAAAAAAACCCAAACCAGTCAAAGACCCTTAATAAACCAAACAGACAACAAAAACCCCACTTCCAAAACTGTTAAAAACTTCTTTTAGTATTTAAACTTTTCCTTTGTTTTGGCAGAACTTTGTTTTATCTAAACAGAAGTTTTGGACAAAGAAAGACCTTTGCTCTCACAGTCCTCTTTTTCAATCTGTCAGGTTCTGTGCTGTGTGGCAGCTCATGGAGTTATAAGTTACGGCACAAATATTATCTATGCAGCCCAGAGAGGACTTCTTGTTAAACAAAAGCATAGGTCTTTGAAAAATCTGGATTTGTTCTTTTTCACCCATTTCCCACTGTTCCTTATCCTGTAGATGACTATGGAAGCCCTTGCAACTTGCTTGATACTTTTCTTGTCGTTGCTTTATTCGTCTTAATATATTGCTTTTAAAAGAGGAGCTCATCCATTTTCTCTCCAAGGCATTATAGGCATGCAGTAATTTTTCACAGAAAAGCCTACTTTAGAAATGTTTGAAAATGTATGCAGTGATCCTTTAATCTTTTCCTCTTTGTGAACACTTTGCTGTTAGTTTGAAAGCCTTAATTCGATGATGACAACTTTGCCCTCTTCTATTTCTTTAATTGCTTATCGCTCTGCATTTGTACCAGTGCTGTCCTTTTTAAGCATACATACACAATGCAAAGGTAAAATTGTCTCTAAATGTTACTGCCACTACCAGTCCAGCAGTATGAAGTATTTTTTTCTCTCCAAACATAAATTTGTGTGTCATAAAGTGTTACTTCAGCATATTTAGTCCAGACATTGTATTAGGATTTATAGCTGGCTTGGGAAGCAGGTGCGACTTAAGAAATAAGAACCTATGAATATATATCTTTTTGTAAATACACAGACTTTATGCTTTCAAGGTAGCTGAAGATGGAAAATATGGTAGAATTTTTGCTGTTAGATGAAAATTATGGCTATGTAGGTATTTTTCTTAAACATCAAATTAAAAAAAACAACAAACAACCCAGCAGATTAATTTTTGTGCAAAGTTTAACGGTGTGGTGAAGACAACACTAACTCTTTGGAAAAGAGACTTGGCAGAACTTGCTGCTAGTTCTCTGCATGGGGTGTGATTTGCTGCATAGTGCATAGAATTTTTCACCTCTTAGGCAAGATCTGAATTTTGGTGAACCTGCAAAATATAATCATATTAGGAAGAACATACATTGCAACTCAGGATATCGTGACAGCCACAGGTTTGAGTCAGACTTTTTGGAGCTATTTTAGCTCCCATGTTTTCGGTCACTAGTAGGTGAGTTTATTAAGGTAGAGTTCTAATTCTTCATAAACTGTAAAGCCACCTTTCACAATCCATTTTACACTTTTAATGAGGGAAGTGTCTCCATGCATGCATTGGATTTTAGGAAACTCAAATGATTAGCAATCTGATTGAATACTTCTGAACAATGCCTCGTAACAGGAGGGTTGAGGATGGGTATCCCTTGCTCTTGCATGTTGCCATATGGCTCAGGCAGAGCCTGAGTACAGAAAGATCCCTAAATAGAGAAAGGATCATTTGTCTTGTTCCTGCACTCATGGACACAAGGTAATTTCTGGTCATCTCTGGGTTCATTTCCACAGGATTCAGGAAACATTCTAGTATGCTTAGCCTGCGGTTTAAGGAAGATGAACACAAGCTGGCATGTTGCCCTGGAAAGTGCCAGTCTCTGGCATGGAATAGTGAAGTATCATAGGAGCACAGTTCTGTAAGATGTGGACTGAAGTCTTTTTTTTATCCCCTCTGCTCCTGAAGGGATTTGACCAACTGTTGCCTGCACCATCTGCTGTCATATCTGTCAAAGGACATAAGTGAGGCTACCTTGTTCTAACCCGTGTAATTTATTCTGTTTGATGTGGGATTAGTGATTCTGTGTGGAATTACCATCCTTGGAAGCATTATAGACTGACGGGTTCAGGCTGTGAACAGTGTGGTCGTAACTGATGTGAGCTCAGCTTTGAGCAAGGATCAGACCATGTAACCTAGAGTGGTCTCTGCTAGCCTGAATTATTCTGTGATTCTGTTAACTTAGTTTTCTCATATTTTATATTACCTGTGGTTTGTTTTTTCTTTCCTCTTTTACCCTATAGGGTGTTGATTAAACTTCTTGTGTTGTAATAATTGTTAGTAGCAGGTTTTTCTTCTTGGGTCAGTTTTATGGCCATGTCATACTATGTTTCCTCTACTAACACCTTATTCTAGACCTTATCTGAAGTTGTCAGGAAGATCAGTCACCTTCAAGGAGATGTCAAATTGGTAATCTTTTGGGGACTTATGCTGTTCTGCACCTTTGGCATTTGCAGCAATTATACCTATGAAAAAAAATCTATCTGAAAATACAATGAAATGAGTCTTGAAAGCTCACACTTGTCTCACAAATAAATGAGTGAAGTATGTGCAGGGCAGTGGGAATTGAAATTCTTAACCTCTTACAATACTGGGAATAATATGGAAGTCAAATTAGCAAGTGAGATGAAAAGCTATTAAAGTGGTTCAGAATTCAAGTAGTATATGGTCCAAGTCAAAATGGAAAGCAGTGGTGACTGATGACTGGAATAGAGGTCAAAGGAACAAGATTTCATGCAATTATCATGCAAGAAAGTGATTTTTCAGTAACAGCAGCAAATGGCATAATGTTCCGTAGAATGTCATTCTGTAGGGTTTAGCTCAAAAATGGTCAGCTCATATCCATTAGAGGCAAGTTGGTTACCAAGAATTTAAAGTTTTCTAAGAGAAAATATTTGACTATATTTAAAAAAAAGGAGTGAGAAAATGCAAGATACTCTTATCTGGAACTGTCATTTGCTGTCCTCTTTAAAAATCAGTGTAAAAACAAAAATCACTTTAAGTTAATCACTTTTTATCAAACTTGAGTCTGTAGTGAAGCATCTGTGTGTTGTGATATAAGGCTATATTTTACTTTTGTGTGGATACAGCTCTATAAATATCTAGCACTGTGTGCCTTAGATGTGGATAATTGGTGGTTGCCTGGTGAATTTAGCCATTATGTTTATCATAATATTGTGTGCAGTCAAATTTGTTTATTGAAATTTGGATTCATTTGAAGGTAACTTCTGTTAGGCAAAATATTTCACAAAATCATTTTCATCTTCCATTCCTTCTAGCTGGCATGTATGTGTGTATATATAATATATATCTCCAATTAGAGATATATAGATATGAAAATATATATAAAATTAAAACTGAAAAGTATGAAGCCATTATATGCATTTTCCTATAAACTAATCTAAAGTTGCCAATTACTGAAAACACAACAACAATCTCAATATGATTGTATTTTGAATTAGGTTGGAATATTTTTGTACAAGTGCTGCATAAGAGCCCCAGCACTAAACTCTAGGTACTGTTTACTTAAAATATTCCATGCTATGTTAGTGGAAAAGCATGCCCATTGCTCTTACTTTAATGAATGGTCTATGTGGCAATGTAACAGTGTCACTTTAAAGTTTAGATGTATTTGCTTGCACCTAATGTTACCTGAATGTACGTGTTGTAATGACTAATGGGAATTTGGAAGCTGCTAAACATAAATTTGGCTTTTTTTTTTTTTTCTGCAAAGTATGGTGTTTCTATCAGAAAGAACAATGTGACCTTGCTGCTTTTTAGTTTGCTGATAATTGTACCTGTAGTCTATACAAAGGAGGAAAAAGAGAACTTCAAAATAGATCTAAGCCTTTTTTTGGACCAGTGTTCAGCACAAGCCAATTTCATGCAATTCTGTGTAATTATTGCCTCAGAAAAGTCACTCGGGTGTGTACGAAGCCTTTTACCTCACATTTTATGTCACATTTTATGTCTGATTGGAAAGCTGCAGCTACTGTACTTGCAGAATGAAATGAAACACGGGACCTATTTAAAGAAATCTTGATTTTGTCTTTGTGTGAGATGCAGTCATATTTGTACTTATCTTTTCAAGTCTCCCATGTTTTTATCAAAATTAGAACAGGATTTCTCAGCACATGCAAACATCTAGTGGTCTCTTGAGTCTTTTCTTTCCTACTTAAAAATTTTCCTGTCTTTCTGTGATCAGTTTCTTCAAAACTGAGCTACATTCTTTGAAAAGTTCATCAAATCTTAAAAAGCTTTTCTGTTAACCTGGAATGCCTAAGAAAGTATTAAAATACTGTGAAATTTATGCTGTAATGTCATCTGCAAATGAAAGTAGTTAGAAGGTGATGGGTTGGAGACTGTTTAACCTTCGGTGGTGCAGCTGAAAACATTGTGAGAGAGAAAAGCAATATTTTTATATTAACCATGCAAAGGTTATCTCTGGAAAGGAAGAGAGGGCCTTCTACAATCTGATTTCTTAAAACAAGATAGGAATTTCCAGGGGCAGAGATCAGACTTTTGCTGGGCTATGTGTGTGATAGAATTGAGGTAAAGATGGGTTTGCAATCTTCCATTTTCTTTAGAAGCAAAGTGTATTTAAAGAGAATTGTATATAAAAAGAATTTTAAAGCATAGCAGTTGTACCTCAGGTGAAGATGTTATTTCCACTTAAAGTGGAAATTTTCCTAAAATTATAATACCCTACTTCTAACTGCAATGCTAGAAGAATGGCCTAATTTTTCTGAATTAAAATAAAAGAGTAGAAGAAATCACGTTCCATAGGCGGTGATCTAGAGATATCTCTCAGCCCGTTGATAGGTTATTTTGTGGAAGTTATATAGGTTAGACTAAGGAGACATTTCTTAAACGTGTTAAATAAGAATGTTCCATAAATATTTGTCTGATATCAACACTGGAAAATAAACTGAAAGGTCTTCTGGAAATTGTTTGATGTCCTGAAATTGTTGGAGCAATTGCAGGGGGAGAACATGTAGCTCATGAAGCAAGATATGTGTTTGAACTTCTAAACTGATTTCTTTCTAAGTTGAAAAAAAATAGCAAACTGTTGTACATTTACAAGTCTTATGAAGTATTTCACTAAGTGGCTTGGAAGTGTTTCATTTTGTTACAGAAAAGCTTGTCTTCATCACTGGATGTCAAGGTGACTTATAAAGGAATTAAGTGTTGTTACACCAATGTGACAAATTGGGATGCTGACATGTGGAAAAGTCAAGTGATTTGCCAAAGATTACTCATCAGACCAATGGAAAAGCAACAGTAGGCTTTAATCTCTTCATTCTGAGTCACTCCAGTCCTAGAACTAGTGGGCCATAGAATGAAATGTGAAGGATTATAGAAGATTTATTATATGATGCTGCTTCTCTCTTCCTGTGTTCTTAATGTGGGTATGTTGGTTGACAGCTGATTGACATGTATACACATTTGTGTGTGGTTATATAACATTACGTCTTAGGTATCTTCTGCTGGTAGCGTTTTTGGGGGGGTTTCATAAACCAAGCAGGAATGAAGCTGTCACGGCTTTTTGTTTCACATATCCTTTACAGAGCTTAATAAAGATTATTATTTAAAGATCTCTGCTTAATTCCCACTTGTATGATTTTTCATATTTTTGAAATCCATGGAAATGAGAACGAAGCTCTAAATTCACCCCAAGAACTGAGCTTTTCCTCTGAGATCTGGATGTTCATCCTTCTTAATATTAGGTGTTAGGAATGTGGATTCACATTCCTGATGCATAGAAATGGAACTAGCATGTCTTCCAAAGTGTTTGGAAGAGATAAGTGTTATTTCTGTATCTAGAATTTCCAAAGAATGTGGTGTTGGCTTTTCTTGGTTTGGTTGGGTTGTGTTTTTTTGTTTGTTTGTTTTGGTTTTGGCTCTGTTTTGTTTTAATTAAACTGGATTTTATGAACACCAAACAGTAATACCAGTGAAGCATGTGTGTACATATATATTAATAACTCGTCTTAAGTGACTGCATTTATCCTTTCCTCTTTTCCTAAGTATTTTAAGCCTTTCAGTGTGGAATTTTTATTTCTGATTAGTTTAGTTTCCTCTTGAAAAAAACTCTTTTAAACTATGCAATCTTCTCAAGTGCATTGGAGGTAACAGATCTTGTACTACTACAAGGCAGCACTTGGTCAAGCTGCAGATGTAGGAGTTAAATTTTTTAGTTTCTACAGGCACACACAAACTTTGTGGTGGCAAGAGAGTTGAAGTCAGCTTGTAAACCTGAAACTTTTCCAAAGATTGCATCAGGGAAGAGTAAAGAAGACTCAGCTGGATGAATGAAGCAACTGTCTGTGTTATGCACAGACAAGAGGATGTAAGCCTTCATGAAAGTAAGATGGCATTGTGAAAGAGGAGGGAACTAGGGGAGTCCAGAAGGGCCTGGGAAGTTTGCATTTGATTTCTTTGGGGATTTTCCTTGAAGACTCCTAGCAGACTAACTCCAGTATTCTGGTGGGGAGGAGGCAAGTGGAACTCAAGAGTACACAAGGATTGGAAAGTCATTATTACTTGAGAATTTCATTTTTATTTTAGAGACTTAAAAAACTTCTGTGTGAAGGGTGAGTTTGGATTATAGCGAGGGAGAAGTGTGACAGGGGCTGGAACAGGGCTGATGCTGATGAGCATATGCTCCTAAGACTGAGCATGAACTTTTTTTTCTGCAGCATCTTTGTTGTGCAGGTAGCTGAAGCCAGTGCCATGCACAGGTGTTGCTCTGAAGATAGGCAGCATAATACTGCTGCTGAGCACTGGGTCATGCTTTCAGCAGGGATCTTACAGTTCAATAAAATACATTTTTAGAGAAAAATGGTAGTAGCATTTTAATTTTGAGTCACTTTGAAACCTAAATATTGAGACTGCCCAGTCATTACTGGGTAAAATAAATAGCGGTAACAGAAATCAACAAATTCTGTTTGGAATACTGAATGCTAGTTATTATTTCTGCCTTGTTATTACGTTGTGTTATTCAGAACTCACCATGTACGTGCTGGGTTTTTTTTGACCTTGATTTTTGTGCAAAACCAGCGTTATCTCTGGAAGGGACAATATGTCTTCCCCTGTGATTTATTTTTTCAAATAGTAAGTGGCCATAAAATGAATCTTCCATCTATCTGTGTGGAAAAGAAATTATAACACAGGAAGCAGTGACACAGCCACCACATCTTGAGTTTATAGCTTCTGATTTCAAAGTCTGTCCTATGAATTTAGTCAAGTATAATTGCTTTTAGCTGTATAGATTGAAAATGTACAAGGAAAGGGGAAAAAGATCTTCAAAAAATAATCCTCCCAGCCCCTGTGATATCTTAAATTTTTTTGAGCAGCGTGACCATTCACCAGGAAAAGTATGCTATTTTACAGTGTGGAAAACAAAATATCCAGCCCTTGTACTTCTTTCTGATTGTTGCTGTGTAAAATGGGAAAGTCGATTAAGAAGTTTAGAGGTTCTCATATCAGCTATCAAGAAAAAAAGAAAAGGAGATTAGCATGTCACATTCTCGGCCCTTATTTGGCGTACAGCATCATTCTGAAGGACAGGCAGAGAAACTAAGATGAAAGAATGGTTCCAGCAGTTCCAGTACTGAACATACCTTAACAACGAGGTTAGTCAAAGCCTGCCAGCAGCACTGGGGGGGGGGAAGGAAAAAAAAGAAAGAAGTTAAACTAGTCAAGCTTTAACACCTGGAAAAATAAAATTAATAATGACCAGCTTCCAGCCATAAATCTGATTTTTTGTTTGGTTGGTTTGTTTTTATTCTTCTTCCTAGTTCAAGCAAAGCATTTCTGGTTTCTGTACTGAATTTGTGTTCTATCAGTGTACATTGAATCCCTGTAGTGACACTGAGCTTACAAAGTAAAACACTATGAAATACTGTGCTAGAAAATTAGAAGTAGGTTACATGTTATCCTTGAGTTGTTTCTGATGTAGGAGCCCAATTGGTGACAGTCTGCTATTTCGTGTCTTTAAGAGAGAACATGTCTAATGTGGGAAATCTTGAAAATTTGAGGTGCAATTGAGTTGCAAAGTTGTGGTGATGTTATAAATGAAAATCTAAGTACAGCTTCTGCCTCATTTAGAACCTTGTGTTGAAGGTAGTTTTATGTAATAGCAATCAACTTCTAGTTCCATTTTTATGCTTAGGGATTGGCTTTCTGTGTTGTTTTTTTTTTCCTCTATTTTGCAGAGGTGGTAGTGGGGGAATATCAACCTACTCAACCAAACAAATTAAAAAAAATAATGTACTGGTCAATGAAGATGTCCCTTCAGACAGTTCATAGTCCTTAGGGGAATTTGGGATTTTGTATGGCTTTTCTTTGTTTCTTCTTGCTGATTAGAATATGATCACATCACTGTATGTCACAGTGAAGCAGAGCCCTGTACCTGGGATAATGTGTTTTATCATCTTTTTTTTCTATTAGTTTGTGGCCTAATGTGCCTGGATTTCAAATGAGAATGCTTGGGATGTTTGCCTTTGAGCTTTTGGTAGCTGAACTGTCAAGGCAGCTGTGTTTGGATTGGAGGGTGTTTTGAACAACGAATACCACTCAGTAACAAAATGGACTTTAGATGTGGAAAACTCTTCTGTGAAAGCTTAAATGACATTTAATAGAACACTGAAAGGTAATTACTAGGAAAAAATAATCAAAACTTATGCTGTGGTATTTCTCATTTAATGTACATCTTGAAGCAGTGAAAATCTTTCCTGACAGAAGTTTGACATTGGATCACCTTGAGGAGCATTAAATTTGATGTCGTGTTTTCTGGACTTACTAATTTATTCAAGAAAAAATAATTGAAAAGAAACACCACAATATTAGATAGTTCTTGCTATCTTAGAACTCCGAACGGGCAGCTATTAAAAAACCCAAAACCAGTGACATACCATAGGAAGACCATCAGTAAGGTAATGGCTGTTGGTCTTGTGGTGATGTTTCTAGGTCAGTGTAACCGTGCTCACTGAATGATAACTTGCAGTGTTAATGAATGTTGGAGGTGGTAATGGGAAATTGAGCCATGTGGAATAATAGGTTTTTGGTAATCTCGTCAGTGGTGTTTTTTCAAAGCTGACCTTAATGGCATTTATTTTTCACTTTGGTGTATATATAAACCAAGGATATTTAATACAAGCTGCTGAAACAACTGCTGTGGTCAGGTCCTCAGGTATCGGACAGCACGACTGTTTGTTATTTTAGACAGCACATGGTATTGCTACCTGCATAGTTCCGTTGGAGAAAGTAGTGGAACCAGGTCTTTCTTGTGTTGATACTGTTTATGTAAGTGAAGTGCTAGTTTGTATTTCTTGAGACTTTTCTGTAACTAATGCCAACAAAGTCTGTGGCTGCAAAACTTTTATTTCCTCATCCCCTTTTTGTGATACCCAGATTCCAAGATTAAAACGATGTGAAGCAGTTCCCTTGAAATACACTTGATACCTTGGAAATATTTAGAAGTCATTAGATCTTGGTCTGTAGGCAACCAACATTCATGTCCTGTGGTGAAAGGAAGAAAGTACAATGTTAGTTCTATTTCAAAAGTTGAGATGAAATACAAGCTTTTCCAACTGCTTTTAGGCATACCGATGTTTTGCAGGTGCTTAAATTCATATGAAGAGAGTTGATACACCCTGATGACCATAAAAACTACTCCTTTGTGTCACTTTGGTTTCCACTCATGTATCCCAAATGCTCAGTGTTTGTACTGTGCAATTGACTTAGGTGCTTACTGGTGGTATTGGCTGTACCAAACATATTTATTGAAATAACTGGAGGAAGACTGGGGAGGTGGGATAACATCTGTGACAATACTGTGCAGTATCAGTTGACAACTTCTACTGTAGAAAACTTGAAAATAGCATTTTCTCCTTTTCAGTTCTTGTACAAGTATTCACCTGTTTCATTCTCCATGCAGCCCCCTGAATTTTGACTTACATGGTGATAATCAAGAAATACTACTGAAATTTAAACCACTGCGTATTGTCCATATAGAAACGTTAGTAGTGTGAAAATGCAGAGGTATCTCAATTTCTTTTTACAAAACTGTATTTTACAGCTTCTTTATATTTACTATCCTATTACTGGTTATTCATCAAGGAAGAAAAATTCCTTTTTTTCATCTCTTAAACAGCCAATAGTTTCAAACGTACTGACTTGTCTTTTGCTAGCAACAAGGTTTGAATTGTGAGTCCTTCCTCTCCCCTAAGATGCTCTATCCTTGATGCTCCACTTGCAGGGACAGGACAGCACACTGGTGATGTATGTTTGGAACCACCATGCCCCATGCCAAGCCCACCTGCTCAAGAATTGCTTAATGCCCATTTTGGTAGCATATGGCAGTGACAGATTCTTGTCACCGTAGTGAGGGCTATTCTAACAGGAACAAAGGACAGGAAAAATTTCAAGAGCAAGCATAATTAAAATGAAGATAGAGTGAACAGAGGAGTATTTATAATTGTTTAGTACATGGAATATAATTTGTAGGTATGCAGCTCTTGCATCTGTGTGGATTTCCAGTGGGTTTTGTGAAAAAATTTTAAATGTTAACCCTTAACTGTCCTGGAAGATGAAAAGGAAAAATTATGGAGTATCATGTTAAATTAGGCATAGATTGTCTATAAAAGGTGCATGAAATAGTTAAGATTGCATTTAGTGTCAGTTGTTTTTGAAGCAGAAATGTGGAAATTCAGGGGCTATAAAATGACAAATATAGCAACATAAGATCAAAGAGACATGAGAACAGGGGAAAAAGAAATGAGTATTTTTGAAATATATTCTTTTAAAATATATTCTGATAACACCCTAAAGATTTCTCTCCAGCCTAGATAAATGGTAATTTTAGATATATTTAAGAGAATAAACAAGACGTTGGGGTTTTTATGAAGTTGTTGCAGTGAGTTAGTGGCTTGTTGTATACTCTTTAAAAACAAAACCACCCCTTAACGATAATTTTTAAATACAAAAGTATTCAGCACAATGGAGATCTCCTATGGTAAATGAATGTTGCTGAAAACACTTGCTTCTGCTTGCCTGTCATACCTGGTGGAGGGAATCAATATAAAAAAAAATGGCATAACTGACATGTATTATAAATAAGGCTGTCTTGGAAAACTACAGAATGATTCATTGAAATAGACTTATTAGTATTCAGGATCATCAATCATTTCGCTTAATCTTGGTTTAGCAAAAAGTTGATATTCCCATTTAACACACGGTATTGAATTTTAAAATATCTTTGACTTTAGGATGAGAGGAAATGGGCTTCAGTTGTGCCAGGGGAGGTTTAGATTGGATATTAGGAAAACTGTCTTTACTAAGAGAGTGGTGAGGCATTGGAACAGACTGCCCAGGGAGGTGGTGGGGTCACCATCCCTGGAGGCATTCAAAACACGTGTAGACATGGCACTTCAGGACATGGTTTAGTGGTCATAGTGGTGTTGGGTTGATGGTTTGACTTGAGGATCTTAGAGGTCTTTTCCCACAATTCTATTCTACAACTCTATGATTAAATCAGGAACAACATAGAGGATCTCAGAGTGCATAAAAAAAGACATGTGGCACTCAGCAATGTGGACAAATAATGTTGTAGTTTTATTTATAGCTGTATATATAGCTGGATATCCATATGCTCTGTAGCAGTGTAATCACATGTTGGCAAAGTTGACACTGATTATTGCTTCATATAAGATCACAGGACTCACAGGTAAACTCTTGCACTGATGAGTCCAATTCTTTCTCTTCTCAGCAAACCCTTATCCCATTTCTGTGTTGTATTCTATGCTAATGTCAGTGAGTTTTCTTTCCCAACAATATATTCAGTAGTTTAGCAAGCCAGCTTTTTAGGAATTTAATTGTCTTCCCATCTTCACTAGGAAATCTTTATAATTTTAGTCTAGGGTCTAGGTTAAATTAATGTACTTGGGACTTAAGAATAAAAGTAATTTCTTTGACCATTTGTTTGAAGAGTTTACTTGTGTGAATTGTCTGGGGCTTTTGTCTGTTTGATCCTTCTGAAGACTGGTTACACACTTGTGCTGTTAGGACTTTATTTCTCCCAAATTAATCTGGAAATGGTGACTTGTTATTTACTTTACTGCAATTTTTACTCTGTTTCTAATGATGCCTATTGGGAACTTTAACTCTTACAACTTAAATGTCAAGTTACCATGTAAACTACTGCTTCCTATTGGACAAAGATTGTTTTCTACTCTGAAGAATCCTAAGGTATAATGGTCAAACTATGAGCAGAGAAAGAAAAAAGAAAGCAAATATTTAATGTGTATTTTCATCTAAAAAACCCCAAACAAACACAACACTGTAGCTCTGAGATTTATTTTTAATCTTTGCTTTTCCTTTTCTTTGATCAGGTGTTATTAAAGCATGTAAACGTGGCTGTTGTTCTGACTGCATTTCTTTTCATGTTTTTTGTGTCTATTTGAGTCTGAAACTTTGTAAAACTCTGAAATGGTTCTGCATAATGGCTGGTCAGATATGCTTCAAAATCTTTGATGAAGTAGCTACTTGTATCTGTGAATGAGAGAAACTGAAATGAAATATTGTAAATAATCAAGCCCCTTGAGGAGCTGAGACATTTTTGAAGAAAAAAGAGCACTGGGTCGTTATTTGTTTCATGATCCTACTGTCATTTCTAAATATGTCAAATATAATAGTTAAAAAGAAATGTGTACTTTTTGTATATTTCAGGTGTTTTACTGAATGACTGTGAAAATCATTCTGCTGAACATATAGTTACATTCCTAAACTAATAATAATAAAAAAATATTTTGAGTATCACAGCAGCCTCCAAAGAAGAGGGGAAAAAAATATCTGTATCTATTAATTATGTACATATATAGGAAAAACAATTTTCTTCCTTTGATCTTCATTTAATTCTAGCTCCAATACATATTATTTTCTTCTAGAGCTGCAGAATTCTGCCTGGTACTATTTCTTTAATCTTGTCTCATGGTGGTCCTTAGGAAACAAACTTCTGATCTTTGAATTTTAGAGAAGAGGCTGTATCAGCTGTTCCTGATAGGTAGCTTTTGTCTTTTAGGAGAGAATTGTTCATATTTCTTCCACAGATTTCCAAAAACATCTCTTAGGTTCCCTGACTTTTATAGTATAGTAGGAAATCTGTTTTTTTTTAATGGGTAGGTGACTTGAGAACAGAAAAATGAAGTTATTTGCTTTTCATTGCCACTCTCTTTTCTTTTGCCTTTGTTTGTTTATAATTCAGTGTTTTCTTTTGCTCTTCATTTTTTTCGGACTTGGAGCAGAATGCTCATACTTGAGAAGAAGATGATGAAAAAAAATTTAACTTCTGAACATTTCAAAAAGAGGGGCTGATTGTCCATTGAAGACAGAAGATCTTTGATAAATTAGATGTCAGTTTAAATGGCAGACTATTTCCAAATGTGAGCAACTTAATTTTTGAAGAATGATGACTAGTAACGATAGGTAGCAAAAGTAAAACTTGGATCTTCTCAGTGGTATTTATGCAAATGTCCTGTCTCAGCTTAAGAAGCTAGTAAAGTCTTGTATTTAAAAGTTGGAAATGCCCATGTATAATTTGTTAAAATCAAACAACGTTTCTGTAATATGCATAGAAAGAACTTTTTTATCTTCCTTAGAGTTTTTAAATACCCTGTATTTTACTAAGGAGCTTGGTTAAAACTATGGGTTGATTTGAATAGCTTTCATCTGTCTTTAATTTCTCTTACCTTTGTATTTCCCTGAAACTGAAGTAAAGTTTTGATTTGAGGTACTGTAAGGATTTAAGGTTGCACAAACTCTGTGAGTCGATGCAATGTGAGTGCACCTGAACCACGTGGATGGCAGCAGGGTTGGAATGTGCCTTTGCGGGCTCACATTGTCTGGCCACTTGCGTATTATTTATTCACTGCTTATTTTTGCAGTGGAAAGTTGTTGCATCACAGACAATGTCATATCATGTTCTCCATTCTCCTTTCATACTCTCTGTCAGGGCAATAACGTTAATTTGTGTCCATTTGAATAATACTCGTTGTCACATGGGAAGAGATCTTGTGACAGGCATGGGCTTTGTTTAGCAAAAACACTTTCAAGAAATGGCAATTTTGGGAGACTTCATTTTACAGGAAAGAAGCAGAGTGGCTACACAATTGCAACCCATGGGTTTTTATTTTAGTTTGACCATTCACCAATGCTCTAGGCATATGAGAAATGTAATTCACTTTCCATGGTGCAGTCTAAATGCTTCATAAATACAGTGATCAAACTTTCTCTCCATTTCTGATTGCCAATTGCTGTCTTTTTTTGTTTGCTGAGTGATTCCAAACTCTTTGATGCATCTTTGTGCTTACAGTGGGAGTGTTGTACATGCCTGTTATTTTGGCTTTGTGTTCTGATGTCAGTAGCACACAGAAGAAATGAGCTATTCCAGGAGCAGCCACTGCCATTTTCAGATACACCTTACAGCAGGGCCGGGGGGCTGCTTGGGTTGGCCGCAGTCCTGAGGCACCCTTTTGGCAGTTGCTGAGCTGCCTGGCACTGACACAGGGCAGTCTGTGTCCTTGTCCAACACGGGTCAGCCCCTGCCACCAAAATCCTGCTGGTTATACCCAATACAGTGACCT
>WUAM01000431.1:69536523-69600081 GCA_024336885.1 Actenoides hombroni | reverse complement strand
CAGATTATAGAAAATAATATCTAGAAAAACAAAATTTCATCCGCTTTGATTCTACACTCTTTTTAGTGATAATATTTTCTTTTTAAAAAATTGTGTGGAATGTGTGAGGATACCTTGTATCTTAATATACAAACAGATTTGATAGTTATTGAATTAATTATAAGGTATTGTCTTCTGCTTTGCAACAAGTATTTATAGTGAACACAAGGTGGTGCACTTATCCTAGGAGTACAGATAAGCAAGGGAGTTAATAGGAGCAGCCATGACATCCCAGAGTGTTTTCCAGGTTTAGGAAAACTGCTTTAAAAAAAATATTATAATACTAACTCTGTTTCTGTTATCTGGCATGTAAATATATCTTGCTTCTAGTACAAGATTGTTATAGTAATCATATTTCCAGGTCACCATTACAATATTCAAATAAGCCTGAGTTTAGTATTTAAAGGTTACAGTTTTCAAAATTATTAAAAATTGAGCCGATTGAATTGTCTATATTTTCTTATTATTGGAAGTTTTTTGGTCTGCACACGGAGCAAATAATTTATACTTTTTCATTTATTTATGCAAAATTATCATAAATTCCTTAAAACTTGAATAGCCCTAAGGCAGGGAAATATAAAGAGCATTAGTAGTTCTTCCATATGCCATGTTTACAAAGTAATGTGAAATAAAAGCAGTCATATTTTCTAGTTTTTTAAAAATACTGCCTTCACTGAGCCAATAAAATAATTGCAAGTTATACATGCACACTTATACTACAAAATAACAATATTTATAAAGCACTATAGCAATTGAATATTCTGTGTGATATTAATCATTATTATACTATGTGATGTATAATAAAATACAATATCTCTGCGTGTTGAGCATAATTTTGTTGGGCATTGCAGGATACTTTAGGTATAAAATGGAAATATGGCCAGGTCAAAACAAGGAGTCAAAAGGTGACTGGTTACAGACTCATGAAGCTCGGCTGTTCCCCTTCAGTGCAGTGCTTTCCCCAGTGCATTTACACTGTTTCTTAGCACCATGCAGACTTAGTGCAAGTCCTTTGCTCCTAGGGTATGAATTAACTCTGAGCAAGCTATCCTGTGTGTCTATAAGGTACTTCATTCAACTGTGTGGATTTACCCTTTGAGCCTGTTTCAAGACAGGGATTTCAGTCCTGGCCTCTCTAATCTTAGATGAATGCTCTACCCTACTTGCTATTCTTAGACTTCTCTCTCCACCCCTCTGCCCACACTTCCTTTCTTGTCATAACATTTTTGAGAGGTCCTGCTTTCTCCTGAGGGTGAATGGGAAAATTCTGAAATCTTAATAATAGTTAGATGTGAGAAATATTTTACACTGAACTCATTAGACATTTCACACTTGCTCCTCATACTCAAGACAGCTCATTTCATCATGCTCTGCACATGAATTCTTTAAGTATAAATTGTTTGGATTTTCCTACTGTTCCTTACTGAAAAGTAGAGTTTCCTTTCCTTCACAAGAGAAAGAAAAATGAAATTCTTCAGATGTTCTTTGAATCATCCTTTAAAGAGAGGAGTAAGTTTTCTCTCAGCCTCTCCAAGGAACAGTTCATCAGTCATTCTGAGAGACTGTTTCAGTTACTTTGTTAAAATTATAAAATTATTATGATGGTTTTAATACTGTACACTACAAGTATATTACCTAAAGTAAAATGACTTACCTTTTCATTTGCCACTAATGAAAAAAAATATCTTATTAGATTACAGCTATTAGAAACAGGAAAATGAGATGTAGTTAATACTGAATTTTCTTTCTCAGTCACCCTCAGACAGCTCTGTTCAAGATAAATGTAACTTTTATGGATAGTTACTAACAGGTACACATTGATAATCTAGTCTTTAAAAAACACATGTGGTTTCATGGGGGTTTTTTTGAAAGATGAACTCGCCAGAGAATGGCAGCTCAGGAGCATGTGCTCAGAGCTCCAGTTTGTGTTCAGTTTATACACTCTAGGCACCACAAACAGTTATTTTGTCAGGGCCAAAAAGTCTTTGGGATGCTTAGCCAGTGAGGGCCTTTCGCTAGAGAAAGCTGCAAATAGCACAGAGGTAAAGAAATTCACAGATGAGCGCCCACCAGTAAGGAGGCAATCCCAATGCTTTCTGGTTTTACGTGTTAGTGTGGAAGCAGGGAGCTAAACAAGCAAAGCTACAATCTATTTGCACTTCTAAGTCCTTACAAAGAGAAACCACCACTTCACATGCATTGCACTTATCTCTTTGTCCTTCCCTTTGTCAGTAGATCCCTTCGCATTACCGCAATAAAGTCAGTCATTAACACTGCATACCTGCAGTGCCTTTTCCCCTAGGAACTGCCCATGCTGGGGTGATCATCTTCAGGGATTCTGGCTGTAAACAAGGACTTGAGTGCTGTTACTCAATAAAGCTGTGCACTACTCTTCTGAACACGGGCTTAGATTTCTATGCAAATAGGGGTTTTGTTAATAAAAAGAAAATAAGAATGATAGAACTTGTGCTCCTTTAGGAAATCCATGTGCCATAGGGCTTTGAGAGCAGGCTCGGAACTCAAAGGAGCAACAAAGTAAATGAAGGAATGATTTCTGGTCTGGTTTTGTGATGAAGGGCTATGGACAGAGAAGGAAGCAGTGCTACCTTCAGAGGTGAGACAATGAACATCTTGCCTACTCTGCATACAAAGGGATTTTCTCTTATCCCCTATGCCCTGGTTCTACAAACCTACTTTTAGGTTAAAGCATAGGTGTGTCTGCTCAGGAACAGCTCTTTGGAGAAGCTGTAGGTGTAGCATGTCTGTCATGATGTCTCAGAGTCATGGAAAATGAACAGTTAGTCAGTGGGTGAAAAAAACAGAGACTCATTTTTAAAGTCTTCTTACCAGATGAACAGACACCTTTTGATGATACCAGCTTTCTTGTTTTCCTTTTTCTGATTGTCAAATTAATTTATTGGATATTTGAAATCTATTGTAGGCAGCAACTACCATACACAAAAATATTATTAGATATATACGCCTAGAAGATAGATTAAAGATTAAAAAGGTAGGAACATAAGTAGGCAAACCCCATAATGATAGTTGGAATAGCTAATAGTTCGGATCATGAAATACTAGATCATCACTCTTAAGTTATTAGCTATTAAGAGTTAATTAGTTATTACTACTATTTTGATGACGTGAGAATCATTACTGGTTTTCTGTTGTAAGAAAGTTAACAACTTCTTGCATTGTATGCCTTTCCTCTGCTGCTCTGCAGAGAATCACTGCTAGAGGTTTGGAAACTTGTAAGACTCCTTTTTAGAAACCAACAAAAAAGACAATATATCTCAAATTTAATCAGAGAACATTGATAAAACCATATGAAACTATTCATATAAGAAATCTCTCTAAGATTTCTCTGTTCTACATAAATGTCAAGTCCCCAAGAAATAGCTCAATAACAAGAAATAACACCAAACAGACTTACACAGAGAGAAAATGTTCCTCAGCCTAAGTAGCCTGTTTCCAGAATAAACCACTTCGGCTCACAGAGCCCTGTGTAAGGGAAAACTCACAATTCCGACCACTTAACTCCACGCTAAAGAGAGGAACTTGTGGAGCTACAGACCACACCACCTCCTGGTCACTCCCGCAGCAAAAGTAAATACAGGAATTTTACTTTGTTACTCTTTTCCATGAACACAATCATAACATAGACATCATCTTCTATTTTGTTTCTGTCTCAGCTCTAGGGTAACAAAATAGCTTTTTCCCTCTTTATCCCCAGTTGATACACAGGTGTCTGTTCCCTGATGCACATCTCCCTGAATGAGGTCTGACATTCCTTCTCTTCCATGCAGATGATCTAATTATTCCCTCATGCTGCTGAAAGACATTGCGGTTTACATGCTATGAGCTGTGTCTCGCAGCGTGCACACTGTACATCTGCTCTAGCTGACTCCTGACAACCCGCACCCATGTGTGGCAGCGGGCACTGCTTATGGACAACTGGCGTGCCACAGAAAGTACAATCTGCATCACCTTTAAATCTTTAAAGTCAGCTTCCAACATTAAAAACACAGATGCAGTTTCTTCTACTATTTATGAGCAGGCTGTACGCACATAGCTCAAAGCACAATTTAGCCCTTTATAAATTTTCAGCTGTTAGGGTGCAAGGACTGCTCAGAATAAATTTACAGAAAGCACATCATGTTAATATTTTCAGCTTCCCAGTCAGAATGCTATGCAGTGTATGCTGTCATCTGTTTACAAGAATGAAGTAGCTCATAAGGTATAGCATGTCAGGTAAATGTATTACAAATATTAAAAGAGAAAAAACCCACATTTTTCCTTATTTTCCTTTAAAATATCACAGCTGTGCAAACACACACTTATTCAAACCTTTGTTTCAAGTTAGTCATCATAGTGCTTCACTCTCCAGTTCTTTATATGCTGTGAACCTCCAGTGTCTATGCAGTTGTTTCTAAGGTAACAGATCAGGATGCCTTGTGAAAAAAATGAATCAGATCTTGAATATTCAAGACATCTCCAGTTGCAGAAATGAGAAAAAGGCAGTATCATTTCAACTGATGGTTCTTAATATCTTCTAGACCCTGTCCTGATTTACAGACAGAAAAATTATAATCCACCCTATGGCTGCAGTGTGAGAGTGCAGTGGCATATGCAGTTTCAGGCATGTAGACTGTCAGAAATTTTTAATCAGAGCCATAATTAAGGAATTATGGAGGCTGTTCTCAACAGAGTCTCATTGCCTCATTGCAGGCTACACATACACAGAATACAGATGAAGAATGTGTTTGGTAGGATTGTGCCTTCATTCCAACCACTGACAGCTGCACAGAAATCTTCCTGTCAGACATGTGATGTATAAATCAAAAAATACACTAAAAATGAACATGAATCAGCATGCCAATAAATGCATATACTTCCTTAAGGCAGCAAATGTGCATTATTTCCATTAAGGAAAACAAATCAATATCTTTCACAGGTAATTATCTGAGTCAATCATTTTCAGTGAATGGGATTATTGGGTTTTCTTGAGGGGTTTTTGTGTTTTGTTTGCTTGTTCATTTTTTTTTTTAACTGTCTAGAACTACATTTTGTTTCTTTCAAAGGTTGCTTTGCTTATCTGAGTCCAGAAATCACATAAACATATGAATACAGGTGCACACAGAGAATTTTAACCAAAATATAATGTAAGGTTTTTAGAAAATGTCTGCTACTACAAAAAAAAAAACACAAACCAAACCAAAAAACCAAAACCAACCAAACAAAAAAAACCTCAACCAAAAATAAAACAACAAAAAAAAACCCAATAACCCCACAAAACAACCAAACCAAAAAAAACCCAAACCAACCCAACAAAAAACCCCCACCTAAATTCTTTGTTTAACAATATCTGATATATATGATTGTTGTTATATGCATTCTGGAATATACACAAACATACCCACCATCTGTGATAAAATAATCATAAGGTATTTTTCAAATGTCCATCATAATGAGATCTAAAAAATCAAATTGATAGAAAAGGATCAGGCTTGATAAAAACCTTCAGAGCTGTATTATCTTCCACATTGTTTATGGGAAAACAGACATAGTGGCCTGGTAGCTTGGGGAACAGACAAAAGCCATGATCATGTGACTGAACTGGTCATGACTACTTGTACCTGCCTTCCTGTCTCTGAATCTTGTGTTCTCTCCACTACTATAAATGCTTGGGATAAAAAGTGTTCTGAATATTTCCACAGCTTGTTTGGGCATATTCTTCAGTGACTACTCTGCATGAAGAAAACATTAACAGTTTTTGGGACCTGTATCATTTAAAAAAAATGAAAGGTGGGCACATTGATTAGGGTCTTACGTTCTTGGAAAGATGTGAAGAGCATCTGGAATCGGCTGCTCCTACTGCCTTCATCTGCCCACATGCGGATTACCCCAAGACCTGTCCGCAGCATTACATCATTAGCAACAGTGCTGCAAAACTTTGCTTTCAAATCCTCCACAGAGCTGCTTCCATCATAGACAGCTACAAAATTCCTTTTGCATTCATTGGAGTTCTGCATCTCATAGTCCAAGAATCTCAAATAGATCTGTGAAACAAACAAAAAAGGCAACATGTATAGACAGTTGAGAATGACTAAACAAACATTAAACAACTTTGCTCTGTCTTATGGGAGAAAGGCTACGCAAAACCACCATGAAAATAAATTTTCTGGAACTGGTGATGCATATGCCACTTCCCTGGAAGGGCATTAATGTGGAAACTGAGCACTCTTTATACTTCCTGGTATTTCGTCTTGCTTCAAGGTAGAATCTAGCAGAAGATCTAGGTATTTTTATTATTCTTTGAAGTAAGGTCCTAATTTCCAAATATATACCTGTCTTTGAGAAGGATGTACAACGGTCCTTCAAGCTGAAGGACAGACAAGCCAGAAATTTCTTCCTTTGCTGGCTGGCACAGTGTTGTTCTATTACTTGCCTGACATGGAAAATAATAAAGCAAATAATTGCTGCTCCCTCCCCAGAGTCAATATGTGTCATCTTTGTGATATGTCTCAGCTACACTGACTCAGGAAGTGAGAATCTCGGAGCCACATAGAACTCAATCATTTTAATCTTTTTATGTTTTCTCAAGATATTTGGCTACGATCTCAACTTTTCTAAACAATGTCTTATGGTATTTATCTTCATAATTTAAGAGGGTTGAAATCAAGTGTATTTTGTGGAAAGTGGTAGAAACCTAGAAAGTTCTTTTAGGAAATGTCTCTTGCACAGGAAGGTAAGTTCACTCATAAATCTACCCAAAAAGAAGCAGAGGTGAGGAGAAAATGCTATTTGACATTTGATTCTATATGGACTTTAATGGGGAAAATCACTCATTTTAAAAGCAAATGATAATACAAGCAGCATCAAATATTCCTGTAACAGAGAAGGCAAGTAACATTTTCAGTAGACACATAACCAAAACTGCCAGGATTACCCAGGACACTTCAGGGAAATGATACAGAAAGGTGAAATAGGGGAGAAATAGTGTAAAAATTCAGTAAACATATCTGCATCCAGCCATATGCATCTTCATGCAAAAAAATATCCAAAAAGAAACTCTACTGTATTAGACATTAGATATACTTCTTTACAGTCTTCAGGTAGGTTTTTACATGCACTGAATGACTGCTTAAAAACCTTCTTTGGATTTGCATAAAGTACACAAATATAGCATATCCTAGTAACAACGGGACTCACGACTTCACCTCATTAATATATTAAAGCTCTTATGGTTTGAGAATTATGTGCTATTAAGCAGTCTGCCACTGTTTCATAATGGCTCAGGCTTTTAAATGAGCCTTTGCAGGTAGTCTATTATGACACATTTTCATTCCTTGTTCTGCTTTGCAACTGGTCTCTCTGAAAAGAACATTTTTTAAAACAATTTTTATTAGCATATAAAATTTGGTATACCAAGTTTCATTTTGCTTGCCTCAACTTTTTCTAGTATGTTATTTCATAAAATAATGCTTACTTATGTTTCAACATCACCATCCTCCAGAAGAACTCAGAGGAATATATTTCAATTAAATTGCAGTTAAGTGAATTCTACTTTCACCATGTATCCTGCTTTTTAAATACTATAAATTAAGGAACCTAATTGTATTGATCTCTACAAAATGGAACAGTTACCAGCAATATACAGAGTAATATTCAGATGGCAATATCTTATATGAAGGAATACTTTTTATAGTGATTTTTCTTTAATTTACTACGTGCTCCACCCCTGCAGTGGAATGAAAAATTACTAGAGTTCAGTCACCCAGAATGGCTGAAATTTTCTCACAGTATCTGCCAACTTTTATAAATGAGTTGTCTTGAAATATTTCTATTCCTATTAAAACAGTCACCTACTGCCTTCGTGAAGTCATACCTAAAGGCTTCTTTTGAATTCTGAAGATTTGTTGAGTGCAGAAAATGCATTTCTGAAGTTCCTCTTCACTGGCTACAACCCTTTACAAGTCTGTTTCTTCTTCTTTTCTTTTACAAGTCTCCCATTCTCTACTCTCTTCCTTTCCCAAGTGCTCAGGCATCTGACCCTTTACTCCTCCTCATGCTCCACATCTTTGTTCTTGGTGTTCTCCAGATAATTAGAGCACTTCTGTCTTGCTGATAGCTCACTACTTTAACCCCTCAGGTAAACTTCAACTTCAGTGTGGCCCCTGCTCTTTTCTGTTTATATAGGATCAGCCTCTTCTGTGGTCACAAGGCAGATGGCTGGCTGATCTTTGCTGCCAGCTACTTCCTACAAACTGTTACACCTCTGACAGGAGGTGTATGAAAATATGCACAAATTAACTGGAATCAAGCACAAATGAGTAAAGAAAGGCCAGTGAGAGAACTGCAGAGAAGAATTTTGGATCAATCAATGACTCCAATACATCCATGCAGAACTGGGGTGGGCAATGTGAGATGAAGTCTTACTCCTCACTCTCATGGTTTGATAACACCTTCTTGTATTAGCAGTTCCTTGGGTCCAGTACAGGTATGCTATTGTCCTGCCAGAGCAAGATTACGTGTGAGGGAGGGAGCTATAGGAAGAGGCAGAGCTATGATACCCACACACAGCAAGTGGTCATAGCTGGGACACATCTAAGCACTGCTTCTGTGTCCTAGAGACCAGTTGCTCCTGCTCGGACAAGAATGTAACAGGCACTGTGAAACCCTGGCACCCAGCCTCTCTTGTGAAACTGCTCTTCATAGTCCACCTCTGCATGATGCTTCACTTAAACAGGCAGTTAAATGTGCTTCTTACTTTTCTCTCATCTGCTAGACTGCTTTATATAGGGGCTTCAGTGCTTGCCAGCTTTGTCACAGGTAATGGAGCCCCTGATTGTGTGCATTATTGTATATACATGAGCGAAGCAAGTCAGATAAATGTCTCATAGGGAAGCACAGAAGGCTTCCAACATGTTATTGTCATAAATCATTACTTTTATGACATATATGTCTATCATATGTATACCATCTATATGTTACTATATGCTATATATAGTTAAGATTGACCATACAAATATGGTCATATCTGTACATATCAATGTACATATATCACATTCTTGCCCTATTCCACTCTTCAGGAAAGCTTTTTCCTGAAGAGTGGAATAAGACAAGCAATAATTTCCTCCAGAAAAAAAGTATCTTAGTCTGCAGAACAATAGTAAAACTATACTTTACCTGGTGAAGAAAAGACCTTTTACACTTGTTCACATGTTCCCTTTTTCTGTCCTCCTTTCTTATATACACACTTATGTGTACATAAGTATGTGTGTATAACTGTTTATCTATATGTATATCTATCTATATAGATAAGCACACACATATTTGTATAGGGTATCCCATTTCAGTATGGAAATTTAATTTATGTCAGATTTCATTCTTACAAGAAACATGTGCAAATCCTCATTGTGGTTATAAAATACCATCTCTCACGGCTATTTCCAGCAGTCACCAGTTATTCCTGATCTGTTCAAAGAGATTGTTCATATAACAGTACAGCCAAAGTCTTACTTCTATGGGCTTATCATTTGTCATTCTCTACTTTCTGGTGGAATGCTAGCCTAATAAAATAGTAAAATACTTCTTAGAGTAGCGGTTATAAATGCTGAGAAGGAATCAAGTGAACAACTTAGCATTTCACTCTAAGTCTTTCAGTGAAGAAGCCAATGCTTCCAGTTCTTCCCAACCTGAATTCCATTACTGGCCACATCAGTTCTTACATGTGTGTGGTAAATTAAGCTAAGATCGTAACATATACAGACCTGATAGGTACTGGAACCACTGGAAAGAAATACTTGACTTAAAATTCTACTTCTACCCTTCAGAAGAAATATGGCACTTTAATAAATTAGAGAAAATAAATTTCTGATATCCTGAGGTGAGTGAGAGTTTAATTCTCATAGTTTACTTTGGAGATGACTATTCCCAGAACTTTATATAAAGTAATAAGGACTTGCCACAAAGCCTGCTGAAGTCAGGGGGTATCTTTCCATTTACTCATTTGGATCAGACATATGGATTAAGACTGCAGTGCATTTTTAAAAACGGGAAACTGATTACACAAACTGACAACCTGATATTGGATCAGATTTTATTTTAAGGAGCTGAAATAATTTAATTGCATCTGCATGCCTCTGCCAATTTTTATTGTTCTATTACTATATATTTGCCATTGTTCCTGTCACTGGCTGTAAGACCTTCACTGGCAGAAGAAAATGACTAATAAATTGAGTTTCCCAGGGAAAGAATAAAACTGATTATATGACAAAATGTTATCTAATGCAAAATGAAAATGTTCCTGATACACAGTTTTCTGAATTCAGTGGCAATATTCTCATTACTTTCACTGGTATATGGATCTCACTAAAAGAAATTAAGAAAAAAGTGAGAAAAAAAAAATTATTATTTCTGGTTATTTCATTTACTGAGATCTTATTCATTACTTATGCCAACAGTGGATGAGAAACTTTTCTCCCTCAAAAGAAAACAAATAAACAAAAATGAGGTCATAAACTCAAATCCTGTCATCTGCCTTCATTAAACATTTTTTCATTGATGCCAATGGGAGCTTTTGGAATAATATTTCCATAGATAGACACATTATATTAGCATAATTGGGACATTCTTGTTGAAGAGAACATCTTATTTGAAAGAAGCAGCATAACTGCCATATCTTCCTCTTTCACAATTTCATTTTAAAGTTTTAATATGACACTTTCCTCAAATCATCAGTTCCACATTACTTAGAACAGGTCTCTAGTGCACAAGTATTAGCTGTTCCTGAGTATTAAGATGTTGCTGCAAATGTCAATGCCATTAGCAACAAAACTGATAAAGCCTCACTGCAACTGTGGCATGTATAATTTACATTTGGACACATTATATTTTAACTAATTGCTTGTCACCTTTAAGGTTTGTATTGTCATCGTAATAACAAAGAAAAGAAATGCTGGATAAGTTTTACTATTTTTTAATTTAAATTTCAGAATAACAAATCTCTGACTGAATATATTAGAAAAGGTTGTAAACTATGGATAACATATCAGCTTGGTAAAATGATCAGATTATAATCTCTTCATAGTGAATCACTTTTTATGAGTTCTGCTTTTTAATCAATCACTGAATGTTAGGGCTGACAATATGATTGATCAGACCAGTCAGAAAAAGCTGCAAACCGTATCCCAGCATATCAGACTTAATATATGTGCACAGACTTACAGTCCCTTAAACTAAACCAAACAAACAAAAAGGCATCATTCAACTGCCGAAGTAATTTAGATGTATGACAAAACCCTTCTCTTCATCAAGGCCTAACATCCAGATTTTGCATATTCAGCTTCTAGGTTCAGTCAATTCTCTTGTAAGCACAAGGCTGTGTTAAATGGTCCTGTGTCTTTCCCCATTCCTCAGTGATCAGTTACAGTGCCTGCTTTATTCTGCATTTTGTTTAGCTCTATGTGATTAACAAAGGACTTTCAAGATGATACCTCCAGTATTTAGGCCTGGGAAGCCCAGTTTTTTAAAGCAGACTGTGCAACACTAATTAATCTCCTTCAAGGCAAGTATACCAGCCTAAAAAGCATATTACTAATAAATCTTTAATTTGTCTTCTGAAGTAGCCTGTGCTGTTGCTTGAATCATAAACTTATTTTTTAAATCTGTACATGTTCTGTTTGGTTTTTTGGTTGGTTGGGGTTTTTTACATTTTTGGGCCTGCTGTTATTAGTCTTGGGACCATGCAGTGCAAACAGAGAGCTCCATACCTCATATTTTCCTCTCTGCTGGAGCTTGGAGAATATTGTCAAAGGTGACAACCTTATATGGTACTTCTAGCACCCTGTGATTCACAGCCAGGCTCAAACATCAAAATACCATTTTCTTGGACAAGTGAAGCTCTTTGAATTTCTTTGCTTTGTCCTATTTGTTTCTTCAGATTTCTCTGAGTACCCAGTAACTGACATTTATTCTGTCAAGTCATCCTCATTTTTCTCTCGTACAGTGGCAAAATGCTCACAAGTGACAACCTTTACAGCTCCTTGGTGCTGTTCTGCCTTTTAACACTGAAAACTGTAGAGCACATCCTTATTCTGCTGTTCTCTTTGGCAGATGTTTTATTACTTTCATCAGTAGCTGCCTATTATCACAATTTCTAACAATTATTTGGTTTGAGGATGCTGAAGTTGGTTGTATTTCTATACCTGGATGGAATAGATTCATGCTAATCTATAAGTGGTTTTTTTTGGTTAGTGCTACTCTGGCAGGTGTATTACCACACCTGGTACAAGACATTCTACACACATGATTCTACACACCAGCTTGTCTTGCATGTTCATTTAACAAAACTGTTTCAAAGAATTGGTTGTAATAATTTAACATATTTTCTAAGTATTTTCTACTTTGTTCACCTTCTTCCAGGGTTGACGTATATAAATGTGTTGGGTGTTTTTAATTCATAATAAGATTTGCATTATCTGTATGTTAGCAAACTTCAGAATTTTTTCAGAGATGGGGCTCATTTGAAACCTGTAAAAGTATTTCCAGCTGTTGGACTTTTTAACCTCTTAACTCCATTTTTTTGTAACATCTTGAGAATCACCACTCAAAGGGCTCCTAATAAATATCAGTGTACTACTTAAAGCTTCTCTTTTGCACCTGATTAAGAAGCCTCCAAAATTTAGGCATATGATAGTCTGCCAGTGCTGACAGTTTAAAATGTTCTTCTTGCAAGTTTCATGCAAGAGGACAAGTTTCCGCTTCATATATGCAAACAGAAAATATTTTGCTTTAGTCAGCTTGGTTTATACAGACTCACAGCTCTTCAATTTGCTTCACTGCATATTTCCTCCTAGCTGTCTAGTAAATGTGTGCACAACAACCCAGTGTCTCTCCAGACTACATTCAGTGCAAAGTTAGGCACCTGGAACCTAAAGCATCATAGAATGATAGAATTGCTTAGATTGAGAAAGACCTTTAAGATCATTTGGTCAGATACATGGATGTAACGTCCACCATAAAAACAGTGACAAATGATTTCTAGGCTCTACCAGTTAGCAACACCTATCCCTTGTAAATATGCAAGGGTCTTGGTCCCAGTTGAGCTTTTGGCCCATGCCTAGCCTCAGGCCTCACCACCCCAGCCTTGTGCATTGCTGAGCTGCTGCCCAGTTTGAGCTGGGGCTGGCCCCTTTGCCATGGGCAAGCCCAGTCACCATTACAACCCAGTTGCCATGGCTGGGCCTGCCCAGATCTGCTCATCAGCCATGTCCAGGCCCTGTGACCACCCTGGCCCTGGCCCCCTTCTGTGTGCTGTGCATCCCCCTCCCACTGCTCCCCAACAGCTCTGCTTGAAACAAATTTCACCACTGATAGGCAGCTCAAGTTCAACAATACTGCAATAATACATCAAAACTGGATACTGATTAATTAATCCTTTCAGTTCCTTGTTAAGTCTTGCATCCTATAACCTGTAAAGATATCTTTTTTGCCTAGTAGCATGCTCAGATGGAGTGGTAGAATTAGATGTCACTTTGTGATAAAACTTCATTTTATTTCTCATGGTGTACATACAGAAGGTAGCCTCACTGTTTGCTCAGTCTAAATGTACCTCCTGTTCATTCCTCTTGAATAAATGACTTCCACTGGACAGGATTGAAATTAATGCTTGTCTATCTATAGTGCGGTTGTTCTTTTCTGGGCTTCCCAGAGCTTCTGATTACAAGCCCTGCTTACTGTTTTTTCCCAGCATCAGAACCTCTGTTATTACTTTTACTGTCAAATTCTGCTGTTTTGGTTTTTTTTCCCCTACAAAACCTCTACAGAAACAAGCACTACACAATAGTACCTTTCTGGGAAAGGAGCACTATCTGAGCACCAAAGGAGCACTATCTGAGCAAAAGCATGGATTCTGGTTCCCTGGGGGGCCTTGTCGAACTCTGCCAACATCTCCAATATAGCATGACACTTGTCATTGATGTTACCCTCTGATATTTTGTCCTTAACAAGAGAAAGAATATTATAATTCTTTTAATTTTCTTATTTCTATTCATAAACAAAGATTCTTTGTTATGAAGTGCTGAAGCAAATAGTATCTCCGAAGTTTTTCAAATCCCAGTGCAATAAGCTTATTCACTTCCTCCTTTGGGCTTTGCTCTATAGTGAAGAATTTTGGAACAAGGAAGTTCCTCCATCTCTTTACACTTCTGGGTTGGTTGGCATATTTGTTCAGCAGCTCTCTTCATCTTCCATTCTTGTTCGGACTACTGATTGAAGTCAGCTTCTACATGAAGTGCAGAACCCCCAGTATTTCTGAATTGCAGATTTACATCTGGCTTACTCATCAAGAACTGACTTCAAATGATTACAAGAAACACACTTTGCAACCAGTCGCTGTCAAATATGTCTCCAGGTCTGCGTATAAATTGAAGTGGTGTTTAAACTTCCTTCTGCTGTCTTCTGCACTTCCAGAAAGTTTCAGTTCTGCATGCATTTTCAGCATTTTGGGTTTTGTGCTATAAGGTAATCACTGATGGCTCTGTTTTCAGTGTGTACAAGAAATCTGCCATTCTCTGTCCTGTTCCAGCTTGCTGAGGATATCAGCAATGCTACACCCAGACTGTCAGTTTGAAGCTCAGGCTTAAAGATCTTAAGTTTGTACTCTCTAACTGATCTCATTAGTTATACACTGAGCCCAGTCTTGGCTTTAATCTGGAATTGGAAATCAAGGAAAGGAGTTGCATCTTGGTTTTGCAGACAGTTTAGGTTGGATGAGCTTAAGCCAAATGAAATTGAAAGCAGCCCACATTCTGGCACAGTTTAATTAAGAAACTAGAAGTGTAAAAATCCAACCCAAACTCTACCCGAGAAATTCTGGCCTTTCAGGCATAATTCCCAGTAACAACCTGTGCAGCCCAGAGTATAGGAACATGTGGCTTTAAGGATGTCTGTTCAGTTCTTACTGTTCTTATCAGGAAATCCTGTTTTCATAGGTGCAAGCTGCCATAAATTAGATTGTCACCAGATTATTGTACTGAATATAAGGTCAGATACAAAACAAGTTGACTGTAAAATATGGATAATAGAATCCAATTCAACTGAATCAGGCCCATAAACAATCTTACTATAAATCTTACTTTATACAAGGTTTTAAAAGATTTTATCTATTATTTCCTTCCTTAACATGTGAAAATTTTTCAGCCTGTCCCAATATAGTGATACCATAACCATATGTATATGTGCATGTGTGTATACATGTTTGTATATATTTATATATGTATATCAAAACCACACTAAGAAAGTTCAAGTGCTAAATTGGACTTACCCCTTTAAGATGAATCTAGGCTTGAAACTTTTTTTCTTTTCTAGCTTGCTGGTAGGTTATTACCTAACCTACACTTTTAGACCACTGGCAATGCTGGCTGAATAAACTTCCTTAATCAGTCATCCATAATCCTCTCCCTGCTGATTGAAATTTTCTTCCCTATTATCTAACCTGAATCTTTATTTGGAGTACAGGAGCATGACTTATCCTATAGACATGGACATCAGAGCATTCATTCCTCATTGTAAAAACCTTTTGTTATCTGGTATCATGCTCCTTCACAAAATCTAGATGACATTAAATAAGTTCTACTGTTTCCTCAGGTTTTCTAGAAATCTCATTGCTCTCCCTTCCAGATGCTTTTCAGATGGTGTACACTTCATGAAATGCAACACAACTAAGCACAGGTATAGAAGTTCAGGAAGAACTAAACAATCTTCAGTCCTCTATTAACTGTGGTAGAGTGGCATTCTTGTGTTACACACTGTTTATAGTTATGGAGCTACACAATTTGTACTTTTGCATCAGGACTGAAGAGTGGTTAAATCCTGCAGGTAAGTAAATATGGGATTTCTAGAAGGGGTTTGAATCACATAGAATTTCAGAGTTATATCAAGTACGAATATCACAATGACATTATCTGACCAACCAAACATAAACTGCAATTAAGACTATAGGACAGTTTTTTTGGCTGATTTAGTTGTGCTGATTATTATAAGCACAATTCTAATTTTGTGTTTAACTGTTTTATTTTTACAAAGTATATAATATATGCAAAAATCATTCATCAGTCCAGTATTTCTTGTCTGTAACTACTTTCTATGGCAAAGTGGGAAGCTAAACTGCTTAACTGAAAACTTCCATGAATATTGAATTTATCCAAAAGTAAAACAAAAAATACGAAATTAAAGTATATTCTGGAAACAATTTATCTGTAGTTTTTATGAGCCAACTATTTGACTCCTCTCCTAAACTTTGACAATAGAAAAATGCCTTTTTATCTTCTGGAAATATTTCCCCCTGCTTATTCAATACCAAATGTGAAAGAGTTAGATATATTCAGGACAGTCTGCTCTGAGGTTATACAAAAAAACCCTTATCTGTTTAAAGATGGCAGAGATTAGTGAAGATATAAATTCTACCTTGCAAAACCTTTCGTGTCCAACAAAAGACAGATAGAAGAAATCAAATGTGGATTTGTCTTTAACACAATGCATGAAAGTAGGTGGGAGGCACAAAGACATTCCAATTGCAAAGAGAGGAGAAACGGTAGTGTAGCCAGCCACAGTAATCCATGTAATAACTGATAAGCTGTGGATACGAGAGGAAATCAAACAGAATCCAAGAAAAGAATTGTTAAAGTCATTGCAGCCCTCTCCTGTTCGTTACAAAGGCATGGCTTGCTGACTGGGATGGGAGAGAAATGAGAAAGGTATCTCTTTTTGTCTGTGGCTTTAAACCAAAGAAACTAAAGGTCTCATACAGAGGAGTGTGAATTTACCTCGGTTCCATTTTCACAGTTCACATATGAGAAACAATGATGAAGTTGGGGAGCCAGTACTGTTCCCTTAGTAGTCTCATATTAGATATTTAAAAGATATTGAAAATTAAAGTGGTAAGATTACCTCCTGCTTAAGAAAACACATTGATTCTTTAAAAATATGAGCAAAATTAAAGATGAATTTAAGAAATTTACTTACGGCAGAAAAAGCACCTTAATGCTTCCCACATTATTATTTATAGAGAAGGAAGGTTATTTTGGCTGAGATGACAAATTACCCTTCTATGGCACAAAGAAAAAAATAGTTTACAAGTTCAAGCTGTAAAGTTATTAAACATGATTTGACTGCACTAAGAAATGCACAACATATTAGAAAAGTCAATTTCTTAAATTAAATGGCAAATCAGCAAGTGGATGAAGGACTGACCTTGGATCGGGGTGGTGCTCGGATGTACCATTTACAGTCTACTGCTTCAGTTTCAGAAGCTTTTCCTTCTTTGACAATTTGTACAGATTCCACAATTCCTTCAGGTCCTCCCATCTCAAACTCACAAACTGAATAACAAAATATCAGAAAAAATGAAATCTGAACAGCAAACAAAAATATTTTCTACAGCAAAGTGCAAAGGCCTCCAAGTTAGAAAAAAACAAAAACCAACATACCAACCTGGCAATGGTTTCAAAGCACCAAGGTCCTTAAAATCTGGATCTTAAAAATTGAGAAAAAGAAAATTAGTTTTGTTTGATATCTTGGCTAAAATATCAATGTGCTAAAATTTGACAAGGCACTTCAGTGATACAATTATACATACATTTCCTGGAAATGAGAAATATTTCACAACTATGACAACATGCTAATTATTAATACAGAAACTACTGATAGTATCACACCAAGTTCTTTTTTTTTCTATTATGAAATACTGCTTTTCTCTGTCTCTCTCTCTTTCAGAAGAGTGAGTTCAAAAATATTTCTGCATACACTAGCAAGCAAGAACACCACACAGCTAACCATATGATATTTTAATACATCAATCTAATGAAAGAGGATATATTTACAGATCCATTCAGAATCCTTTTGCCTATTTTGCATTTTGCAGTATAACACTCAGCTTAACTAGAGAAATCTAAACTTCAGTCTGTGTTTATGAATACTCTGCCATCACTGCTGACAAAGAGGAGACACCTTCTTTGTCAGAAGCATCCATTTAGTCCTCCTAGAATAAATACCATAAGAATTTACCAAGTAATTAATTGTGCCAACAAGGTAATAAGTCTAATAGATGTGCTACTTTCAACCAAATAAACATTATTATATTTACTAAGATGCTTTCTATCATGCTTTTATAGACAGGTATAACACATAGATGAAATAAGATTGGGCTTAGACCTGTGCTTCAATAGACAACTCTCCATAGACAAACCACCACTGCACAAAATTTGGACCAGCTTGAAGATACCATCCAAAACCAGAAATGTGAAAGAGGCTAAAATATTTCAAGTGAAGAAGATTTCTTCAGAATAGACA
This sequence comes from Actenoides hombroni, assembly GCA_024336885.1. Classification (NCBI taxonomy): domain Eukaryota; kingdom Metazoa; phylum Chordata; class Aves; order Coraciiformes; family Alcedinidae; genus Actenoides; species Actenoides hombroni. Next base: position 69,581,688 of record WUAM01000431.1, on the reverse strand, counting down.
GGTCTTGACTGGGAGATGTTTATCACTTACACCGCTTTCGTGCCTAAAATGAATTGCACTGTTTTTCTCATTTTCAGGAAGAAAAAAACCCAAACAAACAAACAACACCCCCCCCCCCAGAAAGAAAAACAACACCAAAAACCAAAACCAAACCAAACCAAAAAGCAAACCAAACAAAAACAAACAATACCAAACCAAAACAAAAACCCCCACCCAAACAAAAAAAACCCCCACAAACAAGAAAGAAATCCACTGGTTTTTACTGTTTTTTCTGGAATATTCAATAGAATCATAGAATGCCAGGTTGGAAGGGACCTCAGGCATCATCTGGTCCAGCCTTTCTTGGCAAAAGCACGGTCTAGACAAGCTGGCCCAGCACCCTGTCCTGATGCATCTTAACAGTGTCCAAAGTTGGGGAATCCACCACTTCCCTGGAGAGATTATTCCAACGGCTAATTTTTCTCATTGTGAAAAATTTTCCTTGTGTCTAATTGAAATCTCCCCAGAAGTAACTTGTAACTAGTACTCCTCATCTTCTCCATGTGGCCCTTGTCAAAAGAGTCTCCATCTTCTTCGTAGCCATCCTTTAAATATGGAACGTGGTGATAAAGTATCCCCTAGGCTCTTATCTCAAGGCTGAACAAACCTAGTTCTCTCAGCCTTTCCTCATATAACAGACTTCCCAGTCCTTTGATTATCTTTGTGGCCCTTCTTTGGACCTTCTCACACCTATCTACATATTTTTTGTATAGCAGGGACCAAAAGTGACCTCAGTATTCCAGGTGTGGCCTGACAAGCACTGAGTAGACTAGGATGACTTCTTTACCTCTGCTTGGGATGCTCATGTTGATACAACCCAGCATCCCACTGGCTTTCTCTGCCACAGCAGTAGCACACTGTTCACTCACATTGAGCTTGTTGTCCACCAGAACCCTAGGTCCCTTTCCACAGAGCTGCTCTCCAGCTGAGTAGATCCCAGCCTGTGCTGCACTCCTGGATTATATTTTACCAGGTGCAAGCTCTTACACTTGTTGAACTTCATAAGATTATCCCACTTTTGTTGGCCCACTCTTCCAGCCAATCCAGGTCTTTCTGAAGGGTAGTTCTACCTTCCAAAGTGTCCACTTCCCTACTCAGTTTTGTATCATCAGCAAACATCATCAGGGTACACTTGATCCCATGATCCAGATTACTTAAGATATTAAATAGTATCGGGCCCAATATCGATCCTTGAGGGACCCCACTTGTGACAGGTTGTCACTTTGAAAAAGAGCTCTTTGCCACCACCCTCTGGGTGTGGCCTTTCAACCAATTCCCCACCCACCACATGGACCACTTAACTGTAACATATCAGTTTCTATGTGAGGAGGCTGTGGGGAACGATATTGAAAGCCTTGGAGAAATCCGGGTAGACAATGTCCTCTGTTCTTGAAAAACACACAGCACTTGCTAACTCCTTTATCCTCCATGAAAGCTTCCCACAGAATCCCTCCTAGCTGAATTCTGAGCTGGCAAAAATTTGCTCTTCTAAAATCTAAAGGTACTAATCTCCGGCATGCTCAGCAGGATCCCAGGCTCTACAATATTGTGATCACTGCAGCCAAGGCTGTCACTAACCAAGATATTACAAAATAGGTTTTCTTGGTTTGTGAATAGCTGTGGCAGATGCAACTGCCCTGACAAAGTCCTGATAACTTACCAAAGTTCTGACAATGACCAGGGCTTGCCAAAGACCCAATAAAGATTGTTTCTTACTTTGTTTAGGGCCCTTGGCTTGCCATGTTGTGCCCTTGCTCCCAACTAATTAGAATGACCACATTTCAAATTTGACTTGGGTACAAATGGAGCACCACTGGAGAGCCCATTTGAGTTGGTCTTCCTCGGAGCAGCAGGTCTGCAGTCAGGGACTCTCCCCTTGGACCAGGATGCCACCCAAAGCAATTTCCCTGGACTGAGTGAGCCCTTGCCCACACTTTGGTGAGTGAATACTTCTGGATATATATATGTATGTCCTTCAGTGAGTTCTCACCCCTTTTGGGTGAGTGATCCTTCTCTGGGTTCCCTTGAGTGGGAGGTTTTCCCTTTTAATGAGTGAGTGCGCACACATTTTGGGTCATCTTTCTAAAAGAATATTTGCAAAACTTAGGAATTAGTTGTGTAGTATTTTATTCCCGCCTGACATCTGAACTCGTAACTTACTTTGGTCTATTGTAGTGCTGGGTTGTTTTTGGATGGAATAAAACTGCATTTGGGTAGCTACTGCCACCTCCAAAACAGTAGCAAGTTCAGCAATGCCTCATTCCTGGTTGGCATATCTAACATTTGTATGAAGAAGCAGTGCTGTGTGCACTCCAGGAACATGATGGATGACATATGGGCTGCTGTATTCTTCCAACAAATATCTGAGTAGTTGAAGTCACCCATAGGAACCAGGTTCCATTGACCTGAAGCTTGCTTAAGTGACCCAAATATTGCTTTGTTGGCCTTATCATCTTGGTTTGGATGTTGATAACAGATGCCTGCTGTAAGATCCACCTTGGAGACAACCCCTCTTATCTTGACCCAGAGGCATTCAATAGGGCTTCCACAATTGCCATAGTTGAATTCTATACATTCAAGGTTCTCCTTAACATAGAGCACAACAACTTCTCCTCTTTTTCCCTGCCTGTCTTTATGAAACAGCCTATAGCCACCCTTCACAATCCTCCAGTCATGTGAGTGGTCCTACCATGTATCACTTATTCCTATGATATCATAAAGTTCTGACTAGGTCTGCAGCTCCAGTTCCTCCTGTCTGTTCCCCAGGCTATGTATGGTGGTATACACACACTTGAGGTGGTTGGACTTTTAGTTTACATCTTTGGAGGTAGCTAAGTAACATTTGTTGCTTCTCTGGTTGGCCTAGCTTATTCCTGAGTTGGTTGCAGTGGTGTGAGTGTTACCACTTTGGACCCAAATCCCTGGGTCCTTCACTTTATAGGATCTGGTCTTCTGAAATCAATGATAAATACATACATACAAACACTCTGCATTAAGCTTCTCCTGAGTGACATAGTGCCCAGGCCATGAAGTCAACTCATGGAACTGATCTTAATGTTTCAGGATTGGGTCAGTGTAGAAAAAGCTATAAATAAAACAATAAGGAGGAAATCTGGAAGAAGTAAATGTATCACGTAAAAAAACCCAAAACCAACCACCAAACCAACCACCACTAAAACTACTGTTCCCCTTTAGCCTTAGTTGAGTCTAGATAGTAAGAATCATAATGAAGTAATATCCTGAAAAATTCTTGTGCTCTAGGAGCACAATCAGCCATTCTAACCTGAATAGTCAGAACGTGTTGACTTCAAAAACTGGAGTTTTAAAATCACTTTTTTAAACTGTCCCTCTATAAAAAGGCTGCTGTTGTTCTTCCCAGTTATCTTTTACAGTTGCACAATATAAATCACATGTAAATACTTACGAACTTAAGGGACTGCAAATATAACTAAGAAGGCAATTAGCATTAATTGTTAAGCAGTTTTATAGATCAGTAGACAGATATAACCAACAGCACTAAATGTAATTAAATATTACAGTGAATGTACCCAGATGTTGATATCTAATGCTGGAAGCAAGATACTTAAAGGAAACCTACTTTGACTACTGGTTCAAATTAACATCCAAACTGTGTCCAGTGTAACCATTACATTTCTTCCTTTTGCTGAGTTTGCAAGGATCACTCTGATTTAATTAAAACACTCTACAACGTTAGCAAAGTACAGAGGAAGAAAGGAGAAAAAGGTCCTGACATGATTTCTCCCATATGAAGGAGTTTCCATATAAATAAGTGCTAGTAGCAAGAATCCAGGCTAAAGTATAATCTAGACAATGCAATTTCACCCACACACCACTTTGGAAAGTATGTTCACATTTGTTAATAATAGCTTAACATTGATAACAATGAATATAGAAGTGGCCAATCTGTTAAAATTCTAGAAATACAGTAGATCTTGCTAAATTTTGAAAAATAATCTTTTTGCAACCCTTTGATATCTCAGGAGTGATAGTGAAATAAAATCTACAACACCTGAGGTGATACACTTCATTAAACATTAATACTACACCAATATTACTAGAATAAAAACAACAATCTGCAAATAATGTGTTATCAGAGATGCTCAAAATTCAGCCTTGTTTAAGCATATTTATCCAGTGAATATTTGTTTGTAAAATAGTCTACAGTTAAACAGATTATACTTTAGCAGCTCTTCTCTATGTAATTCAATCAAACTATTATTAGTCTGACTGAGTCAGAACCCTTTTAATGATACCTAAACGCTGACTAGCAAGATCTTTTGAAAGACAGATAGTCCTGCTGAAAATCATGTTACCATTAGGAAAACCTCCCAAGACAGGAAAATTTTGCTGTAAAAAACTAAGATTGATCACCTAGAATGGGAGAAAAAAATAGAAGGCAATGGGCCTTGAGGGAAATGCAATACATGTAATTTTTTTTTATGGGAATCTCCTTAATGGGAAAATGAAGTATGTAAAAAGAAAACCAGGAATTTTCACAAGAAATATGATAGAGGTTATATAAATGGAAGACCTTTTATCCAAAAGGAGTTCTGAGGCTTCTTCCTTCTTCTTTCTTTAACTTTACTTTGAGGATGACACAGCCCTGGAACAGGCTGCCCAGAGAGGTTGTAGCGCCTCCTTCTCTGGAGAGATTCCAAAACAGCCTGGATGCGTTCCTGTGAAACCTGATCTAGGTGAACCTGCTTTAGCAGGAGGATTGGACTAGATGATCTCCAGAGGTCCCTTTCAACCCCTACCATTCTGTGATTCTGTGATTCCTGAAACATTGAATGTGTCTTTTAAAACCAACGAAAATCAACAAAATAAAGGTTATCCAGGAATTTCCTTTGGTGATATATTACAACCTATTCTACAAATAATAGGTTCTTGCAATGTTTAACTACTATAAGCTTTTCTGTAAATTCTCTGTGAAGAACAGAATTACACTTGAAACTTCTTATGAGATGCAAAAATCTGTGCCAGCTTATTTAGAGTTACTGGCAAACAAACAGAATGAAAAACTTTAGAGTGGCCTAAGGAGAAAATTGTGATAATCTGTAATTTCCTTAACCAGTAAAAAATTCAGTGGACAAGCAGTCTGGAAACTGGCTTAATAACCGGGCCCATGATGGTGGTGATCGGCAGCACAAAGTCTAGCTGGAGGCCAAGTAATGAGTGGTGTACCCAAGGGGTCAATACTGGCTCCTATCCTGTTTAACATCTTCATTATTATCTGTATGATGAGGCAAGGTGTACCCTCAACAGTTTTGATGATTACAGAAAACTGGGAGGAATGACACAAAACTGGCTGATATGCCAGACAGTCATACTGCCATCCAGGGGGGGCCTCGGACAGGCTGGAGAAATGGGCAGACAGGAACTTTATGAAGTTCAATAATAGGAGAGTTCACCTGCAGTGGAGTAACGCCATGCACAAATATATGCTGTGTCCAACCAGATGGAAAGAAGCTTTGCAGCAATGTCCTGGTGGACATTGGGTTGAACATGAGCCAAAAATGTATATTTGCAGCAAATAAGGCCACCAGTATCCTGGCCTGCATCAGGAGGAGTGTTGCCAATAGGTAGAGGGAGGTGATCCTTCCCTTCTACTGAGTACTGGTAACACCAAACTTGGAGTGTTGTGTCCAGTTCTGAATTTCCCAATACAAAAGTGATATGGAGCTACTGGAAACAGTCCAGCAAAGGGTCATGGAGCTGATTAAGGGACTAAGCATCTCTCATATGAGGAAAAGCTGAAAGTGCTGAGACTGTTCACCCTGGAGAAGGATCACAGGTGTTCCTACCAATGTGTATAAATGCCTGAATGAAGGGTGCAAAGAGGATGGAGACAGGCTCTTTCCACTAGTACCCAGTGACAGAACAAGAGGCAATGGGTACTCACTAAAACACAGGAGGTTCTGTCTGAACATCGGGAAGCACTTTTCTACTGTGAGGGTGACTGAACTCAGGCACAGGTTGCCCAGGAAGGTTGTGGGGTCTCCATCCTTGGAGATATTAAAAAGCTATCTAGACATGGTCCTGAGCAAGTGGTTTTAGGTCACCCTTCTTGAAAATGGGGTTAGACGAGATGACCTCCAGAGGTCCCTTCTAAACGCAGTTATTTTGTGATCCTGTGATTATGTAGTAACTCAACACCAGAACCGGCTAATATCAAATTAACTAGTTAAAAGACAGACCTAAGATAATAGCAGAGATGAGACAAATCTCTATCATAATGCAGACTTGTTTTGGTGCAATGTCCTTTGAGTCATGAAAGAATATATATCCAGCCTGAAGAAATCTGTAATTTAGGACTGTTTTCAGATGGATTCACTAGGTAGGTCTTCATGGGAGCCTTTAAAAGTTTTGGCTGCTAGCTCTGGCATCTATTTTATACCTGGCCCATGGAAACATGCTACATGTTCTTTATTTTTAGTTTCACTATTAATATGCAACACCTCTGGCTTTTCTAAGCAGGTGGCAAGCATGGATTTTAAATGCAAAAACAGGAGAATAGTTGTAATGAGTTAGGACATCTGATTGCTCAAAAAAATCTTATGAAATAAAGAAAATCATAAAGTAAAAAGGGATTGTAGGTTAACTGGATTAACTCTTTATTTATTTAAATGTCTTTGCTCACAAGTAAACTGCAGCATGTTATGTGGTTGCTCAGCTGTGACATATCCACACAGCAACATATTTACCCACTTACGCATACATGTATCCATGTACAATTTCCCTCTAATTTAGTTGCACAGAAACTGCAATTGTTTAAAATCCTATTACCTGAGTGATTTCGGTAAGAGACATGTAGACAGTATCTAACAGAAACAACTAAAATGCATAAAGTTCAAAGCAATTGCTAGCAACAAGATATTCCATTGGTAAGTATTCTTACAAATCTATTTCCAAAGATCAGTTTTGGAATAAAAAATCCAGTTATCAAATTTGTTCAGTTTGTCTTCAAAGACAGATTCTGCAAGGCTTTTAGAAGTAATTTTACGTCATACAGAAAAATTACAGCATTTTTATTCTTATACTATATATATTCACTCACGTTGTATTTATTAGTTTCTTTAGCTTTTCATATAATGTTCATTTGGACACTTTCTTACACTGTCAACATCAGATCAGTTGCTTGTACTGATAGAAATAATAGATATCACTCCTGGAAGTCAAATTATTTAAGTCAACAGAAGTTTCAATATTTCTTTGAAAAAATGGAAGATTGAGCTGGAATCTTCCTTATCATCTGGACTAGAATATATTTAATTACAGAGAATTTTTTGTATCTCCAGTATGATACGTACAGTGAAGAATATGAGTGATTACTGTATAGTCAGAAGCTAAAGTGAAGGAAATGTGTACCATAAAAACCTTGTGCAGATGTGAGACCTGATTTTCATTAACTTTTGAAGTATTTTAATTTCTTTTCTTCTATAATGAGAAACAAATGAATTATTGGATCAAACCACCCACTACAAAGGGTTGATGTTTGAAACATAAATAAGTTTTTGCTGTTTCTGAATACAAACCCCTCCTTTTTTAATGGGTATATACACAAAGTAGAAACCCAATATTAAATAGGGAAACTGTCCATTTTTTACTCAGTGAAGAGACATCTGGACATATGTCTTTTAATTTTCCTGTCTTTGAAAGACTACAAATAGGCATTCAACTTCTATCTCTCAGTATTTAAGACATTTTTAACACATGCACGTGGTTCTCTGTCATAGGACTTATTAGGGACCTGATTTTACATTAAGTGCTCATGAAAAGTAAAAGGAATTGCACCATTCAGCAATCCACCACTTATTTATTTTCATGCTTATGAAGTTAGATTGGTTTACAGTTATTTCTGGGAGTTTAAATCAGCCTTGCCCTCTTGAGGGGTGAATTACAATTCTCTGCAAAAGCATAGCTTGCAGAACTTAGTACAGAACAGCAGGAGTATTCGAAGGTATTTTATGCCACTGCCTCCTAGTATTTGATGATACAGTAAATATACTGGAAGATGATGACCAAAAGATTATAAAAACATTAAAATCTGCTCAAAGAATCACTAATGCAATGCTAAGTTAGAAAAATATTTCTATAAGTAAATGTTTTTGTGAGGTGTAAAGACAAAGGGGACTTACCTATTCTGCTGGGGAAAGTAAAGGAAAAGTACTAAGTAAAAAAACCTAAGCCACCGAACAATCCTAAGTGTGCAAAAATACACAAATTATTCTTAGGCAAAAATATTTTTTTTCTGATCAATCTTTCCAGCTCTGTAGTCTTGTTGAATCTTCCATATATGTGTCTTTATCTTTACTAAGGATACCAAAGGATCTTCAAAGAAAACCTATAGTTTGCTAGACATCCTGAAAAACAATTCTATAATATTTATAGCTGACAATAGTATGTGCTGCATTTGCTCTTTGTTTTCTATGTTCTTTCTTTTAAGTACAATATTGTTAGGAAGGGCAGCTATTTTGAAAGCTACATATTTATAATCTAAAACAATGCTCCTCAAATTTTTCACTCTTTAGTAAAGTCATGTAAGAACTCGAGGGTGATAAGTGCAAATGTAGAAGTGAATATGACTCTTTCTATTTCACTTTGAAGTTCTACCTGATCAGCAAAAAATCATATAAAGATAAGTGAGCCAAAAAAGATTTGTACTTTGAAGAAGTGTGAGAAACTCTGCTTTGAGGATGTAGCTCCATAAGGAGACAATGTCTTGTCTTGCTTTTTATAATATGACTCACAGTAAATTACACTAAAGCTACTATTTGTCTTAGGAAAAAATATTATAAATGAATGATACAAGCAGTACGTGAAGTAAAATCATATGGAGAAAAATACAGTCAGTCTGCTCTAATTATGTAAACCAGACTCCTTATGTTGTTGAAATAACACAAACTGTCACCCAAAAGGTGGATTTTTAAAATTATTTTTTTTTTGGTCACATTTACTAATCTCAGCTCATACTAACAATCAAAGTATCTTTATTGTGTAATTAATATATTATACTGATTTACAAACTGCACATCTATGGTGACCTCATTAAGATGAAATGTACTTTAAATGTTAACAATAGCTGAACACTTGTATACCAAAAGTTAATACTTGTTTCTTTAACATTTATTTGGAAATGAAAAGACAGCAGCATCAGAAAAAGAAAATACACGTCTTTGCGTAGCTGTTTCCTAAGACTGGTCAAACTGGGCAGACAAGAAGTATCTGAATGGACTCCAGAGGAACAGACTACATGATTATGGAGGTTGTACCTGGATTTCTCATTTCAAACTCACAACAGCAAGCTTTGAGATCTTAGCCTGCTTGTCTCCCTTGTCTGCTCTATAAACTGTTTGGAGCAGATTCTTTTTTCAGTGTAAATTCTGTGTGGGTGGGAACCATGTTAGAAGGTAAGAGGGCTCATAAGATCCTGGGTCTCACCTTCTAACGGTGTTTGGACTATTTGATATGTGCACCAGAATCCCCTAAGTGAGAAGTGCTTCTTCAAACTGACCTAGTGAAAAAGGAGAGCAAGAACAGGCAACAATGTCATACTCAGGCTGCTGAGTGGAAAGAGGAAGCCTGGGAGCCTTGATGATATATGTGTAGGATTATTTGGCAGATCATTTTTATTATGCTAAATATTTACACTAGCAGCTGAGTGTTCCAATTAGGCATGCTATTTCCCTTATGCAGCACACTGTGTATGGAAACACAGAGAAAAATGATCCTGTGATGAATATTTCAGGGGCTGCATATACCTTTATCTGCCAGTTGCCCAGAAACATGTGAAACAAGAGTGCGTTAGTTCAGGATCCCACTCTATCTCAGCAAAGCAGCCTTGCTGCAGCATGCATCTGACATGATCACCAGGACTATCAGTCAAGGGCAGCACTTTGTATGCATCTCCCCAAGATAATATCCCAAGGGCTTCCTGTGATTGACTGATGATCTCTGAACTTCACTAGGAAGAAAGATGTGCAACATAAAAGTGTTGTGGAGCTTTTCCTAAATGATGTTGAATGCTAAGTATGGCCTAGTCGTGCAAGTTCAGTGCAATACTGCTAAGACTTGGGATTTGTGTCATTGGTTTGTTACAGATGACTCCTAGCTCAGCCCAAGGAAATAACACTTTAAGTTCATACAAGTACAGGGAAAAATGATCCAGAGGATTTAGCCACAACTGATTGCTAGGCATTACTTCTTCAGATTGAATCAATTTATACATGGTTACTGATACCATTGGTGCTAAATCTGCATATCCTTTTCAGAGAGGACATTCACACTGCAACAGTGCACAAAGTGGATTTCTTGCACTGTCTACAAATATTTTTCTCTTGCAGCCTAGCAAAGCACCAGGAGGACTTTTGATAAAGTGGATAACCATATCAGAGTGCACTGGAAGGGAACTGAGTTGTGTTTATGAAAACAACTGTTTGCCTGATCATCTGGCCATGTTTCATACCAGAAAGAGATGAACAAGACATAGTACACCAGAAAGCATGTTCCTTAGAGTGGAAACAAGTGAAATAGCCATATAAAAAAAACCCCCATTCATTAGTTTACTAAGCAACTGCTAGATTTTTGAAAGTTATTGGATTAATTATGTTGTAGTGCTCTCCTATAATAAAGTCTTTGTATGATTCCAAAGCCAATGTCACAGGATGTTTTAAAAATGTGTTCTATATGACAAGTTGAAATCTGTTGGTCGTTTGGATCAAAGGGAGAATTCTAAGTTTTCATTCCCACTGGAACCTGAATGCTCCTTTTCTAAAGGAAAAATATAAAAAACCTAGAACATATCAAAGGAAGAGTGAAATTCATTCATTAAATCAAATTGTCAACTCTAGTTGTAGTTATAAGTGGCCAGCACAGACACTTTCAGTGAGCAAGTTGTCAGAAAGAAGATGTTAAACTGTGTTAAACTGTGAATTCCTACTTAAATTACCCACCAATTTATGAATTTTACATTGTGTTATACAAGATAACATTAAGATATTTAAAAGGTATAAATAATATATGGGATGGGAGCAATAACTCTTCCACTCTTTCCAGTATTATGAAATTCAACTTCTCCTGAGATTATGGGACAAAAACATTTTGATAAATTTTTGGTTAAGTAAGGCTTTACAGCTAGATTTTTGGATTTATAGTTCATCTCCTTCATGTTAGCTACAACTTCATGAGAGTGACATTCCCTTTTGTTGAAATAGATATTTTTCTCCTATTTCATGCAATTATAAGTGCCAGAGAACAGCCTCAACCATGATTAATTGCTAACACTGATGTAGCATAGACATAATCTGTTAGAAACTAGACACTAGGTCAGCTGGGACTTTTGTTTTTATAAGGAAAGCCCTCCTGTATGCTTTACTATGTATTCCACCAAAACAAACATAATTCATAACAACCCTAGTCCAAAATGGTTTCCACTTACATTAATTAATAAAGATTGTTGCTCATCAGTAACTGTAAGACATGTTTTGCTATATGCCCACATGAAAAAAATTTAAAAGATGATAAATTCTAAATCAAAGGGTATTTCCTTCAACATTTTTAACTTTAAACAAGATCCTTCTAATGGATCCTCAGTCCTCTTTGAGTATCATTTATACCACATGCTCTATACTCACTACCCAATGCTCAAACAGTCTTGTCATGAACATCATTGAACAAATGGGTCTGTGGATAACTGGAGATTTGCAATACAGAGTTAGAATAGAGTTAGATTCAAGTCTATATAAAACCAGTTACCATTGACTTTTCCTCACCCCAAGAACTCCATATCCAGCTATATCTAAGCAGTGATTATAATCAGTATAGATTAGTAAATTTTTCTTTCTATTATCATAACTAGGGAATTTAGATTAAAAAAAATATAGTTTCCATGGAGTTTAACAGATTTGCAGTTTTTCTCCTCTGTTCAAAAGCTACCGGTCTGAAGCAACAATCTAATTTCCACTGTATTTACTCAACAGTTTTAATATTGATCCTAAAATAAGCAAATTTAGTCCCACAATCTGAGCTGAATTTAGCAATTGATTTATTGAGTGCTCCACTGATTGACTGGCTCAGACTCATACAGCGAATGAAAACTGGTCTTTTGCATGACATTCACAATGAAAAAGCCTTTGTGATTCACTGAATCACACTTTGGAAAGTCAGTGTTCATAAGCCCTTATGTCTACTTTATACAATATCCAAGATTGCCATTAGCTGGCTGAAGAGACTAGGAAAAGAACAGCTAAGTGGGTACTGATCAGAGATTGTCCAATTCGTCCATTAATATGGTAATATTTAGAACAAATGAGGTATCAGGACAGTTTTCATTTGCAGCAGCAGCAGGTCAAACATGATTGTCACTCACAGCACTCAGGAATTTTAAGTATGGGTCAGCCGCTTATTCAACAAGCAGGCAATAATTAAATTTCTTTTGACCAGATCAAGTTTCTGACTGCCAAACAGCAGGATTTTTCCTAGCTTGATCTGAAAGAGTCATTTAAAGCTATAGCAATGAAAAAAAAAAAAAAAAGTAAAATATAAATCAACCCTTTCATTTAAAAATGCATGGTAAATCATTGATGTATCACTGATATGCAATATTCTGGAATACAAACAACTATATTAATGCTACAAATGATTCTTGTGGGGAGAGCACATACAATTACAGAGATTCAAATTACCCAAATCTGATATTTAAACTACTAAGCTAGTAAGCATTTTATTAAAACAGAAAAAACCAAAACAAACCCTAAGAACTTTTCTATAACTTCAGTATGGACTTTGTAGTTGATAGCAGTTAATAACCAACTGTCTAATGCACATAATGAAACCAGCATTAAAGAACAAAATATTTTAAATTATTTTCTACATTCTCTTTTAATGTTAATTTTCACATGGAGAAATGAGCTACAGGAAAGAAAAGAAAGGAAAAAATCAAAAGAAAACAAGAAGTGGTATCATACAATCTTTTATTAACCCACATACTGCAACCAGCTGATTTGATAACATTGTCTCTTGAGCTTCAACTATCAGATAACATCTGGCAAATGATGTTTGTAAGTCCTGTTACACAACATCTTCTGGCTTCTCAGTGTCATCTAGGGGACTAATATGTGACTAGAATAACACATTTCACACTGCCTGCTTCTGTCATGATAGTACAAATTTTTAATAATGGATGTGCCACAGACATCAGTCTATTTTAATCTGAATTCTTGGAAAATATTTGGCACTTCTGTTCTCATCAAATTCCTCATGACTCAAGCAATCTTTCTTAACAGAAATTGCTGAATATTAGATGTGGTCTTTTGACATCAAGTATTCAAATAAACTTTCTGCATCACTAATGTATTATGATCTCTAAAACAATATATTCAAAATGTTGGTGAAAAACATTTGCTTGTTTATTTTCACAGTTTTTCAATGAATTTATCCCTTTCAGTGGGCATTCTCAATGGTTTGGTAGATCTCATCACCCTAAATATAAAAAAAATTAATCGAAAGTCTATTTTAGATGGTGGAGCACAGACCAAAACACGTTGTCTCACTGAAGTTAAATTCTCCTCTACAAATCTGTTTGAGGAAACACGAATGTCAGATACTAATTTACGTAGTGAATTGCAGACTATGCTGTGATTATGTAAACAATTTGCATTTGACGTAATTGAGAAGAGTCTTCTGAGCAAGAATAATATGAGGGCACTGGATCTCTCAATTTCAAAAGATATTTCTGTACTCGAATGTTTGCGGTATTTATTATATCTTGCATTTTTAATAAGAAACAGAAAAAGTCTATGTTGAGAATTGCTCTGTAAGGGCAGAAGTAATTTTGCTAACAATAATGTTACCTCATTTGATTATGAATGACTAGCATCTTTTTAATGAAAGTTTCTTAATTAAACTGTACGTCCATATGATTGGAAAGCACAATTAAATCAGATTGGATATGTCATGGCAGACCAGACTAAAGCCAATCTGCCTGACCATGCATCTACTTCATTGGTATGAATACAAGTCTCATTCTTAAACCAGAGAATAATTTGGTCTCTTTAGATTAAATCTTTTCTGTATTTTATGGAGTTGTAGATAATGCTTTTATGCATCAGATTATACTAGTTAAATAAACACTAGACTGCAACAAAACCACTTTGGAAAAAAATAATATTAAACTTTAGGAAAACAAGAAGGGTTAAGGAATCCTACAGTCTTCATTCAGTAATTATAAACTCAAGTTTTGAAATTAGTTTTAAATATTTCCTTATAGTAATAAAAATTAAAATATCACATTTTTATTAATAGAATGTAATTTCTAGCAAAGAATCAAAGGGGTTTTTTGTTTGTTTGTTTGGGTATTTTAAATAAAGTGGAAATAAAGGCAGACAATTCAAATACAAAAATGTAATTGAAAGATAATAAAGTGCCAGGTCCACAAAGAAAATAAACTTCTTAAATCTGAATCTTCCTAAATCCAGTTATCTTGCTTAAACAATTGTTTATTTCAACAGACATCTCACCATCTAAATGTCTTTATACTTGGTCCTAAATTAATTGAGAAAATAAATGAACAGAAACTATAGGTGCTTTTAAATGTCTGCAGACTGCTGAATAAATAAAAGAGTAAATAGTAGATAAATGTGTGATAAATAGTCATAGCTGCCAACAACATATAGCATGGAAGACAGACACCGTTCTTTGGAAGATCTGCAGCTGAGCTGGCTCAGGCTCAAGAGATCTGAGTTTCTTCATTATTGGAAAGGTGTGCAATAAAGGCAACTACTTCTTGGTCCTGACTTCTACTGAGTTCCAAAATCCGCTAGAGTGAGGAAATGAAATTTCACAGAAAGAACAAAATACTGAAGATCAATTTGATTTCCCTAGGTACCTCTCATTTGTGGAGATTTTGTCTGGGAGCTTAACTGCCAATTTTAGAGAAAAGAACACATGATAAAAAAAAAAAAGTCAGGTCTCTGTTCCTATCAATAAATAATTGTTCCTTTCAAAAAATTATCCTAAGTACTGCTCCATTTTTATTTTAAAAAGCAATGGAAGCATGATCACAAGTTTAAGTAGTGGGAATGTTGTAAAAATCTACCAGAAACTTTATTTTATGTTTAAAATTTAAAATCCAAGGAGTGGAAGCAGTATTCATCGCAAAAGGTTGCAGAACTAGTATCACTTCATTTTACAACTTGTAAATCTGACTGGCAAACTGAGTTGGACCAAAAAAACTTATCTGAATGAATTCACTTCTAAGCATTGTTGAAAAAAATGCTTATATACAGAAAACAATTTAATTTCAGGTGATTCTGAGGTGATTTTGTAAGAGACAAGGATATCTAGAGGAAGAATAGCACAGGAAGAGAGACAAATCACTAATCACAATGTTCTAACTCCAAGAAAACCTCAACTTACTGTAAGAGAATATGAAAACAAGTGAAAACTGGAAGTTAGTGAATAAGCTGAGCCTACTTAAGGCCATGTTAGCGTGATATTGATCAAGTAGAAAAGCACTGAATTTGATATATACCTATGACATAATTTGTGTAAAGGTAGAAAACTAGTTTTTATTCATGAGTTGAAGAAATAGTTCATTTCTCCATAATATAAAAATATTTCATTTTGACTTAGGTCAATAGATGAAATGGTAGAGGACAGTTTTTAAACATTCTTACCTTTAAGTAACTACCCAAGCGTAGAGGTTGCCAAGATTTAGGCACATATGTAAATGCAGGCTACCTGAAATTCTTTGCTAAACTGGGACTAGATTTAGTGACTTAGAGAGTGAAAGATAAAGAGAAAGAAACAGACAGGATGTTCAGAGGCGTAATTCAAGCTCTTGATTTTCTACCAGGTCCATGTTAACAATACATACATTGGCTAGAATTAGCCATATAGATGACATCTATCTCTCACAGAAATCTTTCTGTTCCTAACATCGAAAGGACTATACATGATAGCAGGTCTCTACCCCATGAAAGCAGTAAGATATTAAAGATTGCAGGCTCTTTTGATATCACATAATAAGAAAGAAAGAGAAGACAGATCAAAGGCGTAGATACTCTAATGGGCCAGCTGAAAAATTATTTACAAAATACTTAGGGCAAAATTTCTATGAAAGTTGAAGAAAGCACAATCTTACTTTTGGATCTGAGCATCAAAGAAGCTCAGCTATGATATCTGAGAGGAAAGAATGATATAGTTTTTATTTCTGAACAGACAGTAAACAAATCAGCTGGTCATAGAATCGATTCAATTGGTCATAGTGATCAATATCACAATAGATATATTTTAAGGTGACATCATACACCTACTAGAAATACAAATATAGGAAACAATATTCAATAACATTCACCTCAGTACTAGTAAGCAAAGGAGACTCTGGATTGACTGCTTTACAAAAAATGAATACTATCCTCAGAAAATGAACCAACGCTAAACAGTTGATGAGTATACACAACAAATGCTGAGAGAGGGAAAGCTAAATATGTCAGTAAAGTTCCTTACTTATTGCTAGAATTGAGAAATACTTCATTAAACAATGAGATGATAACAAAAAAAACCCTACAATCACAGTTACTTGAAGCTATGCAAATATCAAATTAACAAATAAGGGTGACTGAAAACAAGTAATATAAACATGAGTTTGTTTCTAACATAAAAGCATAATTTTCTATACAGACAGCTAAAGAATCAAACCACTTGCAACTCTGTGGCTAGAATAAAAAAAAGTTTCTCTGCCTAACAGAAGGGCCACGGTCACATTGATTAGACAAAAAACCCCGAGGTCATTGTCAAGATTTATTGGCTATAACAGTAACACCTCAGAAACCTGTAGATACAATACATAAAGATGAAAATTCAACAGCTGAAGGAATGAATAAGTAAAGAAAAAGTGTTTCTTCAATGTCAGCAGAATCTCTGCAGACACACACATCGCCAAGGTCACTAAGAAAAACTATTACAGACAACAGTGTTGCCAGGATGAGGCCACAACACAATCAGCCAGAAGTGCATCCCAGTAAGAGCTATTAGAAAATCTGCCAGATAAGAAAGTCAGATGATCTGGGACAACTTTGAGGAGTATTCAGAAACTCCATACTCAAAACATATAAGCCATTAAGTTTTTCAGTTTTTCCCTAAAGAAACAGGTGTTAGAATGTTTTAACGAGAATTATCAAGATACTTAACAGTTTTTTGAGCTGCTATTGTGAATATGTGTATTAGTAGTGAAAATTTTCATTCTAAACAAGTTGTTTTCAAACACTTGTGGAAAACGACTACCTAGGGTTTCTGTTCAGTACAAATTCCATCTTCAGTCTTCCCTGATCTGCTATTTCCAAATGCTTTATAAACATTACAGAGAAATCTAGAATTAGTCGGAAAAAAAAATGCCCAGGGCTCACTGGTTATTTCCACATTTTGTAGGAGTTTAAAGCAACTGTATTAAATCACTCTGTATCAGACCTAACATTAAGCTAACTCCATTTAGTATTTGCATAAAGTAAGAAGTGTATCTTTAGGGGACAAAGCATAAGGAAAGGACCATATTTAAGGAAAAACCTCTCCTGCCTCTAAGATTTAGTGTTGATTTTTCTGTCTCTAAGGTTTAGCTTTAATTTTTCTGTAACAAGTAATAATATAAACTGGTTTGAGAATGATGACAATAGTGTTGTAAAAATTCAGCTAAATATAAATATGTTGGTTTTCTAGTATTACTTTTGAATGCACATCTAAGCTTGCTAGAGGTTACTCCCAGGTGTTTCCAAAAAGACAGACTTGGTCTCAGAGAAATATGGTTCCTCTGTAGATAATATTTAGCATGCAACACCATAATCACCTTTATTCGTGAGATTACTGACATATCAAGAAAAGTATTTCCTGTGGAGGCAGAAAATAATTATTTGTACCTGTACTGCAGTACAATATCCTAGTAAACCTCCTGTAGAAGTCTGTGTAAAACTCATTGTGGAACAGATAGAGAGGAAAGATTCTTGGAGAGAGGAGGGGTGGTATGGATGGCAGGGGGAACAAGGAGCCTGTGGCATAAAAAGATAGTACAAGGATTTGGCTTGTGTAGACAAGCAAAATAACATATTTTAAAAAAAAGATGACTGCCATCTCTAAAGCTCATGACACAGTGGCATATAGTCCTGGTGAGAAAAGAGGTTTCAAAACTAAGAAATAAAGTTGGTATAAGATGGCAAAGGCATAAGCTGGCTATGAATAATTTTAAGTAGGAAATCAGAAGAATATTCCTAATAATTTGGATTCTGGAACAGGTCTTCCATAACAATGGCTGAGCGGAAAATACCCAATAAAATTAACCCTGAAAGACTTTTAAGGCCTATCAATAAAGGGATATGAATGTAAACATATATGACATGAGTTGAAAACTTGCTGCTTGCAGTCTCAGTGCAACCAATACTACATGACTTGGAGAGCCCCTTCACTCTGATATTCATACACAGTCAATACAAATGCAATGCTAGTATAGCTAGTTAATGCAGCTCTTGGATTTTCTTTTTCTTCCAATGTTAGAATACTTAAAACTATATCTTATATTTATATTTCTATTCCTCTTATTTTTACAGCAAAGCTCAACAGGGTAGGGACTTAAGTGTTCAGCTTCTTTCTAATGAGAACATGATACTCCCAGCATGCAGGGATTTCTAAATCAGGAAGTTCTGTAGTTGCCTTTAGGCTATTGCAGAAAGAAAAATATGTGATAACAAGAGGTAATATGGGACCTGAGAATCCTGTGAGATCTTTTAGATATTATTTGGCTCCACATAAGGAATTATATTTTACTTGAAATTTAAAATAAACATATTATTCCATTACCTTCTCACATTCATGGTACTGAAATACTCTGGAATCTATAGAAATCTATAGAACAGCACAACACAAATCAAATTCCCTTGAAAAGACATTATTTATGTAGCTGGTCATGATTTTCAATGTAACATGTAAATACATCATCCTAGACATTACAGTGAAATTCCTTCCCTTTTATAACACCAGATGCTCTAATATACTGTAAACAGCAATGAAGTACCTGATTGATGCACACTTGTATGGACACATTAAAAGTTTGTAACTCAAGGAAGCTGCTTATAACAATTTGAAGTGCCAAGGGCTAGAAATCTCAAAAAGTAAAAGAAATTCATGCTTTAAAAAAATAATAATAAAAAAAAATAATCAAGTGGTCTGGCTCAAAAGCTTAAACAAAGAGTATCAATGAGTAATTTGTCAAATTTAAAATGAACTGTGATCCCAAAGGAGAAAGATTTATTCAAAGCTGCATGGCTCTGAGATTTTTTATTGTTTCTCAAAAAACTTAACTGGATTACAAGTTGGTTAAAAGTTGTTGTCACTGCTGATGTTAATTTAGAAGCCATCAGACCAAGTTCAAAAAAGAACAGGAAAATAAATAAACAAATAAATAAAAGCAAGTGAGCAAGCTCCTACCATATTCAGCTGTCCCAGGGGGAAAGGGAATTACTCCTTCCTTAAATACACACAAGGCAAGACATGAACTTTAGGTGATCCTGCTTTGGCACGGGGATTGGACTCAATGACCTCTAGCAGTTCCTTCCAAACCCTAACATTCTATGATATGATTAGATGTCAAAATGATTTGACAAGTCAAAATGATTTGACAATATCTTATCTAAGTTCTTTAGAACTGTCATTGAATTTAATAAATTCATATTAAATTTTTCAGTAGTCCTAAAATATGGAAATTCCCCAATCATGAAGAATTTGTGTTGGGGTTTTTTCCCCTCAGGATAGATGATGTCATTATTCTATTACTCTGACATTCTACATCTGTTTGTAGCAGTGCAATGGGATGTAAAAATACTGTTATGCTGATTAGACAGTGTTTTACACTCCACTTTTCAGGACATAAGAGTATAAAGCTTTTTTTCTTTTTCCATTATCAGGCAGTTGAACAGAAAACATTACTGACTGACCTCTATATTAATGAGGCTAAATAAAAACACAGATGGCTTCTACTAAGTGAAGGAACTGAAAGTAATGTGCTATCTTAAGCCACTGTCCTGCAAAATTAAGGACCAGGATAAACAGAAATCTTATTATTCTAGCTGAGTAAGAAGGCTCAAATAAACATACCCTCTCTCTGAATCCTTGTCTACACTAAAAAAACTGACTCATTGTAAAGAATGGTTGTCCAGAAAAAGTCTCCTTGAAGTAATACTTGAATTTTTATACACGAAACAGTGAGTCAACACCATTCTAGAAAATGCTCTTGAGACATTACTTTTTAGGAAAAATGAGGGCAACAGATTCAACAGATTGAGTCCAAGGACCCAGAGATGTGAAATGAAATATAGGTATAGTCCTTTCAATGGCCACAAGAATGACAAAACAAGAGCAAGAAAGGATTGTCATGTGATTTGTATCATGTGCCTTTCCCTAACCCATCATATTTCATTCAAAATAACCCAGACCAACCTTAAAATTCAGTAGTCTGATATATTATTTCTTTTATACATGAGATTTGCAAAAAACACAACAAAATATTTGTATACATTTGTGAAAGTTTCATAGGTTTGGATAGTTCCGTCTCAAAATTATCACAGTTAACCATCTATTAACAATAAAAAATAAAATCAAAATAATATATAAAGAGTAAATATGTTTTATTTTGCTTATAAATTCTCTTGTATACAAAATGACTGAAAATTGACATCTAAATTGCATCTAGTTATTACTGGTATTCATCTGTAATAAGATAAATGAAAAAGACAACTTCTACCCTTAAGCCAGAATTTTGACGTTTAAAGTAGTCAATCTTTACATCATACATGCAGCCTCATTCAACCTCACCTTGCTTAACCCTATGATTTATAAAACCACAAAAATGAAATATTCTCTTAATAACGAGCACTTTTGCAAAGTTTTCAGTACTTTTACCACTTACTGGGTGTGCATTGGTTTTGTGTGTAGTACTGAATTTGTCATTAAAGTTGTTTCTTCTGCTAGATCTCACCTCTTAGAGTGCTAAAAAGTGTTCTAAAAACTATTTAAATGGAGCATAATTTATGGCAAGATAAGAATGATTGCTTCAAGATGCCAGAAATCCCAGCCTGTTGAGAGACTGCTGAAACTCCACTGGACTTTTGCATTGATGGAGGGACTTCCAGCCATTTCAATATTGACTTAAAGAAATAGCTAAACAGGAAAGTTCTAGTAATTGCAAAATATTAGTCTGTTTCTCCTGTTTGTTCTATATAATTTATTTTTTTAGGTGTTAGTCTAAACTATTTTTAAAATGCCTTAGGTGGCAGGGCTCTTTCCATTTCCACAGACTAATGGATCTTTATTGGAACATCTGTCCTGATACTATAATTGGTCTTTTTTTTTTTTTTTTAACTTCATCCAGTTAGCTGTTTTTGTACAGCCTGGAGACATATTAAATAATTTCTTTCCTTGCTTCTCCAGGTACCATTCAAATAATAACAAATGGTTGCAGCTTCAATTCAGTCAAATGTACTTACTTAATTATTTTACACCTTGCCACACATTCAACATCACATTTCTTGTCTTCATCAGCAAACCAGAGCCTCCATCAAGAAATCAAATGCCAAAGTGGCAGATGAGGAAAATTTCAGGAGTGGGTGGGGACAACAAAGGTAGGTAACATCAAAGATTGCTAGTACTAAAGAAATAGCTCTCTTCAACTTATGACTGGGATGGAGAAAGCCACCTGTGCTGGCTGTGGTAAGGCAGAGTGTGCTGCTTGTGCCCAGTGAGGTGGATGCACCAAACTGCATCTCCCCTGGGTGTTCAGCTGCTCTAGACACCAATAATTTCCAAATGAGTCTTTGCTTTGGTTCATTTTCTTGATGTTCTTTAAGGAGAGGCTAGATGAAATTTTTTTTCTCATCTCTCCTCAGTTCCTAATTTAATTTCGTAAGTTGTCACTACCCAAGATGGATCTAGATGGTTTAGGTGATCATTTCTGGAGGCAATTCCTCTCTATGCTACTCTTTTATGCTCTTGCAAGCCGTCACTCTTTTTGATGACTTGACAGTGACCCCTCCCACTGCACACATTTGGATGACGGATCTCAAAATGTCAAGTCTTATCCACACCTACACAATAAAAAACTGGTCAAGTAATCAGGTGGTATGAGAGCTGATTCCTGTTACTGGTGATTAAGGAGGCAACAGTGCTGTTTTCCACTTGTCAGATTAATTGCATTCTCATTTTAGCCAATATTTCTAGAAACTATTACTTACAGAGCTTCCTACTGAAATCTATGGAGAAGAAAAAAAAAAAAGAAAGAAAGAAAGAAAAAGAAAAAGCCCACAGAAAAGAAGAGGCATAGCTATTCCATCTGAAGTCTGAAATAATTTCTGCTGCTATAGCAATATACTTGCATTGATCTCTGTGTAGAAATCCACCTTACATCACTAGAAAGTGAACAAGAATGAAACATGGTCCATAAAGTTGTTTTTCACTTGAGAGCTTTTTAGACATAATAAGCTACAGATTGTGCTATGAACATCTTTTCAACTATCATACATAACCCTTTGAAACAAGAAGGACATGAAATGTGAAACAAAGAACTTTTGGCAGAGGTTGGGATGAAAATGGCAAAAGCCCACAGTACCATGGTAAATGAGATAGAAAACTTAACTCACTTTTCAAAGACAAGTATGTGTAAATATATTAAAATTTTGTCCATTGTCTTTGCATTTACAATAGATACATATTGGGTTATTTGTTACAGAAATTCTGTGTTCTGTTGAACCTTTTAAATATGTTTACTCTCTTGAAAACAATATCTTTGACTGGAAATAAAACGGAACTATGCTGAGCAATTTTATAACTATTTTCTTGGCACTAAGGAAAGAAAACCAGTAGGGGAACATTCAAGTAGTCCTGCTGTCTTCTAGGATGCTACTGAAATAACTAAGCAAGCAGAATCTGGTGGCTGTTAATTTTAGCGGATATTCTAAAGAATATTGTTCCACCTAATGCAACAATTTAGCTGAAACAATAGTGACATAATTGAAAAAAATTACATAATAATTACAGTGCTTTAGAGTGAGCTATATTAAGGTATGACTCATCACTCAATACATAAGAAGGTACAGAACTACGTCAAATCCAGCAGTGCAGTGCAGGCTGGTGTAGCTGCAGCCAAAAATGAAATTTAAAATCAGCAATCTTCTGTTAATAAGTGGAGGGAGAAGGGGAATTAATGGAAAGTATGACTATGAATTTTGGTTTACTTTAATGAATTAAATTTATAAAGTGGCAAGGAATAGTTGTACAACTACAATTAAGATTTACATCTTTATTAGTAAAATATTTAATACATTTTAATAATTTAGCCTCATACTTCCTCTGGCAATACTTGTAACAATTTTCTTTATTGAAAAGGGAAAACTATTCCACTCCTCAGTTTGGGAATGATTGGTGAAGTGGAAAAGCAATGATGGAATTTTCTGAGATAATTACTCTTTTTCTTTTTTTTAATTAGAATACTTTATCAATGATCATTTTGAAAGAAAAGCGGCACAGTGTAACAATCAAGCATAAAACACATAGCTTCCCATGAAACAATTTGAATTATTTTCTATAATAGAGTTTGATAGAAAACAATTGTTTTAAAAACTGCAGAGGCTGAGCATATGCATCTTGGACAAAATTGTATTGAAAATTTCTTCCTCGAATAAGCCTTACTTCTTATGCAAAAGATATATATACCTTCTATCATTTTTCCATCTATTAATATTGTCCTTGATAAACATTGTCCCAGTTAAAGAGATTATTCAACAGCACAATTGTATATCATTAACAAAGTTACTAGGCTAAGCTTTTTATATCAGAAAATGTGATAATTTGTACTCACCAGGTGTAAAATTATATCGAGCAGAAAATCCAATAGATTCCAGCTCACCGTCAGCAAAAAATTTAATCCACAGGAATCTGCCACTGGATTTTATCATAGGTGGATTTTGCTGTCCACAGAAACGTCCAATCATTGGGGAAAAGCCAAAAGGTCCATCTCGTACTTCAATATGGTCAAATTTACACTCCCAAGAAGGCTCTATGGAATATTTTTCATCAAAGTGTAGTTCAATGCATTGTCTAGGGGCAGCTAGAGATGAAAAGAAAGTTATCTTATTATTTTCTAAACCAAGTACCTTCAAACCTAAAACAAAACAAAAGAAAATAAAATCTATCATTTTTTAGGCATTTTAATATTTTGCTTAAAAAGTTGTTTGAAAATTAGTACATCTATATTTTTATATATTTTACACCATTATCTTGCTTGTCCATACTTTCACATTTAAAAAAGTGCTCATGACAGCAGTTAGCAAAACTAAGAGAGATATCTATGGCAAGCATAACAGAGTTTAGAAACAATTGATTTGAACACAAAATCTTTCTAAGAAACTTATGCATCTGGAAAATCAGTGTTTCCTTATATCGTGGAGGGGAGGGAAATATTAATCAGAATACTTTTTTACCTAATGCTCACAAAGATGAGGAAAAAGATGATCAGAACTGTGCTGTAATAGGAAGGAAAAAGTCTATTCCTATCTGTATTGCAGTGAATGACAAGCTTGAGTGTAACTGCTTACACTCAGAATTATGTTTCATCTTATTTGAAACATAAGGACAAGTGTAGTGAATTCTCACTTAAGAAACTATATAAGGATGAAGTAAAATTAACATCTAACTAAAGAGCAAAAAATATTCTACTGAAAACCCTGAAGAAACTTTATAATGCTCACTCAATTAGACATAAAAAACATCTTTATTCATAGATACTAAGGCTAGTGACAGACAGAATGATCTCTAAAACAAATGTTCCCTGGCATCTCCTGTATAAAGCAAAATAGTTATTGCTTGAACTATAGTATTTTCTTAAAAGCAGACAAAAATAAATCATGGGTTTGTTTACAGATTTTAACAGATGTATCATCCATGGTGTGTGCTGTTCCTATGCTTAATCTTGTCCATAGCAAAAAAACATCTGCCTTCAGTGTCTGGATCATGGTGCGATGCAGTTTTTGCTGACAAAGCCTTATACTAATAAATGTGTTTGTTGTGTCACTACCCACTGTGGCTCTCATGGGATCCTGTCCTACACTTTACACACATTAGAAGAGGTGGAAATTGCTATGAGCTTTGTCTGAGTTACCATTCTCTTCATCACATGAAAACATCCAAGAGCAAACTCCAAGCTGAGTGCATAAGCTTAACATGGAAACTGCTACCACTCCAGCAGCCAGTATCCTTCCATTTATTTCCTCAGGAATAATAGAAACGCTATCAGTGTGACCAGAACCAATATATTTTATGTATTTTGAAGTGTTTTAAACAGAAGCTTTTGGGATGGGCTCATTACTTACATAAGGGAGACTATTTAAAATTAAGTAAATAATAAGACATTAGGTAAATCTTATGATCTTTATATAAGAGCACACAATCAGATCCCATTTACAACTATTTCATGTAAATAAATACAGCTTCATTTTATAAGAAACATTGAAGAAGTTAATAAAATGTTATTTAAAAAGAAAGATTATTTTTATAGCTTTATTTTCAATATTAATATATTTGGATGGTGGATATTTATTGAAAAATGTAATTTAACATAAGAAACCTTACCTACTACTCTCAATTTGAAGAAATTTACATTTAGCGAATTACTTAGTATTTGCTTTTTGTTTTTTATACCAATTTGCTGGAAATTTGTGATCTTTGCACCCACACAAATTGAATAGAAAAATCAAAACCTAAAACTTTACATATAATTGAATCAAATTCACAGTCCATGGAAATTAAACTACTTTGAAAGTCTGAAAAAAAAAAACCTTTACAAAATTAAAATCAGGTCATAAACCTTGTAAAGAAGATCTTATTAATGCTACTCTTGATGAGTTTTGAGATCAAAGTAGATCTTTCAGATTACAGTAAAAGACTATCTGGAAGACATCATCGATTAATTTTATTTAGGTGTTTCTACCATTGACCTCACATATTTATAGCAAATATTGATTTAAATTTAACAATAATAATAAGCAATACCAGGGCAGAAGAGAGCAATCACCACCTTTCAATCTGGGATCATATTTTGTTTGCTCTCATTCCACTGAAGGAGATTTGTTGAGAACTACTCATTCACCTAGGGACTGCGGCGTCAGGTATCAGAAACTCCATCCTGTCAATGCTTTAAGTAATCTTAAGACTGCTCATTAAGGCTTGAAAGTCTTGTATGTGTGTTATTCAAATATTATGCTGTTAACCTACTTAGTGCCTTATTGTGATATCTTAATGTTGCAAGCTAGATATGAAGATGAATTCTGCTAGTATTGTGTCAGACAAATTCATACCACAATGTGTGGCTGTTCTGCTTTCCACAGCAACAGAGATACCTGCTTCATAAATGGTTTACACCTTTAACATACCACATTTGTCCATGATAAACTTTTTGTGTTAGGCCTTCACTTTTCACACCAAAAGAAGGCTTACAAGTGCTGGCCCATAGTTAAACCCTTAACAGGTCTTCTCTGAATCCAATACTTATGATAAAAATGGGTATGAGAACCCCTCTAAGTTATAGCTCTGTCATTTGAAAAGCCCTAAAGCCAATTATAGGCTCAGTTTATAAATATATATACGTATAAGAATATATATAAATATATAAAATGAGTCTTTTGGGGTAAAAAAGAATCAGGCCTACAGAGTTGCATGTGAGATCTATTGACTTAGTGAAAGCACGGCCTGAGAAAAAACTGCATGATTTCCACAACCTGATGTAACTGTCTGAATATCCTATTGCAAACTAACTTTGGATATTCATTAGCACTGTTTCTCCACTGTTAAATAAAACAAGGCTGAGGAATAAGTTTAGAGGCTGGATCACTGACCATTCACAGTCTTTAAATGTTAAAATCACTTTCTGGTATTGTTTTGGCCATGTCAGTCAGAACTGCCAAAACCTGTTCTTAGGCATGATGTGGTGCTTCTCATCAGTCAAGGACCATTCATAGCAAGCAGTTTGTATCTGCACTTTGGACTAGGAAGGTGAAAGGAGTTAGTTGTACGTGTGTGGTGCCTATCAGCCTTAAAGCCAATGAACATCTCATGACTTGTTTTAGGTACTAGGAAAAGTACTGCCTGTGTCCCAACCTGCTCTGCAAGCTAGTCCAAACAGGACAAGGTCCTTTCTTCTAGCTCTCCCAAGGAATGCAACACCTTGTGTTTCTGTAACTGTGGAGTGTGGTGACCACAAAAGATTGGACAAAGGGAGGAGGGGGTGCTATACGTGCATCCATGCAGCTTTTCATCATCTGCTTTTAAATGCACCTTGTGCTTCGTCTTGTAGACATTTAGAATTAAAGGTTGTTTTGTTTGCAGTAATTTAGCTAAGAAATAAAATTATTCAAATCTTCACGGAAATGACCATAAAGGATGAAAACACACAATTCAACCTCCCAGCCTTAACTTCCTTTTGGCAAAAAAAGGGTACTGTTTCGAACTTTTACTCTGGCTTTAGCAAAGGGTTTCTTTGCCAAATACAAGTTAAAACAAACAGGTATTGTATAAATATACATCCTATGCCACAGCTTTTGGAACAAATTGTGTGCAAAAGTGGTCACAATACAGCTTACAGAAATACAGTAAGAAGAAGTCCAAAATAATGACTAACAATGTATGTATAGCTACAGAAAAACAAAACAAACCAAGCAAACAAACAGCCCAGAACAATTCTTCCAGACTGGATTGGAATCTGGCTGTATAATCAGAAAAGGAGGGATGGAGTGGTCATTTCTGGTATCTTTATGCACAGGTAAAACCCACTTACATCTTCAGAACTTTTTCTGTGGCTACAGTGTCAGGAAAAGTTGTTGTCAAGACCAAATGAAATATATTGAAGCTGTGTCATAAAATGATTTTGCTTAAAATCTTAAAAATCTTTCATATTTAGCTTCCAATTATCTTTCTTCAAAAATGTTTAATACCATGGAAAGACTAATTAATGCTTGCATGTCTTGTCATATTTTTCATCTAATTATCTTACACAAGTGCTGTCCTGAGATTTTACATTCAATTTAGAAAAAAGGCATTAGGTTCCAACTTGCTGTAGAACAGTTGCATCAAAAACAAGCAATAAAGTTTTTAATTCTGATCAGCCTCTAAGTCTGTCTAACTGACAGCTGAAGCTAAGCAAAAAATCTGTTTCAATTTACCAGACTGCCAGACTGCATAGAAATGGGACATTGAACTCTACACCTACCCCCATCTATCTGAGCCCCTTACAGTACTAATAGTTTTCAGTAATCCTTGGTCTTTCTGATTCTTCAGCTATTATTGATAAGAAAGCCATCTATATCCTCCTTTTAAAAAAGAACTCTTCCCTTGTTTTGATGAAAACTTTTTGAACACAAAAATCAATATGAAATACAAAAGGACTTGGAACAGAGAGTTTTTGTACAGTGATAACACGACCATTTTCTAACACCCGTGAAATATCTAGTATTAAAGAGTTTAATGGTCTTTACTGAAAACATAGAAGACCTTCAAGACTCAATGGAAGACTCAAAATCTCCACAAATATATAACACAGACTTGCTTTATATCTCTGTAAAGCAATTCTAGTTCATACCTACATTTATAAATAAGCATTTAATTATTAAGAAATGAAGAAGGGATAAAATCTTCCAAGTATTTCACTTAGAGAATTTCCAGACCAATTCTTAAGATGTATTGAGTGAACTGTGACTATCCCACTGCCCAATATTTTTAACACAAACAAAAGTCTTTGCTCCTACAAAATTTCCTGTGCAAATTTCCCCTTGGAGGACACATGCCAATTTTTTGCAGTCTGGCAAAGGCTAATGCTTCCACTGCTGCAGTTGTTCTGGGCAGCTGTGAATTTTGCCAGGTTAGAGTCATGAATATGCAAAACAAGGGTGAAATTGAGTCCTACAGGGAATTTATTATGTACACTCAGCTATTTCCTATTTTTTCTATATGCCCAATAAGACTGAAAGAAAAAATAAAAAAGACAACAAATTCTCAATGCATTTTGAAAGGCAGATGGGCCTCAGCAGAAGCTCCTCTACAGCATAACAATTTTTGTACTGAGTCCATGACTTCTGGATGACCTAAAGAATTTCTTTTAGAAAGGCATCCAATCTGGACTTTAAAATTCCTAGTTGCTCCAACAGCTAATTATCATTACTACTAAAACAGAAGAAAAGGAAAAAAAAAAAAGAAAAAAAAAAAAGAAAAAGAAACTAAAAGAAAAGAAAAAGAAAATTCTAGCTGTTTGATCTGCTTATGCCTTTGACTGCTAGGGTAGAAGCCTCTACAGTCAGAAAACCTCTTCTCTTCTAGAAACTCACAGTCTATGATCATGGCAATTTTTGCCAGCTCCTTTACTGTACCAAAGTAATTTTGAAATGATAAAAGGCTTGCATGCATTTAAGAGGAGCTACAATGGTGGGGGGGGATTGTATCATGAGACTAGATGAGGTGAAATTCAATTTTATTGCAGCACACATCATGCTGCAGTCCTCACTCAAGTCCACTAAACTCAGTAAGAATTGTGTTTGAAGGAAACCATCAGAATTTGCCCTAGATTGTGTTTGATAGCAAAAAATGAAAGAATGAAAGCAAGCAGGAAGAAAGCAATCTGGTGATTCATATATGTGTTTAAGCTCACATCATACAGCTGTCAGCATGGTACATACAGTCCTAGTATGCCGAGCTCAAAACATGCAAACGGGAGATAGCAAAGTGGGAATGCTGTTATGGATCGTATCGATAATCCCCCTGGTTTGGTACTTGGTAATCAACAGCAGCCAGAAACTATTTGAAACGTACTGGGATCTCAATAACAGGGATGTTTTTGTCTTACTCTAAAATTGAATGGATATTTATGTCCTGGATTAGCAACGATTATCTACTCCATAATTATTAGCTGACCTCAAAGTAAAATAATTAATCCTTTTTTTTTCCTTCAGTCTTTACCTACAATATAATATGCCAATGAATTTCACAGAATATAAAAGATACGGGGAAACACTTTCACTTGCTAGCCTTCTTTATAATGTTCTGACATTTTCATATGTTGTAAAAAGAATAAATATGGACAAATGATTAACTGTAATTACAAAATAATTTTTGTTGTCCTTCAGTGTTTGTCATTTTGCCCTTTTTGGAAACTGCCATTTTTAAAAATGTCATTGCTCTGACATCTTGCAACATCTCTGTTTCTTTTTTTGAGATTTTTTAGAAATCAGTTTTCCTGATCTTTTTAGAAAATAGAAATAGATATGGGGAGATCAGAACTCATAATATATTGTGCAGTATGCATGGTTCTCATCAAATTATATACTGATAGAGCTGCTATCATCATGGGTTTTAAAATACCCAGCTGCAAGCCAAACACTTGATTATGGCTGGACAGGAAGCAGAAAATACCAGTGTGATAAATTATATGCAACTGGTTTTTTCCAGATTGATTCTTTCTTTAAAATATAACAAGATGTCTGTTGAGTTTGAATTACTCTTTCTACTATACATTGCTCCAAACTTGTCAACATGAAAGTTCATCTTTATCGTAGAAATCAGTTGATTAAATCTCTCCTTCCTAAATAATTCTTAGACATTTCCAGTTTGAGCTATTCTAAATCAGATTATGTCAACAACATATTTTACCATCTTTCATCTTATAAGCCATATTTTTATAGTTTTTTAAAGTACTTAATTGCTATAATAAAGACAAAGGGCCTTACAATAAAGGGCTTTCAGGTATCCTCTTACTAAGAGGAGGAACACCTTATGGGCTGAGATACTGGACTAGAGTTTACAAAAATGGTCTTTCCCCCCCCACTCTTTAATGATAAAACATGTCTCTGTGTTTCAGATCCCTGAAGATAAAATAGGCTTACTTTTTCCTAGCCTCACAGAAATGTTAGAAAGATAATTTGATCAACATATGCAAAAAGACCTGGACCTAGCAACATAATGGTAACGATAAGTGTAGCGCTAAGTATTAAAGCTACACATTTATCTTTTTTTTCTAAATTCTATTTCTATATTAGATCTGTTACTAAACTATGAAAGAACTTAAACATTCACCATATATCTTCTTAATTTTTGGACTCAAGTGGGAAGAATGGACAAGCATAAATTTTCTTTAAAGGCCTTCTTTGACTCTGTGATGTATAATCACCTCTTTACTTCAGATTCAGTCAGGTTACCCAGCACTGAAGTGGAATTTAGAGATCTCAGTCATTTTGCTGTGGTTTTTTTTTTCCCTAAACTATACACTTAACATTAACTACCCATCATTTCCCTGGAAGGTTTTTGTGAAATGTATTTATTTTAGTAACTCAGCATTAGATTTGAAAAGAAGACTTGTTTCTAAAAAGGCCTTCTGGGGGGTTACTAAAGTGGGTAATTCAATTTGAATCATCTATACACCTTTAGAAATCTCTCTTGGTACTACCTGTTTCTTTAGTAAAATAAATATTTCTGTAAGTCCTGGCTCTATAATTTGTAGTTAATAATTCTGTCCAACAAAGCACAGATAGAACAAGCATCAGTGTTGTATTCTGCATGTATTCACAACTCATGAATGAATCTTCTTGCTTCCAATGACTTACCATTCCGTTCCTGATTCATCTTTTCTGCTACTAAGCAGATACTCTGACAGTATCTAATCTCTATCCTTTCCACAGGTTCATTTTTACAACAATCCCTTTAACATCCATTGTGCTAAGACTGATGAAAAGAAACCACATAACTTGCTTGTAATACACCTCTAGCCTCTCTTACATCACCTCCATGTCTGCAACTGTCTATTCTTTAAAACCTGTGTCTTGCAGTTTTTTGGGGTTAATGTTTGATTTGGGGTTTTTTTTGAGGTTTGTTTGGGGTTTTTTTTCTTTTCTTATATTTTCATTTCTTATGAACAACTGGATGAAAAATAACTTTTACACTTACTTTAGGGATATATACTGTATGACTGTCTTTATTGTCCTTTGCCTAGCTATGCTTGTCATCTCTGATTCAGTTATAGTAAGTTTAAAATATCTATATGAAAGTCAAAGATATTTTTGTTTCCCATGTTCACTTTTTAAACTTATTTTAAAGTATTATTTCTTATGTCATGTTACAGCACTTTTAAAGTTCCATTCATTCTCTGAATATCCTGAAATAAATTGTACAGAGCTTATTACTAAGTGACTCATGCATACTTACCACCTGAACTAATAGATGAGTGATGTCAGGAAAAAATCAAGTATTTTCCAGTATTCCTTGGTATGTTCTACAATTTTTTTAAAAGTTAAAAAAACCAACAACAACAAAAAAACCAATAACAACAACAAAAACAATAAACAACAAACAAACAAACACAAAAAAACCCCAACCAACAGTGCAGAGATAGAGTTTCTTTGAATCTTGTGTTTTGAAAAGATTTATCATGATTATATAGGCTTTGCCAACTCTTCACTTTTTTTTTTTTTTTTTAATATATACAATTGATGGTAGTATATAAGGATTATGTAACTGGTCACCTTCTATAATGTAGACACACTCTCTGTCAGGAGGATACTTGTTGGGGTAATTGGGAGAAGTGAAGATGCCTCCTTCTGCATACTTTGTCCAAGTTCCACACTGCACTGGTTTTTGTCCTTCGGAAGTTGTTTGCTTTTCTGTGAAACAATCACATTAAGCATTGTATAATTAGCTCACAAATAATCATGTCCCTGTGGCACTTAGAACTCTTAGAGAATAGAACAATCCTTTCTGCCAGTGGTCTCAGATTCTTTCTGATGACACTAAGAATATGATCATTGACTCAGGGGAAAATAAGGCTATTCTTTAGGGTTACAAACACATAATCCTGACTCAAAACATTGTTTCAAAGCAAAGAAAATGCTTGGATGTCTATGGCATGACATTTTGATAATGCTTTTTAAATAATAACCTTGTAGGGAAAGCACATGCTCAAGAAATGGGAGTTTCCCACTTACATATCTCAAAAGGCTCAAGTATGTGCTGTATCAGCAAGCGACATGCCATAATACAGGAATACATCAGTGTATCAAGAAAAAACCCCACAGGATTATGATAGAATATACAAAGTTTTAAATTTGCAGCAGTTTGATTCTTTATTCACCTGACAGAGATAAATGTGGGAATTCCTAGATTCTGGTTCATAGATTATTTTTATCTCACTGTTTGCTGTAATATTAATAAATAGCTCTGACACCAGGAATCACAGTCCAGGACTTTTCTCCTCCCAGGTGAATTATCAGAGAGCAGAGTCAGACCTTGTTTGCTTTCTTCCTAGCCCTGAAACTCCTGCACTCCTTTCTACACATTGGCCAAGATCTTGGATGCAAAGGTTTGAGTCTGTGCAGGCTGAAGAAGATGAAGGATCATTTCCTGGGCATCATGCTTTAACAATGAGGCTAAAATTAGATGGATCCTTCAGAGGGAAATATACCTAGACTCATATTAAAAGGAAAGCTAATAGATTCTAGACATCACACAGCCATCCAATGAGGACTCATGGGTTTTGCACAAATAAGGCATCTATATCCAAGGAGTATCCCATCTGACTGAAGCCTTGGAGCGTTGGAATAGGCTGCCCAGAGAAGTTGTAGAGTCTCCCTCTCTAGAGGCTTTAAAAACCCACCGGATATGTTCCTGTGTGGCCTGTCCTAGTTGATCCTACTCTGGCAGTGGGATTGGACTCAATGATCTCCAGAAGTCCCTTCCAACCTCTGCCATTCTATGGTTCCATATATACGATTCTATGATTCTATGATGATTCTATGATTCTGTGTGTAGAGCTGAGTTGTTTGAGGCTCCCTTTTAAGGTGGAAGGAGACAGGTATCTTCCACGGATGATTTTAACCACCTGAGATCTGCCTTATGCTCTACAAACATTTATCTTTCTTCCTGGTCTCTGTCCAAGCGGAGTATGACACAGATCCTAATTTCCTGAAATGAATTCAGGCCTTTAGGAACTGAGTATTCAGACACAAGTTTAGGCACACACTGTGCTTAGCAGCTCTTCCTTCTTGGCTCTCACCACACTCAGCATCCAGGGCTTTTAAGATCTCCATTCTGTCTCCACTCTGCACAAATACACCCATAATACTCAGTTTCAGATTTTGAATTCTACTTCAACAAGCGAAATGATCTTAATTGCCCAAACTGGACTTCCCAATTTGAAATGGGTGCACTTTGCGGTCTTTAGTTAGAGTCAGGCTGAGTCTTTAGTTAGATCTATCTGTGGATCAGGTCACTACCTTCTTAAAAACAATACCATTGGATTTTTGTGTGTGTACAGGCACAATAATGCTCAAAACAAATGAACAAAGGAAAGAGACTGGAAGTAGGTGAACTATGAAAAATTTCAATAACTAAACTTGAAACTCAAATCCATACTTCAGAGTCTAGTATATCTGAAAAAATGTCTAAAGTTGACATACCTGTTCCTTTTTTGGTTGCCCCAGACAAATGTAGGATGATTAGACTTGCTACAACTGAAAGAGAAATGTGCATTAGATACCACAGTGTGACAGTGCCTGCAATCACACCAGTTGTAAACACCTATCTTAGAAAAATACAAATTAAATAGGATTACTGTAAAAAAAAAAAAAAAAAAGCTTTAATGTTTACTTGCATCTTTATACAGCACATTTTTTATAAACAAGTTTCTTTGTGATCTGTCTTTGTAAGTAATTATCTTCATGAATGTATTCAAATAAAGAGATCTGCGTTTAAAATAAAATCCCCAGGCACTGATGTTTCCCCCATGTTTTGGTTTTGGTTTTAATATTAGAGAAAAACATTTAACCAATATTTATTTATATAATCATATCTTGGGCCAATAATAGAAAAGTGGTTGCTTTTAACAGAGGGAGACAAAAGCCTGCTAAGTTTCAGTGCCACTGGCTCACTCATGTCTCTCGCTATGGCATAATAAAATTTGAAAATGAGTACTGGGAGTATGAAAGGAGTGAGGGGTTGGGTTCTCCACATCCATCAAAGCATTTGCAAATCCCCAGTGAAGTAAATTATTGTGTGTGCTTAACAGTCTCATTAATCTAGTTTGTTTGACTTGTCGAGAGGGTGTTGCTTTGTGCTGCAGTGAATCTGCAGCCCATTTTACAAATAGAAATCTCCCATCTCCAACTATGATAGGACAGCTATGCCTCTTGGGAGTAAATGTGACCTTTCTGAGATGGGACTTCAACCTGGCAACAATTCCTGAGCTTCTTGGAGTTTCTAAATGTAACATTTTGGCTAGAAAAGGCTAAAAGGTAAACACTTAGGCCAGTCAGACTGCTTTGGAAGATCAAAGTGATTAGCTAGCTACGTGGTGAAGAAATCATGACTAATAATAGCACTTTCTTGTTGTCACCCACATCTTCTTTGGCTATTGAAGAAAGTGGAAAAGCAAGAGCATAAGAGAACAGATACATGAGTTCTTGGAGTGCTTGGGGTTTTGACGCCAGCTAGTTTGGTGTTAAGCCTGGATATAGTGCACAGACTGTACTGAAGTTTAAAGTGGAGATAAAGTTCTATGATTATTCTGAGTATTTAGGATCGATCAGCTGCCATTTGTATTATTGACTATGATGAGGAATTGATGGACCTTTGGTCTTGAACAAATGTAATTGAATGGCATACTTTGCTCTTCTTCTCCACAAAAGACACCAAAAATTATCATGGGCTAGTAACTAGCTACCTGAATGATCATTTCAAAGACTGTGCTTTCATCATTTTCAGCTTTTATAATGCAAATTGTGTGAAATTTTTACCCCAAAGGAAACCAGTTTCCTTATTTCCAGTATTCTGATGGCAATGAGATCTCTATTTGTATGCCTTTGACCCTTCCTGTGTGACAGAGGGTTTGAGGCATGGATGATGGCTACCTCATTAAGCAGGGGAAGGCTGATGTTCTGGGAAAATCAAGGCTTGGCAGCATATTCACTATTTCTTGGTCAGACTCACAGCCCCTGCGTCTTTTTGAATCCCTGAGCTAACAGAGACGGATGTTGGCAGAGCTGGTAGTTAAAAACTCTTCTGTGTCATGGGCATTCAGTGAGAACATTACATCTTCTGCTCGGATCTGAATGTTACCCAATCATTCATGTCCTTACCCTCCTCAGGGATGGATTCTGGAAATACGTGCTAGTTGGGACTCTGCCCACTGGCTGTGTCAGAATCTGAAGGCAATACAGGATTCGCACATTTACTAACTTGTTCATTTACTTTAGCTGTGTATCATGCAGTGAACAAACTGCATCTATGCCTGTAATCCTCACCAGTCAAAACCTAATTTCTCCATAGTGTAAGGTAGATTGGTGTTAAGAGTATGGAGACGGCTGCCGGCCTTCTTTCTGCCCACAAATTCATGGAAGCTAGAACAGACGCACAACAGCCAGCCAAACCTCATGTGTAAAATACTTTTTCTTAGGCAATTAATAACATTTCATATCTGATTCTTACAGGTTTGTTTCAAGCACCTTTATTTATCATCTCTCCCTTCATTTTCTATATGGAAAAAATTGAGTTCAGAGAAGGAAAGAGGGTTGGTCTAAGTCACAGAGATATTATTACCAAGATGACAGAGAAACCACTGTAACCACTAGAAAGGATGCTTCCAAGTTGCAGAGCTGTATTATTCCAGAGCAGGGAGCTATGCTTACACATCATCATGTCAGTATTTATTATTAATAAGGAGTTAAAATAATCTTGATAATAAAATGTAATAAACAGGAAGAGACAGACTAGGTTTTTCTTGAAATATATCTAACAGTTGGATAGATGAAGTGAAATACTTCTCCCACACTTAAAAAAAAAAGAAAAAAGAGAGAAAGGCTATTGATTTAGTGGCATTAACACCAGCATTGCCAAAATCTGTATATTGGCAGAAGTAATTAAAATTATGGCCTTTATGGGAAAAGCTAACACTTGTTTAAGCACTCAAGGCAGACCATTTTATTCTGACACCTCGCCTTTTTCTTTCTCAAGCCACAAGAAAAGTACAGTGCTTCTCACAGAAGGAAAACAACAACAACAAAAAACCCAAACAAACAAACAAAAACCCCACCAAAATTAAAAAAAAAAAACAAACACCACTTTAAAGAGATCAATCACGCAGTCTTTGCAAATTGAAAACTGTGACTTGGAAAGCTTTGACAGTACAGCGACAATATTGTGATTATCTAGATTTGGGAATTATTTTAAAGAAGTTTCCACCGAATTTCTTGTTGCATTCTCTCTATCTTCCTCCTCCCCCTTTCCCTCCTAATCACTGGTGTAATTATAATCATGCTTTCTAATGCCACTCTGATTATGCATCTTTGCATCTTTTTGGATGTGTGCATTTTTCCATTACAATCTGTACACTAAGAGATTTATCTCTTGGCCAGGCAGCTTTTTGGAGTCTGTGATTTGGCGTAGACATGGCTTAGCCTAGCAAAGAGTTGTTGGACAAGCAATACCTGGCCATAGAGCTGCTATTTTGCAGGTGTGGGTGTAGGAGGGAGGTGCTGAAAGAAACTGTGGCCAGTCGAGACTCTTCAGGAGAGTGACCCCCCTGCAAAACTGGGGCGGGAGAGGGGGTCCCGTCCACGCAGCCTGAGGCCTCTGAGGGTCTTCGACGAATAACTGTTACATTTCAGTCCCTCCCTGCTGCTCCCAGAGGATTCTGCTCGAGGGGGCCACCCCAATTCCGCAGCCCTCCGGACTCCGCGCCCGCAGCGGCCGCCCCCGCCGCGCTCCCCTCGCCCCTCGACAGCCGGTTCGAGCCCCGGCTGGGGCAGCGCCGAACCGCCGCCTTTGGCGGGGGCCGTTCCCTCCCTCTCCCCCCGTCACGCCGAAAGCCATCAGACGCGTTGCGTCCAGGTGTAAGCCTCCAGCGCGCAGAAGTGTACCCCCTCCCGCCCTACGGCGCCGACAGACACCGGCTCCCCTCCGCTGCACCGCAGAGTGGTGGGGAAGGGGGGTGTTGTGTGTGTGTGTGGAGGGGGTTACCCCCGTTACGCTAGTTGTGGGGGCAGCGGAGGGCAGGAGCCCGTGCGCGGCGGCGGAGCTCAGCCGCGGAGGGGTGTCGGGAAGGGGGAACATACTCACTGTGAAAGAAGCTGCGCCCATGGGTCATGTCTGTTCCTTACACAAGGGGCTTCGGTCTCCACTAATTCCATTTAGATACGGGAGGACTTCCAGTGGCGGGGAGAGGATGGAAGTAGGAAAAGAAGAAGAATTAAAAAAATAAAAAAAAAAAATAAAAAAAATCCCGAAGCCCACACACAGCAGAGCGGAGCAGCCCTTCCTCTCACTCGCTCTCCCTCACCGCCTTCAAATAATCACCGCCGGCTCACTCCCATCACGACCGAGCTATCATCAGCACCACCAGAAGCGTTGCATCGCGGCGGCGGGCAAGGCGGCGGCGGCGGCCCGCGCATCCAGGTGCCGGCGGGCGGCGGCGGGGCGAGCCGAGCCCCTAGTCACCAGTTTCATACAAAACCAAAAGCAGATCGAAGCATTTCCTGCAGGACTCCGAGCCCAGCGACTTCCAGCCCTTCGGCTTCTTTTGATGCATTGAAGAAGGGATTAATGGGTCCGTCATCAGCTCCCTGTGCTTGCTCTTCTGAAGGGGTGGGGGCGGGCGGGAGGGAACCCAAAGAGGAGGGGTGGGGGGAAGAAAGATTTACCAAATAGGGGATTTAGTCATATTTGTGTGCAACGCGATCCTTATTGGAGAAGAAATCCTTTAAAATCGAACAAATCCATTTTTGCAAAACCCTCTCCCTGAGCGTAGCATAGTATCAAGTGGTAGCAGCGGCAAGAAGCTGAAAACACATTGCACTGTTTGAATCCTCTCGGGAATGGATGGAGTGAGATAGAGATGGATGAGGTTAGAGAGATGTCCCCTCACTTCTGTCCAGGGCGAGAAGCAGAAGAAAACCCTGGAGGTTCTTCCATTCACTCAGAGCAAGGGAAAGGGAAGGGGAGGGGAAGGGCAGGAGGGTGGCGGTGGTGGGGAAAGAATGATTCCAAAACTGGGAAAGGAAGAGTAAGAGGAGAGGTATCGTTTCCCCTCCCCTAATCAGTTCATGGATCAGAAAAAATGCTCATGAGTTCCTCCTTCAACTGCACCTGCCAAAGGGAGATTGAAAAGATTTTCCTCCTTGAGAGGCGACTTCTCCATTTACACACCTCCACACACGCACGCATACGGACACGCACACGCGCTCGCGCGCACACGCGCACACACACACACACACACACACACAGAGAGAGAAAAGGGAGCAATAAAAGTTTAGCTGCTAATCCTCCGGCCGCAGATACAGTGATTGACTCTTCCAATCAGCCCAGAGACGACAGCAAAATCTCTCCCTTTCGCTCCCCCCTCCCTTTCTCAGGCTTATCTTCCTCCTCAGCTACAGCTCACCCCAGGACTAGTGACCGGGGCGGCAAGGGAGAAGGGTGGGTAGAGTAAGGAAAACATATTGATAAGAAGAGTACTGGCAGCGGCTGAAATGATCCCAGCATAAAACAAGAGAGGAGGAGGAGTGGATGGCTAGAAAGGGCACAGTCCCCTCTTGGCCCCGGGATCCGGCCCTGCAGGTCGGCAGCAGCCGGCAGCTGCCTCCCGCAGCGCAGCCGCCCCGGCTCCCAGCGTCCCCGGCAAAGAGGGGGCGGCGGGGATGGGTAGGGGCCGAAACGCACCGCTAGGCCGAGGAGGAGAGAAGAGTTGTGCCACACATGTACGAGGCGAGCAGGACGGGATCCCCCTGCCCCTCTGCACCGCTGCTGCGGCGGCGAGGGTGGGGAAAAGCCGGCGCGGAAGAGCCGCCGCCGCACCCCGAGCGGGGTTGGGGGGCAGACCCGGGGCCACCCGGGACACCCCCTTCCCCGGGCTCCCCACGCCGTAGCCAGCACCTCGGAGGCAGGAACTGCCGAGCTCCTCTTTGACCGCACCTGGTGATCACGCCGTCTGCAACGAGAAAAAGTGTGTCTAGAAGCGAGCAGCCGGGGCAGGAGGAGGGGGGCGTGGGGGGATGTTGGGAACTGTAAATCAATAAAAAAAACCAAAACAGTCCAGGATCCACCATTGCATGCATGAGAGAAGGAGAAGGGGAGGCGAGCGCAGGTCAGATGCTTTGCGGGCGGGCCCCGCGGCCGGACGCGGAGGGGCGGTGCGCACCCGCGGAGTAAGGCTGCCCACCGGGGACCGATTCCCCAGCCCGGGGTCTGCTGGCTCCCTGGTGGGCAGTGATAACGTAGTCGGGCCACCTGTTGTCTTTAGGGCAGCTTTTTAATGAAAGGGGCACCTTTACTCCCTTCGGGACAGCACGACTGCTATTCCAGAAGGTGGAAGTGATGATTGATTGATTGATTATCAGTAAAATCACCGTGTTTTAACAAAGAACCTCAGGGTTTTTTTTTCAGCCTGTGGATTGTCTGCTCTGTACTCTGAAATCCAGAATATATCTGCCAGGGATGCTTATGAATGCAGACAGCAATAGCAACATGCACATTATGATTACTCTGAGGTGATTTTGGCTAGCAGAATTTATCCATTCAACCAGCTAGCCATCATTCCAGCTAGCCTGACTTTGAGCATTTAAAAAATCCTTCTGGGTGAGAAGGGCACAAGATTCAGCTACAGAGTTTTACAGTAAGCTCCTTATAACATGGAACATGGAAGATATAAGAATTCATGAAAGGATTCACCTATGTTTTTTTGTAATCTCTCTTGCCATTAGCAACATCGTCTGCAGCTGTTAATCTTAATAAACTGTCCTACTCTGTTTTCTAAGCCTCTCAGCACTTACTCTGACCTTTCCTATACTCTCCTGCCTCAAATTAAAGAACTTTATTTGTGCAGTAATTGAGAGTCACCTGATTTATCCATAGGATAAAATTCTATAATGCAGATGTTCAGTCTGCCTTAGTCAAGCAACAGTAGAGTAACTGAAAAAGGATAGTGTTGAAAATAGTCATAGGAGTGTTTATAGATAGTCAGATATTTCTTCTGTAGGATGATGCAGACATCCATATGGCTAAGCTTCAAGTTATAGTTACTTAAAAAAAAAAAAAAAAAAAAAAGAGATATTACAGAACAAGTAGGCACAAAACAGCTGATTTTGCTGTTCTGGGAAAATGTGCTGTGTCACATCATATAACAATGAGCTTCATCATTTTTCCTTTTCTGAAATTGACTTTTCTCATCTTTAAAGATCTTAGATCTCTTTTGATTGGCACTCTTAATCTTAAGTTTACCATTGCGATAGAATTGACAAATAACAAGTGGTACATAGCAGGTATGTTTAAAATATGCCAAAATGTAGCAGTCACCATCATTACTGAGTGAGACATCTGCAAAGTAGCTGAGGAATGGACACAGTAGCCATTGTGTGTTCTGCTAATGAGATCTTAAGGGGCCATCTCAGGATCTCTATAGCTGAATGCTAGAAGCTTGTTCAAACATATTTATAAGCAAGCACACAGGGTTTGTAAGTTAGAGAATGGTAAAAATAATTTTCAGCCTCAGTAGATCTTCCTCTTGTAGAGAGTTTGAAATTTTGAACTTCATACTACTACTGAAGTCTTCACCATCACCTTTTATTTGCTTCATGTCTCATTTTATTGCCATATCTGTTTATGGGAGTTTTAGTAAATAAAATACTCTGTCTAAAAAGTAGTAGCTCACCATCCAGCATGCACCTTTTACTACTCTGGTTTCGTATGGATAAATAATTATATACTTAGTATGTATTTTTTGCATCCCTAATTAGTCAATAACCATACCTTTATATTTCTACTGGGCAGTGAACTAAAAAAGGGAGCAAGGGATTCACAGTGAATAAAACATGAAATCCAAAAAAAAAAAAAAAAAAAAAAAAAAAAAGGGAAAGAATAGTGACCATAAACAATTATCTCAAATGACATCTTAGTATTGTTTGGAATCCTTTGGATTTTACTTGGTAAGAGTCCAATTGATTTTTAAATGGGTTTAAGGTTTTTTTAAGTTTTGCATTTTCCTTAGAGTAAGCACATTGACTTATTTTATTACACGGAATGACAGCTACACTTTTAGATTAGAAATGTACTTTTATAAGTTCTTTATTTGATGTCAGTTGAAATCTTATTTTTAAAAATAAGCAAGACAACCAAACACAATTATGTTCCTTGGTTCAGTACATACAATGTAATTCTTCATAGTTTTAAATCATCCATTACATGGTAATTTCTTCATAGATTGCATTCTGTCAGCCTCTCTCTTTCACATCTGAGTTTTTCTATTGATTTTTATGGGAGTTTGTTTGAAACCAAAATATTTTATTCATCAAGACATGAAGCACTTTCTTCCTTTGGTCTTACATCTTTAGGCTAACCTGACACAGGTCAGCCTGAGGATGGTTAGCATGACAGACAGGAGACCAATTTAAACACTATGGAACATTTTCAAATTAAAATTACAAAATGAAAAAAGAGAAATAATTACAAAAATGTTTCTAACAGTTTTGTCAGAAACAGTAGTGTACGGTTTCCTATTGAGAGCTATGTGAGGACTGGGCACTTTTCAGAAAAAGCTTTTTTCCTCTGAACAGTGTTATGCTGGTGTCTCCATCACAAGAAAAAAAAAAATAAAAAAATCTGCCTTGCTTTCCCCTTTCTGTGGCTAATCTACATGTTCATATGACAAATAGAAGAAATAAGTCCTGACAACTGACTGTAGGTGGCCTTCTGTGCAGAGTTGTTGGAGCAGTTGGTCTCCGGTGGTTCCTTCCCACCTCAACCATTCTGTGATTCTGTGAGCCATGAGGGACAATGAAGCATAAAGGAGGGGAACAATTTCTTTGCTATGGTTGGTGAGAAAAAGGAACTCCTTAATATTCAGGATTTAATTAGCTTGCTTTCATTTGTAACATAAAATAGAATAAGGTAATATGTCTGGATTGTTTTCTCCTTGAACCAGTGATTATTCAGTCTCCATTAAAATGGAAAATTGTTCAGTCTTAGTTAAAAATTCCCCAACATGGAGGCATCCTGGGTAA
Source organism: Actenoides hombroni (assembly GCA_024336885.1). NCBI lineage: Eukaryota > Metazoa > Chordata > Aves > Coraciiformes > Alcedinidae > Actenoides > Actenoides hombroni. The sequence continues at coordinate 69,538,525 of WUAM01000431.1, read as the reverse complement.
ATTGCCCCTGTTCCTTTCTCCATTAAAATATTTCTTGTGAAAACAGAATTTGTCCAGCATTTATATCTTTTCTCAGCCATTTCAGATAGAACAGCAGAGCAGGAATATGACAAGACTAACTACACCCCTTAATAACTTAGTGAATCAGTTCCTCTTTGTGTAGATAGAAGACTCAAAGGATTCAAAGTAGGCATGAGTTAGTCCCATATTCCTACTGAAAGACTTGAACTGCAAGAAACAGCAAAGTTATGAAATGGAGGAGAGATTGGCTTCCTGATTTATGGAGAATAATTTACACATCTGAGGGAGGGAAAGAAGAAATAAGAGTGGTATTTCACTTCTCTACACTTTAAAACCAGTGTGGATTCTGTGCTAATGTATGTAATCGCAGATGCATTCTTTTTGGTCACAATCTCTCTGTGAATGGTTTTTGCTGCTAGAATACAGCAAATCCAATCTGCAGGCTCAGAGTAATACAGCTATACACAGTGTGACATTTGGAAATGCTAAAATGAATCACCAGGACAATCAGAACATCTACATTTGTGTTTTCGTTCAGATTAGGAGTGTTGTTTTGAAGTAAATCTCCCAATTGCCCCCACTTACTGCAATTTGGATTGCAAATGGGAGAGTGTGAGCTGTTTCACTTACAGATGAAAATAAACTGAGAGATATGTTCCAGGAGCAGAGTCTGTTTTCCAACTTCCAAAGGACATGCAGTGCACAGGAACAGAGTAAAGCTAATGCTAAATAAATACCCCTTTAAACAGATATGGACAAAGTGTGGAGATCTCAGTACCAGCCATTTCACCTTTCAGATAAGCTCCTTTTGCACTCAGTTATTTATTCATGTGGACTTACCCAACATTTCTTTCAAGTGGGAGAGAAGCTGGAATAAGAAAAAATGAAATATACTCCATTCTTTTAGTGATGGAACACCTACCAAGAGACATAACATATATATATACACGTACCTGTTTGATATCAGAACAATGGCACCTTTTAGGCTCTTAAAATAAAATCTATTGTCTCATTACCCACTTTCTGCTGATTTGCAGACCTCTGTCCTGTAATTGAAGGAGGACTCTGGGTTTGTGTCCTTCTAGGACAGCACATGTCTTCTCACAAACTTTTCTTGGAAATTGAAGTGTGCTTCCCTTCTACAAGCCAGTCTGGCTGATAATACTTAAATATGAGAAGAAAGTAGTTTAAACAATGAAATAATAACACACTTTTTATCTTCAAAGTTACTCATATTTAGCCTAGGATTTACTAAGGGCAATTTGGATTTACGTGGTAGTCCATTATTTTAATGCAATAAAAGACTTCACTTCTACAGGATTTATATATATATATATATACACACATTTATTTTTTATCTATCTATCTATCTATCTATCTATCTATCTATCTATCTATCTATTCCTTTCATTTTGATTAGCCTCACTCTGAAATGGAATGAATTAAAAAGTATTTGTTGCACAATGCAGGAATTGGCTAGGCTGACTATAGTACTCAGTTTTCTTTGCTTTACCTATAACAATGAATGGTCTACAAAATGGGGGCAGATTGTGCACTGCATGCTCAAACATCTTTTACTGATAGGAGTGTGTGATCAAAAAAGTTTGGAGACCACTGACCTAGCAAACCACTGTCAATTATACTCTCTGAGGCAAATGAAAAAGTGCTAAGCATGATTCCAATGTTTAGGCTGAGATATATTTTGCACTGAAAGTAAGGGTTTCGAGAACCTTTGGTTTTACCATTTCAAGAATAAGGTTTTTTGTTTGTTTTGATTTTTATTTTTTTAATTTTTTTTGTAATTCACATGTTAGTGAGTTAGTTTATGAATTAAACATAGACATATTGCTGTCTGAAAGAACTCAATAAATTCCATGCATATTATTGGCAAAATCTGGAAGAAAGCTGTTACACAGAAATATGTGAAAATATTTAATCCTTTCCAACTCCTCCAGTAGGAATTTGGTGATTACTACTTTCT
>WUAM01000431.1:69504879-69536497 GCA_024336885.1 Actenoides hombroni | reverse complement strand
AAAAAAAAGAAAAAAAAAAAGAAAAAGATTAATAATCAGTTTTAAAATAAACCACAGTAAGAGTACACAAATCAAATCTCATGATAAATCTTTCCGAAGATTATATTCTGAATCACCTATCACAGTCTAAGAATTTGAAGACAACTGTGGAAGATAAACCATGGGAATACGCTTAACTGAAAATTGAAAACTGAAATGGCAGAAGACAAAATTAATTTTAAAATAGATAACTTGCTTCTTACAAAACGTCTGTAATTTACCACACAACAAAAATTTCTTTAGGTATTTCTACTTGCAGTTTTTCTACAGACTAACATCCAGCTAGTTTCCACAGTGGGCATGTTGTGTGAAAGTCAAAATCTCTTTTACGTAGACCAGTCTAATCCAAGTCACTAATACTACAGTAAGAACATGCTACTAAATTTGGGTACCACATAGTATTGACAGGCCCACATTTTATTGGAAGATTCAGATCTTTATATTGCACTTAAGCGTGATGCTTTAAACCTAATAACCACCATAAAAACATAATTGGTATAGTAAATTAAGACCTATTGCAAAATCAAATACAACACTGTTTTAAGCTGATTGTGTTGGGAATATGCATTTAAGAATTAAACCGATCTGGTATTTATTATGAAGTAATAAATTACAAATATTATATATTAACAGTAAATATTTTAACAGTCCTTCTGTAATTTCATTATTATTGCATCTACTATTTATGCAGATTCTATTCTGTGTTAGATTCAAGACCAGTATGATGTTAAAGGATTCAAAAAATGTTAAGCATTGTTCAAAATGCTGATACACCTTCCTATTTTTAAATCCTGAAAGTAATCCTTTGGACAGGAAAATATGCTCATCTCTAATTCATATTTATACAAACAGAAGTTTGTGAGTTTCCTAAACATGTAAAATATCTAAGATAGCTTTCATTTTTATATCCTAACCTCAACTACACATTTTGAAATCTTCCTAATATTAAATGCTATATATATGAATAAACATGTATACGCAGAATTATGGAATTAGGTATTCACAATAGCATTGTTTTATCTTGTGTAACGAAAACTAGAAATAAGCCAACTTTGAGGTTTCTAGCTTCATCTTTTTTGAGCTATGCCAATTCAAGTATGAATCCTTATACAAGTCAGAGCATTCATTTCCATATTTACTGGAACTAAAATGAGTCTTTACCAAGATTTTCCTCAATCCTAAGAAAAGGGGAAAGAAAAAGAAACCTCCCCATATGATGCCAGCTGTAGAAAATGTTAATCCAAAATGAAAGCATGTGATAAAACTGCAAGGCTCCAAAGAGGAGTAGTGAAATATGAATTGTACAATGAATTCCTCAATAAAGTCAAGTGAATGTATATTCCATAGGAGGACTCCAGTGTCTGTAGATAGCCAAAAGAAGCAGCTCATGAACTGCAGGAACTTTCTGTTAATTCAACTAAGACCATTCTGGGCCTCTCTCTTATTGCTCTTCTCAAGAATTTTCCCTTTAGAGGCACAGGGTATCAGAAAATTCCTCCTGTGTCATCTTTAGCTAGTTATACACAAATATGATAACAGAGCATTCATTTGCCTATTGGCCTGCCTTGTCTTAATAGAGAATGGCTGGAAATAAGGCAGATAACTATTATGGTAATAAATTATAACCTAATAATTGATGCCACTGGGACCTCAGCACAATATGCAGATGAAGTAGACTGTATAGCTCTGTTCTGGTGACATTAACTATTAGCTGATTCATCTGCACTTAGCTCTGAGCCATCACATTGCAGCTTTTCCTACACTCTTTTTTCTCTAACTGTATTTAGGGTAAATATATACAAATACCAAATGGGGATCCCACCTGAAAACTGCATTTAAAAATAACGTGACATATGTAGCAACTGTATGGACTTGTTCATCATTGCATCTTAGGGCAAAGTTTAATTTAATTATTAAGATACTTGCATGTTTTCCTGAAGCTCATAAAATATTCTCTTTGGCATTGACAAAAGAAATTACCTACTTATTAAGACAGAAGAGCATCATTTCTCCTACCTAATAGTAGGGAATTCTGAAAGCATTAATTGGAAAGTTCAATTAATTTTTATTTCATTAGTGTTCTAGTGGAACATTCTAATCAAATCCATTTTTCCAGGGTATTGTTAATAGGAGTCAATTTACATTTTAACAAAAATGCTCTGTTTTACACTAGAGAGGAAGGATAGGTTGTCTTTATTATTTAAATGGAATGTTTGTAATATCATGTTGTGGAAAGAAGAGCATGAATTTTACTGTCTGACTAAACTTTTCATCCTTGAGAGAGTAAGAGAAGCAGTGTCAGGTCATGTATTTTGGACTCAAATTAGTCATTGTTAGAAACCATGAAAATATTTGTTACTGTGGATCACTTATTTATAATCTCTTACGGAAAAGGAATTTGAATGCTGCATGCAATTTACTAACTGCCAAGTCAGCATCTTTGCTGTATCTAGCACACTAGTTATATATGTAGCATATACGGCAATGCTACAAGTAAATAAATGATGTACCGAAAACTAGATTGAGATGACAGTAAAAGAGGAAGAGTTATATGGGAACACTGAATTAGAAGCAGAAGCCTAGCTTGGTCAGCAGGTATAAATCAACAAAATTTCACAGAAGATGTAGGATAAACATTTATCAGTCCAAATGAAGTCCTATTTTAATTAACACATAGTTTAGAATTTCATTGTGTTGTTCTGTTCTTAATCTTTGGGTGAGGGGAAGAGGGAAGGTTGGCAGGGGTTGGAAAGAGTATGCATGTGAAGATAAGTGTGACATGGTCCTAATGGAGGTACGTGGATATTAGTGGATAACACCGCAGACTTAACTCTTCTTGGGTAAAACTGCTTCATTACAAATGCTTAAAAATCCAGGAAGCTCCACTACTATTATTATTACCGGGGTCTTTTCACTGCTTCCAGAAGTCAGTTGTCTTATGTAGTAGCCTACTTTACTATTGCCTGAAATTATCTGGGGCGTTTTTCTTCTGCTTACATGGGGGTTTTACTGTTAGGAGACTGGCATTAAGTATTCTAAATGAGGCAAACTGATTGTATTACACTTTGGGGCAAAGTGTTAGTAGATGTTAAGGTTCTAATTTCTCCAGGAAGATAACTATAAAGGCACAGTTCTTCCTTGACTCTTATTTCCAACAGTTAGGTGTTACCAGGTGAAAACTTTTCTCAATTTCTAGTTTAAAATGCATGTGCCATCATTTAAGTCCTACAGCACTTCTTTATAGTTAAGAAAAATATGTTAAAACCCAGCATTTTTAGTATACATTTCCTGTAAAATGAAAACTGTTTCTTTCCAAGGCCTGAGCTCATGAAAAAATAATCAGCTGTCTTTTAAGTCATAGCTAGGACAAAAATTAGTATCACTAGGTCAATAATGTTAAAATTAGCTTTGATTTCTATCTTTTTAATGGCCTTTCATTCACAGTGCACAAATGCAAATTTTCACAGAGGTCTTCATGGTTAAATTAATAGTATGCACTTGCACATGACAGTTTCTTAACTTACAGTTCATCTTACTCAGTGTATTCTGCATCATTTCTAAAATGAATAACTTCAGGTTTAGCTATTCTATTTTAAAACTGCCAAACATTATTAGTAAAGCAAAGAAGTCGTTCAAAAAGTAATTAATTTCACGGCTTAGAGAAAACTGATATTTTAATTAAAAGAACACTGAATACTAATGTCCTGCTCCTTTGTACTTAGAACATGAAATAAAAAAAAAAGCCTAACTCAATTACATTTAATAGATTTTAAATGTAAGCTGAAATACATTAAAGGCATATGTCCTGTTCCTGCTATTTATAAACTGACTCAAAATTAAAAAATCAAAAGTTAGAGAGATCATGCGCCATATTTCTTGGTTATGTCATACCATTGTTTTTATTGATTCTCTTCCAGCTTGTTCTGAGTAGGAAAATTAACTAGTACATCATAGGTTTTTTCACCATATTCTTATTGCATAATGTGCCAGACCTCAGTTACGCAGTTATGACAATTGTCACCTATAAGTCCACAGAAGATGTAAGGTCTAAAACACTTCACATCTGAACCTATGGAGGAGTGTTTTCTATGCTCTGTAAATTTACAACTTCTTCAGGCTGTCTAAGTTTTAGGTTATGCACAAGGAAGGCACACTACATGTGAAGAAACACGAGTTTTAGGCAGTTTGATTTCTACTACAATTTTACAGTCTCTCCTTTGGCAATTCTATTTCCTTATGGAGCAGTGATTGTCTTAGCAGTTATGTCTGCAGTCTGCCATGGAGCATAGCATGGCCGCTTCCAAGCTGGCACTGATCACCCTTGCTGCCAAACAGGCATCTTCGACCTGAAGAAGCTTGAGCTACAAGGCACCCATGGGAAACAGGGTTTATTTTCAAAAATACAATGCTATGTGTGCCACATGATTTTATCAGCACTGCCTGGGGCTAGCTCAGATATCTATGTACAAAGCTTCTTTGCCCAATCTACCTTATTACTTTTGCTTGTCATGCTTATCTCACCTCATAATTGAACTGCAGTAATGCAATAAACATAACCACAAAACTTCCCATGTGGGGAAAATTCCAGCTTGTGCAAAAAGATTTAAAAGGCACATATTTTTGACAAGAACAACAGACTAGGCTTGTCCTTCCTTGTCTGTGATACCTGATTTTCCCTATAATTTCTAATTCAATTGCTTTATGGCCAGGGCCCAGGAAAACTAAAGGATCAATTCAAATTTTGGGGAGGAATACACAGACAACAGGCGTACTCTGCTAGTAAAAAAAAAATTAAATGTCTGTTGTAGATTATAGGTCTAGCCTCTAAGAGCATCAGATAAGCTTTAAGAAACTGATGCGAAGTTTTATCATCACTATGAAGCAAAGAACACAAAAATACTCCCTCTTTCTTCCCAGCTTCAAGGTTCATCTTTTTGACCTTGTCTTCTCTAGCAGACTTTTAAAGAGCTGGACAGGAAACCTGAATCTGGAATCTGAGGAACCTTGGTTCAAGTAATATTTTATTTTCCTGATTCAGACTACAGATTTATTTTAGGGCTGCTGCATTCTAAGTATTTATCAAGATGTTGACCATGGTCTTTTGTTTTACTTATTTACTTTTTATGGAAAATCCAATGCTGGACATAAGAAAGTTTTCTCAGAAGATGTTTTCTTGATGCTAGCTCACTACCATGCTATGTTTTAATTATAAAAAAACAAACAACCAACCCTCCTTCATCAAACTGCCACACTGAAAAAATCCTAGCCCTTCCAAAATATAAAATAACAGGTTTGCAAGCTAGAGAAAAACAAAGCAAAGCATTCCACTGCATACTGAAGACAATGAGATATCTAATACTCAGATGATGTTAGTCACACTAATTGGAGAAACACAAAAACTGTGTTAGACAGTTCATGAGGCTTTTTCATCTCATGTGTCAGGTTGGATCAACTGCAAAGTTAGAGACTGAAACTCCAAATGTAAAGCATAATATCCATATCAAGAAAATTATTGAATTTGGCTCCCAAATTTACATTACCGGCAGAGATACCCAGACAGGGATGTTCAATCCTTCATTATCTGCTCAGAGAATGAGTTTAACCATTCTATGAGCTGGCCATTCACTAATCCAGGATCAGTGAAATTTGCATTTGATGTACCGCGCACTTGAGGTTTAACTGCTCTTTGCCTACAGATAAAATTTTATGTTATCATCTTTTTTGTGTTAGAAAATTTTATCAGGATTATCATGGACTTATATGAGACAGAATTTTTTCAAGCTACACTATTGTCATGGGACATGTTAATACTGGACCAGTGTTAGTGATATGAGCACAAATCCTGGATGGTATATCAAGGCTTATTTCAAGTTTTTCAACATTTTTAATTTTAAGGTCCATTTTTAATTTCTTATACTTTTCTAAGTTTTATCCATTTGTGTAGGCTTTTTCCTGCAAGTGTCTGAGTCTATCTTTGCACTTTGGAAAAATATCAAGAATGGTTCAGTCATTTCTCAGTCTGATGTAAAGGAAAAGAAAACCTAGTTGACTCTTTATCTTTATGTAAATTATTTCACTGAAAAGTTTTATACAGATCTTATTTAAAAAAGGATATGAATTTAAGTTAGATTTCTAATAATTTATACAAATAATAAAAGTAATACAAGTCTACCCACATTTGACCAAATTAGAAAACAGAGAAGCACACTAGGGCTGTCTTCCACACGTTAGAAAGAAAAGAGGAACAAGATAGATATGAAAAGACTAACACATAACTGAAAGTCTGCTTCTTCTAGATGGTGCTATTGCTTCGCTCTTATGTCAAAAATACCTTTTTAAAAAAGAAATGGATTGTGATAAATTAATTAGGGTCTATACTGTTGTTATACAAACAAGGAACATTATTAGGATATCAAGTAATCTCACATATAGCATACATAACTTCTAGATGCATATAATATTTACATTTTCAGGAAGTTTTATGGCAATTTTCAATTTTATACATACTGTCATAACTAAATTACATTGCAGTAAGTAACACTATTGATTGGATTTAATCTTTAAAATTTATACCAAAATGAGCCTTTCACGACAGAAAACTTGCTTTTTTCCCATTGACAATATGGAAACGCTTGGAAGCCAGAAAGGACTCATACAGCCCTCTGAGTTCTGCATGTACATGTTACTAATCAGATGACCTGCACAGTCATCTGAATTGAAAGAGATCTCCAAAGGTCAGAAAGAAAATTGACTAAATCAGATAAATATTCTTTGTAGAGGTATTTACATTTATTAGCATTTACATTTATTAGCATTTACTAATAAATTCCTAACAATCAGAATGTGACCCCTTCTGTTCAGATGCCTAATTTATTTATATAAATTTCAGAATAAAGGCTTCACTGGAAATAGATTGAGGGATTCAATGGTATAAGTGTTCAGAAAAACTGTAATTCAAAAATCACTTACCTGGCAAAAGTCCCAGGAACACAGCATTGGTGTCATCTATTCAAAACATTATACGGCTCCTTTACTGCAGTCTGTGAGCATCTTGAGGCTTTTATTACATTTATTTCAAAATCTTCATAGAATCATAGGAAAATAAAGCTGAGAGGGACTTTAAGAGGTCACTGAGTTCTCTGGCACAAGGCAAGATGAACTACATCTTTGTCATTCCTGATGCATGTTTCTGTAGCCAGTCCTTAAATGTAGTGAAGGAGATAACAAAGTCTTGATGGGCAATTTCCTCCCATGCTTCAGTAACTCTATTATTACAAACATTTATGCTAATATCCAACCTGAATCTTTCTGGATGCAAATGCCATGGGCCAGCTGAGCCTGTTTAAGCATCACAAAACTCTGGGCTTACAGTGCTTTGGGTGCAGTGGTACTGCTCAGTTGAAGCTTAATACCCCATTAAGGGAACTAGATTTTGCACTTTAACATAATGATCAGTCTAGTCTTTGGCTCAAACAGAGTATAAAAAAGAGATATCCCAAAACATAAGCTACATCTTAACACTCCTAGTTCCTCCATATAACCTACCTGCAGAGGAACTCTTTGCCAAACTGCTGCCCCTGCAAGCTTATATATGGGATATTTTAAGTGGTTTCTCAACAGTCTATTGAAAGTATTGCAGTTTTAGTTCAGTTACACCATGTATGCTGTTTGTAGTATAGGACATAATATGATACCACATACCTGAGATGCTTGGGATGCCAAGTATTCCTTCCTCATTTCCTTCCTGACTGCCTAGTGCAGCACATGAGATGATGCCTCTCACTATTGCTCACTTTGTCCATTTTGGTTGCTGCTTTTAATCAGAGTTCAGTTCTCAATAGACCACTTCTGCATAAAGCTTTTTAAAAAAAAATTAAAAAAAAATTATAAATTACAAAGTAAGCACAAAGGTCTTTATGCTTTATCTGCAGTATATCATATTAAGGTATAGTCTAGCACAAGGGCCTGTGATCAGAACATGATTGCTGGAATCTAAATAATTCCCAGATAATCCCTAAATTTTCTCATAAATCTCAGGAACAGTCAGATGATGGGATTTGTGAAAATAATAAAGTACTAATCCTCATAAATCATACCAGTTCACTTTTAAAATATTCAGAAACTCACCTGCCATGCAGAAAGGGATAAATTACAGGCAATACCATTTCTGAGATCATTCAAAAGTTAATTCAAGAATGCTTGGAGATTGTAGTCTGCTCATCCTCTTGTATAATGACTGCTGTGTTACAAAATTTATACTTTCCTTAACTTTTCTTTGAAATGCATTTTAAAAAATGGACCCCAATTCATCACTAAATTGTCTTTACACTTACAAAATAATTTATTTCAATTAAAATATCCTATTGATTTGGTTTAATTTCCACAGTAGATCTGAACCAAATAAACATATCACTGGTTTCATTTAATGAAACGCGGTATTTGCCAAAAAAGTGCACCACAAGCCACATTCACATTCTGAGTTATAAGATGAAAATTTTAATAGGATTAGCATTGAATTTCATACTACTTTCAGAATCAGAAATACATGATGTAGTGGAAAATGGAATGTGTTCATTTTATTTCCATTGTTCCATAGTTTAATGAAAACCTGACAGGGCAGATATATAAGATTATATATATGTGTATATATATATATCTGTATAATGCAGATACAGACAATGTATAAAGAATATGCAAGAAAATTAAAGTTTTATCAGAAAAATAAGTACATAAATTCTATGTATTTGTTTTCATCACACAGGAGGTGTGGAAGTTCCCTATCTGGAACTAGTCTTTAAGGGCAGGTTTAAAGTACTGCTTAAACTGGAATTGGTGCTAGAGGAATAATAGGTTACAGTAGCAATGTCAGCTTGTGAAAGAAAACTGGATAATTATCTGGATAACTATAGACCCTCCTGTGCTCCACAGTGGGCATAGTGGAGGAAAGTGTGACCTGAGGATAAATGCTGCATGCTATAAGGAATCAACACAGCTTTTGTATTAAGAAAGCCATGTCTGATATATCTACCAGAATTCTCCAAGGCAGCAATAAACTCGTGAGAAAATAAAAGGCAATTTGGTGCATTCTTATCTTTTCAGTACATTCTACACAAAAATTCCTAAATAAATTAAGACGTATGGGATACCAGGTAAGATTTTCCTGGGATAAGAAACAAAGCATGGAAATAAATGATCCATTTTCACAATTTGAGGGACTTCTCAGAGGAAATTTTTTGAGTCTCTGTTCTTAAATATGTTCACAAATAAATCTGAAAATTATATGAGCTAAGATTTGATATAGCTCACTGAGAATACAAAATCATGCAGAAGAATCAAAGTTGAGTGTGAAGCATTACAAAATGACCTTATGATGTTCAGATGAAACCTCAAGAAACTGGAAGATAAAGTGGCAGGTTAACTCAAACGAGATAATACAAGATAATTAATTAAAAAAAAGAAGTCACCCAGTGACACATTCACAATAACAGACTCTATTATGATGAATGAAAGAGCTCTTGATGTTTTAGTAGGTAGCTCTTTGAAAACATCAGATTGAATTTTCAGCAGGCAAATAGGCAAAATGAGTGTTAGCCATGACCAGGAATAGAAAACAGATCAAAAAATTAGGCAGCTTGGTTAAAACGCACATTTTTACATGCTGCCTACAGTCCTGTTCATACCATCTCCAAAAAAACCCATTAAAATGAAAAAAAATATGGATCAAAAGATAGGAAGTGTGTTGAGAGAAATGGAGTAGCTTCTGTAGGTTTGGAGAGAGACTACTGAAAACATGTGATGGAAGGCCCACAGAATTATTAGTGACAGGAATTGGGTGAATTGGGAAACCTGGAGAAGAAATATCATATTTCTTTTTTTCCTGTAAGAATCTGCTTTTGTTGATTGTGAGGGACAGGACATTGAACAAGATTTTAGTTTTACACAATGCACACTTTTAAAAAATATTCTTAGCTTCCTTTTGAGGGTCTGTTTCAAAAAAATGCATGTCAAAATATTATTTGCACGCAATCTGTATAATAAGTCTAAAAAGAAGGAAATTTTTACCTGGACTTGGTCATATCACATGAATTACTGACCAAATACTAGGACATGCTGGTACAGACTTCCACTGAGTGATGCTGGTTCTTTAAAAATTAGCCATTTCACTGACAGGCACTAGTTAAACCAACTGCTACAAAAGACCTGAGAGATTCTTCCTTTTTTTCCCTATGTATGCTCTACCAGATTACATACTCAGATTCTCAAGCTCCAAGGGAGTCCTGCCAAACAGTCTTTCTTGACTTTTCAGCCTTGCTGACCACAGAACTCTTGCAATATTTGAGAATCCCTGAGGTGTTTGGAATTCCCAAGTGCTCTTAGTCTTCCTAAGGGTCCTTGAATCAGATTATAAGTCTGGGCTTTTCAGGTTCTTCCCACTCTAGGGATGACCAGGAAGGTCCTCTCTTGGCCAAACATCCTTCCTGGGATTTCTGGAGTCCCTAATTTAACACTGGGCAGATAGAGGGTCCAGAAATCTTGGCTTGTAGACTCACTGTCAGACCAGTAACGTCTCACAGACTGTGCTTATTCTGCAGTTTGGGTAAAAACCTCTAGCCGGCTAGACAGGTTTAGTATTCAAAATATATACTCAATTATTTGATCTGATTCATTTACATTCTCAGAACCAAAATCTCAGCTTAAATTTAATCAAAATAGAGATCAAATTGTTAATTCTATAACTCAAGTCTATTACAGATGGCTGTGAAGAGTGCAGAGAAACCTTACCCGATCAAAACCCCCAAAACCAACACATCAATACTCATTTTACAGAACTTCACAGAAAAGTTTGTCTATAATAAAATCAGTGTTTTGAGTCAAATGTTTTCTCTGTTTTGCAATCCTGAGTAAAATAGAGCTTGTTTAACTTTTGTCTCTTTTCATAATGCCACATTAAAAAGACATATTTAAAAAAGAAAAATGAAATTCACTTGCATTGAGTCACTCAAGGTGCAAAAGGAAAGAAATGCAATTAATTCAGAAGTTTTGTTGTTGCTTAGTCCACAATGTACTTTGCATTTATGTGTGTTTTGAGCACACTGAATGAATGATACTCCCAAAATGTTGCTATAAGCACAATATACAGTGCAATACTCCTAGATGTACATTAGAAAAAGCCTATTTAAATTCTTGGTTTCGGAGCCAGTATCTCATGATTAATCACTGTCTTAATTTCCTTGCTTTTCTTGCTTTAACATGGACCCATAACTGATATTCATATTTTCCCCTGTGCTATATTCTTCTTTTAAACTTATTTTAAATTATAATAGTTTTGGACACTGCAGTCTGGCAGGAACAAATGTTCTATTTGTATGACTGACTAAATGAAGAGAGAACAGAATATAAACAAAAATAAATGTTTGATGAAGTTGCTTTCTAGAAGGCACATAAATCATTTTATTATGTGCATTACAGGTGTCATATATGGAAGGGAGTATTTTCTCCATGGCAAATCTGACATTTTTTGAATTAATTAGATTAATTAGATTAATTGAATTAATTAGGCATTAATAAGATTTGGCCATATTGCAGAGTAAGCAGACCTCTTTATGCACTGCCTGTCACAAGTTTGCTTTCATTCTCTTACACCACAAGAGGAATCCCTTCTCTCTTAAAAATCTAACATACCATCCCACTTGCACTTCTTAAAGTACAATATGGCTGTGGACCATCTGATTTGAATTGCATGGCCAAACTTGAAGAGTTGTCATACTTTCACAGGTAAAATATACCCATTTCAAAAAGAATATGTGCCTCTCCATTGTATTTGTGTGTCATCAATTACAGGAGTACAGTAATACATTTTTAATTATTAAATTGCTAATTTTCTATTTGAGCAATTGTGGCTACATAAATACAGTGACTTTTACAGGATGCTTTAAAGAAAATAATTTTGACTGTAAAAAAGCTTACACAGGGTGAGATTTTAAACAGCTGTGAATGAACAGACATCATGCAGTGCATTAGAAATGATGAATAACTTATTTTCAGCATTAATGTAGCATTAAGCTATTTTAAAGACCTCATAAGAGGAAGGGTTGAATGAGGATGGATGATCATTTACCACACGTGCATATCAACCATATAGATGTACAAGATGGCTTAAGCCTTCAAAGTTGCAGAATTCTGACATACATCAACAGGATTCAAAACACCTGACAATGCACGTGAAGATAAACAGACTTCAGTAGCAGACTACTCACTTGCCAAAGTACAGTCAAGATGACTACACAATCATTTGACTCTATACAGAAAATAAATTCTTCTACAAAGACTTGCTGATGACCAAAACACTTTGCAAAAATCGGACTTCAGTATCAGTCTTTTCCTCATGGCTGCCCATATTGATGTTACGGGGGGGCGGGAAATAGAGAGGGACATTCTGACAATAAGGAGCACAGATGATCACTTTATACAAGCTACAACAAACCTGTTCCTCTGACCTTGAGGTAGTGAAAGGTGACTAATTAGTCTTCTCTGCTTTGACACCTACAGTTCACTGTCCTTGGGGCAAGCAATATGTGGCAATTTATCTCTGCATTCTTTAGTAGCTTGAAAAACAAAATGATAAGAGTGTCTTACATTGTTAGATATATTAATATAATGTTAGAGTTTCAAAATCATCAGGGTATTCCGTAATGTAAAAATACTTTGTGCAAAAAATGCCTTTCTGTCTGCAAAATACCCTTGAGCAGTATATTCTACTATATCTACAGGATAGGAACTGCAAAAAGAGAACGTACCTCTTTCAGAAGGTAATGAAAAGTCAGACAAGGTTTCATTTAGCAATTACACCTGCAGATACTACTTTTGAAATCTCACATGGTGTCAAATGATGGTGGTGTAAAGAATGAGGCAGTTCTGAATATATTGAAAAAGGTCATGAAGGAAAACAGGCATTGTTAACGGTATAGTCACATATCTGGGGATATGGAAGTTTTTACAGTGATTTATTTTTGAAGCGGGCACATATTATACAAGCTGTTCAAGTACCAGTTCATGGGTAAATATCACTTAGAATGTTGTTAAAGGCAGCCTAATAATGGTGACATGAATGATAAAGTGATAAATGATAAAGATATTAATAGTAGGTCCTTGGGCCTTTTTTTTTTTGTTACATGTTGGAAATAAGCAACCACTTGAATTTCACATTTTATGAACTACCAAGTGATTGCTGCAATCCTCTGTAAAGCTGATAGAGATCATTGCCTTGAGCTGCAAGATCTGTGAATAGAACACAGCAGAAGATAATAATTGCATTCTTCTTATGATTTATTCCCACTTTTTTTTTGATTCAAAATAAAATAGGAGCCTTTGAATGCTTTAAGTGTGTGCCTTTTAAGTATAGAGGTTAGGGTATTCACTTGGATGATAAGATTCAAATCAGTTTTTGATCTGCACTGAGAAATCTCATTCAAAATATCTGAGATCTGCAGGTCAGTACCTTAAGCAGTCAGCCTGAGGTAACATTTTCACCAACACAGGGAAACAATGCAATACAACAAGAAATGTTCTGATATATGATGAGGTCACAATGGTCACAATTACTACTTTCTGAGCACCTTTTTGTCTGAGAGTCTCCACTCTGACCTATTTTATCAAAACACTTTCAGAAGACCTCTAAAAGTTACAGCCAGTATGTTTCCTGGCAAGAGCTCTTTTTTTCTTTCAAATGCAGTAAAGGAAGAATTCTCTATCATGTGGTTTAATAGTCCAGAGAGAAACAAGTCTGATCATTGTTCTGTTAGTAAGGGGTTATACTTCCATTCATTTCAGTTTTAGTTAATCAGGACACTGCATTGTAAACATGCATAAAAGAGATTTATTAGAATGCAAGAAACAGCTACATAATCTGCTTCTATTAATGTTCTGAAAATACTTTCTGAAAGATTTATGATCATATGTGATTATGACTAGGAAAGTATCCTGTATGTGCAGATGATGGCACAGCAAATTTGATCTCAAATGTTCTCCTCAGGAGCTCAAGATGACAGGCAGTATCAACACACCCACCTTGCATTCCTCCATGTACTTACTATAACTTGCGTTTCACTCATAAGTGAAATATTACCCATGCATGCAGTTCTGTTTTGAAACACAATAAGAAATGACAGGTTGAAGTATTAAGAGCTGTCTTCTCCCTGATCATCCAAAGAAGCTTCATGTTTCAGTTGCTAGAGTCAGTTTGGATGAATCTTTATAAATATAAGCTGAGGAATAACTAAGGAAACCATTCTGCATTTGCCAGCTGGATAATCACAGTCTTAAGGGAAAATAAACATTAAATCAAGGCAGATGAATATGTTTATCCTATTAAAGAAACATATCCATAGAAATGGTTTGATACTTTATGACAGTTTTGCGGTTTCAGAAGGGTACAAGATTGTGCAGGTACTTGTCTTAAGACACTGATGTAAATTATTGAGCCATCTTACCTTCTCTATTCAATGACATTCAGGAAGAATGGGGATTTGGGCCAAGACAATGCCCAGTAATTTTTCAGTGACAATTAAAACAGATATCTGAACTTATCAACAGGTCTTAACAGAATGAATAAAAAGTTACAAATGAATGAAGTGCTTGAACAAAAAATATACAAAAATGAGCTAATAAAAGTATTTTCTTCAGTTCATTACCCTAGTTTTTTACAGCTTATGCATTATAAGCTCCCTAATATTTTTTTTCAATATTACAAATATTTGTGACCTTACTGTATCCCAGTGAGGGATGACCAACTTATCCCTAAATGGTTTTCGAAAAGCAGAAGTAGTATCTGCAGATTGTTCACCTGAAAAAATGAGTCACAAACCATCAAACATTATAGAAAGTATAAACCATATGTTAAGGTTTTCCAGACAGCATGCTTAAATAGACAAATCAGACAATTCCTTAAACTGTAGGCAGACGGAAACTTCTTGACTGGAAGAGGAATGAGAAAACTTGTCTTTGTGCTATGTTACACACATTTCTAATATCTAGAGAAATTATCTGCCATGAACATTCAAAGTTCAATTACCCAACTATACATTGAATTTATTGCTTAGTTTCACTGCATTTTCAATGTCTTTGGTTTCAGCAGATTTTCAGTCAGTAAAAATAAATACTATATTTCCAACTGCATTGCAGTAATTGCAAAAATCATTCATTATATTGTACAAGGTACAGTGAAATACACTAGAACTCCTTTAACTTCTGCTGTTGATGAACTACTGTATAGTACTTTTGCCATCTAAATATCCTTCTCTTTCTATGACTAACATAGCGGCTCAGTTCATACTGACAGTAAGTGAGGAGTCTGTCTCAAGGATTCTACATCTTTCAGGCTTTATATTATTAGGCTTATTTTGATGCAAAGTGGTAGCCTTTTGCTGCAAAGACCTCACCACATCTTGCCATGATCTGATTTCAGGAAGGCGATTTTTCAAATCAATCAAATATAAATCTAACGAAGAGACATACTGGTAGACAATGTTTCATCTCTTGCTAATCTTATTTATCTTCAGACCTTGGGCAATGAGTGGAAACTTACAGGGGCATTTCTGTACCTTGGTTATTAGAGACAAAGCAAACTAAAATTTCAATATGTCTAGTTTGTTTTTGCAAAAATTCTTAGGTTTTATTTATTTCTCTCACAATAATATTTTGATAATTTCCTTGTCAGGTTGTTGCATATGCCCAGAAAAGATTTTTTTGGTAGTTTAATCACATGATACACAGTATAATTTCTCCACAATGTCTACTATGTTTCCAAGCAAATGTCTCAAAAATGGTGAGACATTCAATATTTGTTTATAAGGGTGTCTGTGTCACTTTGGAAACATCAGCATGCTAGCAGCCAAGAAAGTTTTGTTTGGATGAACATTATAAAAAATGGTGAGTGGGTTATTAAATTGGTCACTGACAGAAGCAGAATAGCCTCAGGTGGACGAGGATGCAGAATAATAACAGGAAATCTGTTTTTACAGTGTACACCTTTTGGCTCTTTAAAGGTCTTTCCCAGAAAAAATCTTGACAAGTTTATTGTCTGAGTCTAACCAAACATGAAATTTAGAAGCCCATCACTCTATTGCATGTAGCTGTCAGGGTTTTGGTAGTGAAGGCGGACAGGGGGAATCTGTGTAGGAAGGAGCCAGCTTCTCCCATGCCAAACACAGATGCTTCTAGCCATCTCCACAGCAGAGAGCATAGATTTACTGCGTGCCAAAACTGAAGCAATGTGATAAGTTCATGGTGTCTCTGTGAAGACATTTAAGTAATGATGGTAAACACTAAGAAAACAACACCAAAGGAGGGACACTGGACAATCAAGGAGACATAGGAGACAACACCAGGGCAAGGGTAAGAGAGAAGCAAGAAATACCCCAGGACAGGAGGGATGGTAGAGCAGGAGAAACATTAAAGTAAAACTAACAGCCCTGAGCAAAACAGAAACAAAAGAGACACCTGAGTGGTGACAGAGAAGAGACACAGGAAGAGGCATGACCACAAAATCACTGCAGCCCATGGAGGGACCCACACTGGAGTAGATGAGTAGGAACCACAACACACTGACCTCCATCTCCTGCCCCACTTGGCACCTCCCTGAGGGGACTGAGTGTAACCTGCAGTGAGGAGACTGGAGACTGGGAAGGGAGAAGAAGATACAGCACCAGGGCTGTTGACACCAAACAAGAGACACCTTTCTCAAAGGGGCAAGAGGGTCTTCACTCAGGAGATTGTGAGGCTAATCTACAGGCCTTTAAACTACATGTGAAAGGTGAGGGGGATAATACCATCAGGCTTTCATGTGACAAGCTGTGGGATGACACACCAAGGTTGATGGGATGGGGGGCTAGTAAAGGCCTTCAGCCTATTGCCCTAAAGCATGCTGGGGACACAGCAGTACAGTCAAAGTCATACAGAGATGAGCCAGCGGCTCCTCTGCTAGTAGCAGCCAATAGGAAAACATCAGGGAAACACCTTAAGGGAATTCAGGGGTGTTTCCCTGGAAAGGTGACATGGCTGACTGCCAGGCTGAAGTGCCTCTACATGAATGCACGCAGCATGGGCAACAAAAAGGAGGAGCTGGAAGCTACTATGCTGCGAGAAGGCTATGACATAGTGGCCATTATTGAAACCTGGTGGGACGAACCCTATGGCTGGAGTGTAGTTATCGATGGCTACAAGCTGTTTAGAAAGGACAGGAGGGGAAGGAGAGGAGGAGCTGTTACCCTCTATGTTAAGAAATGGACTGAATGTGAAGAGATGTCCCAAAGGAATAGCCATGACCAAGTCAAAAGCTTATGGGTAGGAATTAGAGATTGAGGCAACAGGGGGAACCTAATGGTTGGAGTCTGCTACAGGCTGCCCAATCAAGAGGAACTTATTGATGAAGCATTCCTAGTCCACCTACAGGATATATTACACTCACAGGCTCTTGTCCTACTGGGGGACTTCAACCACCCTGACATTTGCTGGAAAAGTAACACAGCAAGCAGTAGGCAAGCCAGAAGGCTCCTGGAGTGCCTTGGTGATAACTTCCTGAGGCAAGAAATAGACAACCCTACACGAGGGAATGCAATACTAGATCTGTTGGTCACTAATGCAGGTGAGCTCATCGGGGATCTTAAGGTTGGAGGCAGCCTGGGATGCAGTGAGCATGAACTAGTGGAATTCACAGTACTAAGGGTCATGAATCAATCAAGGAGCGTAATCAGGACCCTGAATTTCAGAAAAGCAAAATTCCAGCTCTTCAAGGAGTTAGTCAGTTGGATACCCTGGGAAATGGTTCTCAAGGGCAAGGGAGCAGAACAGAGCTGGCAGATCTTTAAGGACACTTTGCATAGAATGCAAGAGATCTCCATCCCCAGGTGTAAGAAATTGAGCAAGGGAGGGAAGAGACCAGAGTGGCTGAGTCATGACCTCCTGGTCAAACTAAGATGCAAAAAGGAGCTGCACAGGCAGTGGAAGCAGGGACAGGTATCCTGGGAAGAGTATAGGAATGCTGCCTGATTGTGTAGGGATGAGGTCAGGAAGGCCAGGGCAGGGTTGGAGCTGAACTTAACACTTCTTATAAGAATAATAAGAAAGGATTCTACTGGTACATCAATGAAAAAAGGAAGGTCAAAGCAAACATAACCCCTCCTGAAGAGCAAGAACGGTGAGCTAATAACAACAGATGAAGAGAAGGCTGAGGTTCTCAACAGCTTTTTTTTCTTCATCCTTCACTGGCAACCTCTCTTCCAACACCTCCCAAGTTAAAAAATCACAATGTGAGGATCAGGGTGGTGAAGTCCCTCCCGCTGTATGTGGAAATCAGGTTTGTGACCACCTGAGGAACCTGAACATACACAAGGCTATGGGACCTGATGAGATGCATCGGAAAGTCCTGAGAGAACTGGCTGATGCAAGCCACTCTCCATAATATCTGAGAAATCCTGGCAGTCGGGTGAAGTCCCTGGTGACTGGAAGAAGGGACACGTTACACCCACTTTTAAAAAGGGTAAAAAGGAGGACCCTGGGAACTACTGACATGTCAGCCCCACCTCTGTGCCTGAGAAGATCGTGGAGCAGATTCTCCTAGAAGGCCTAATAAGGCACATGGAGGACAGGGAAGTTATTCAAGACAGCCAGCATGGCTTTACTAGGTGTAAATCCTGCATGACAAACCTAGTGACTTTCTATGATAAAGTGACTACGACACTGGACAGGGAACGACCTATGGATGTCATCTATTTGGACTTCTGCAAGGCCTTTGACCCAGTCTCCCACAACATCCTACTCTCCAAGTTGGAGAGAGATGGATTTGATGGATGCACCATTC
Source organism: Actenoides hombroni (assembly GCA_024336885.1). Classification (NCBI taxonomy): domain Eukaryota; kingdom Metazoa; phylum Chordata; class Aves; order Coraciiformes; family Alcedinidae; genus Actenoides; species Actenoides hombroni. The sequence continues at coordinate 69,517,602 of WUAM01000431.1, read as the reverse complement.
AGTGCATAAGGAATTAGCTGAATGGTTGCATCCAGGGGGTAATGGTCAATGTCTCAAAGTTCAGATGGAGAGCAGTGACAAGTGGTGTCCCTCAGGGGTCCATACTGGGGCCTGTACTGTTTAATATTTTTATCAATGACATAGCGAGATCGAGTGCACCATCAGTAAGTTTGCAGATGATACCAAATTGAATGGTGTTGTCAATATGCCAGAGGGTCGGGATGTCATCCAGAGGGACCTGAATGAGCTGGAGAGGTGGGCCCAGGTGAACCTTATGAAGTTCAACAAGACCAAGTGCAGGGTCCAAGTGCATAGGCCAGAACAATTCTCACTATCAATACAGGCTGGGGGATGAGGTGATAGAAAGCAGCCCTGCAGAAAAGGACTTGAGGGTGCTGGAGGATGAGAAGCTGGACATGAGCTGACTGTGTGCCCTTGCAGCCCAGAAGGCCAATTGCATCCTGGGCTCCGTTAAAAGAATCATGGCCAGCAGATTGAGAGAGAGGATTCTGCCACTTTGCTCTGGTGAGATTTCACCTGGAGTATTGTGTCCAGTTCTGGAGCCCTCAGTACAGGAGGGACATGGACATGATGGCGCAGGTCCAGTGGAGGGCCACAAAAATGATCAGAGTTCTGGAACACCTCACCTACAAAGACAGACTGAGGGAGCTGGGGTTGTTCAGTCTGGAGAAGAAAAGGCTCTGGGGAGACCTAATAGTGACTTTCCAGTACCTGAAGGGGGCCTACAGGAAGGTGGGAAAGGGACTGTTTACAAAAGCCTATAATGACAGGACGAGGGGCGATGGTTTTAAACTAGAGAAGAGTAGATTTGGATTGAATGTTAGAAAGAAGTTCTTTACCATGAGGGTGGTGGAACACTGGAACAGGTTGCCCAGGGAGGTAGCTGAGGCCCCATCTCTGAAGATATTAAAGGTAAGGCTCAACAAGGCTCTGAGCAACCTGATCTAGTTGAGGATGTCCCTGCTCACTGCAGGGGGGTTGGACTAGATGACCTTTAGAGGTCCCTTCCAGCCCAAACCATTCTATGATTTTATGATTTCTGTGTCTCCAGATGGAAGGTCAGATGTTTTCCCTAAGTGGTGGGGTTTTGTGGTTGTTTTTTTTTTTTTTTTCACAGTATTATTATTTTTATTTTTCAACACAAAAATCAGTAATTAAAAGTTTTCTAATTAGCAATAAATTAAATTGATTTTATTTTCCTGACTCAAAACTGGTTTTGGCTAAGAGAGAGTTACTAAGAGAGAAGATTCTACACAATTTTTCTTCAAAGAGAACAGAAATTATTAAGAAGGATTTTTTTTTTTTTTTCCTTAGGTATCTACTTTGGTGAATGCTACTTACCTAAATAACAAGTATATTATGTAAGTTATTTTAAGATCAAGTACCTAAGACATTATTGCTGTAATTCTTAATTTGTGAAATATGTTCAATAACTCTTTGATCTGATTTAATTAAGCACTCAAAGGAAGAATGTATTTTCAGAAGAAAAAAAAAAGTAATTCTACTTTCTCTCTAGTTATTCTAAAATATTGGCCTGAAAAAAGGTAAAAGAATGGAGGTTAAATTTCCTTGTGCCTGTATAAATGCTGAAATTGACTGAGGCTGTATGGGCATGGTCAAAAAGCTAATTAAGTTAACTAAAGTTGTGAGTTTAAAGTAGATTACTTAACCCCATTTACTACTCATAGAAACATGGTCATTCAAAATTTAAGTGAAATAATTGATTTGGTGCAATTCCCTTCAAAATATATTAAACTAAACTGAACCGAACTGAAATCCTGTAATTCTGATTAAGCATCACCACACAGAGGTTTAATGTAATTTAATTAGGCCACTTGAAAGGCTGATCCACAGTAACTTTGGAATGTCTTTGGATACCCTTTGTGAAGTGATTGGATGGCTCACAAAGTAACAACTGTTTCTTATCTTTTTCAAGAACCTAGTTCAAAGTTTATCAAGACTGATTATAAATAGAAGTTGTTCAGTGAAAATATGTTCAGTAATGTGAGTGTTTCACTGATCTACCTAGAGGGTAAATCAAGGCTGAAACAATTATTACCATGCTTGATATTAAGTATCTTGTGAGCTCACTTAGCAAAGGTCAACAACGTAGCTAACAGGAGAATAAATTGTTCTTTCATGTACTTCCAGGACAGAATTAAGGGAAGCTGACAAAGCAAGACTCAGAAGTGGTGTATTGCTGATGAGTTAAACTGAATACATTTGACCAGGAGACATGGCTCTTGCCCATTTGTTAGAATTAATTATTTGCACATATTCAAGTAGAATAACCCCAAAATGTACAAGTTAGAGCACTTGTTGGAATCTGGTAGAACAGATTTAAAATTCTGTGTGCAGCTCAGGTAGAATAGAAATTTGAGTCTGGTAAGTAACTAAATAGATAATTTTTTAAAAGAACTCACTTCAATTTCAGACAAAACCATTTCCTTCTTAGTTATTCCTGTGTGTGTATCTGTTCATCTGTTCTAACTAACGTGATTTCTTTCTTCATTATATTTGATAATCAGTGGCTTAAACAATTTGACAAGTAGACAAGCTAGCTTCTTATGTGTGTGCATGTGTGTGTGCTGCACTTCCAGAAATTTTACTGAATCAGTGAAAATGAAACAGTGATAGAGATTATTTTGATCAATCAATATAATTCAACAGAGAGTTGTGATCCACATTTCTTTGTATTGTGGTTTGTTGTTTTTTGGTTGGAATTTTTTTTTTTTTTTTTTTTTTAATTGCAATTCAGTTTGTTGAAAAGCACTCAAGTTAAACTCTGGAAATCAAGGTCATTTACCTGCAGATGTATTTGTCATATAGAACACAACTGTCAGCACCAAGCTTCCCACATGAACAGACATCAGTTTCTGCTGGTGTTTGAAGTGCAAGTTAAATACTCTATACTTCTCTGATCTTATCTTAAATATCATTTCCCTTAATGATCAAATTCAATTCATTATGAAGATTTCAGTTGTGACGAAACAGCAGGACACTTCAGCTTTACTCTTGTTCCCTTAACAACAAGCACTGAATATTGTTCCTTTATTAGGTCATTGCTCTGTTAATACTGAGTCTTGTGGGGAAATAAAATACTTTTTCTCCTATGAAACTCACAGGAAGTCAGTAATGAGTATCACATCACAAAGCATACTCCATGCTCATAAAATTGTAAATATTTTTACCATATTTCTTCCTATTTGTAATGTAATATTTCACCATAGTTCCCATTTCACACATATTTCTGGTTTGGATCCTAATCACTCCTCATCCAAAGTTTAAACTGTGCAAAACCCCATTTTAACCAGCTACTGATAAGTGTAGTATCATAGTTTTCCATATTTTCTTCTTTCAATTTTCACTGAGAGAGGTGGATGAAATGGATAGGAAGTGGGAAGAAAATGCAAGAGAAAAAGAAGTTAAATAAATTTACTACTTCATAAAATTCAATGCCATAGAAATCTGCTCAAGAATTTACATGCATACCCAGAGCTGTAAATATCAAAAAGATTGAAATTCAGAAAGGTCTGAATGTATACTTTTAGTTTAGCACACCATAAATATAAAGCTGCCTATAACTGTACTAAGTTAGATTTTAGGCCAAAAAACCAAAATAAAACGGAAAAAAAAGCAAACAACATAAAAAAAACCCCAACAAACCCAAACTCAAGCCCACCCAAACTAAACCAAACACCACCCTCAAACCCACACAAACCCCCAGCTACCATAAATTATAGATAGGATGTTGCAGCAGTGATTTCATTTAGGTTCATTTCTGTAATTTAATATGAGTAATCATAGAGCACAATAGTAAATGTTTACACAATACTGTCAATGACCATGAATCTTTGAATTAACTTGTTCTGTAATTAACTGTAGTCAATCCTATTTTAAATTTGCATTAACATAGGCTTTTGTTTTTAATTCTATATAACTTCCTCATGATTTCTGTTGCTTGCTGAAATCTGAGGGCAGATGAGTGATTTCAAAAGCTGGCAGTATACATGCTATGGATTTTCTACATAAATATTTTATAGAAATTGATTGTATGAACCAATAAGATTCAAGGTCCTTCCAGATTAACATTTTGGAATGCTAGCATTCGAAGAATATAAAAGAAAATTACAAGAATGAGGGTTTATTTCTTGGGACTGGAAGAGAAAATAAATCTCTTTGTAACTGATTGATGAGATTGTGAATGAATTAAGAATAAGGAGTATAAGGACTCTTGGAATTCTTGAAAAATCTAAAATAAGCATTTTCATAGAATCATAGAATGGTTTGGGTTGGATGGGACCTTAAAGATCACCTAGTTCCAAAACCCCTTATCATGGGCAGGGACTGTTTCCACTAGATTAGGTTTCTCAAAGCCACATCCAGCCTGGCCTTGAACACTTCCAGGGAGAGGGAATTCACAACCAACCTGGGCAACCTGTTTCAGTGTGTCACCATCATCACAGTGAAGAATTTCTTCCTAATATCTAATCTAAATCTACCTTTTTTCAGTTTAAACTGTTATCCCTCATTCTATCGCTACAATCTCTAGTAGAGTCCTTCTCCATCTTTCCTGTAGGGCACCTTTAAGTACTGGAAGGACACTGTAAGGGCTCCCCAGAACCTTCTCTTCTCCAGGCTGAACAACCCCAACTCTCTCAGCCTGTCCTCATAGAGGAAGCACTTCAGCCCCCTGATTATTTTTGTGGTCCTCCTCTGGACCTGCTTGAGCAGTTCCATGTCTTTCTTGTGCTGAGGACTCCAGAGCTGGACACAGTACTCTAGGTGAGGTCTCATCAGAAAATAGTAGAGGGGAAGAATCACCTCCCTTGAGCTGCTGGTCATGCTTCTTATGCAGCCCAGGATGATATTGTCTTTCTGAGGCTGCAAGTGCACATTGCTGGCTTATATTCAGTTTTTCATCCACCAACACCCCCAAGTCCTTCTCCTTAGGGCTGCTCTCAATTTACTCATTATCCAGCCTGTGTTTGTGATTAGGATTGCCTTGATTCATCTGCGGGACCTTGTACTTGGCCTTGCTGAACCTCATGAGCTTTTCACAGGCCCACCTCTCAAGCCTCTCAAGGTCCCTCTGGATGTCATCTCTTTCTTCCAGCAAGTTGACTGCACCACACAGCTTGGTGTCATTGTGAAACTTGCCAAGGGCACACTTGATCCTACTTCCCATATTGCTGATAAAGATGTTAAAGAGTGGCCAGTCCCAATATAGACCCCTGAGGAACATCACTGGTCTTCTCTTGCACATCGAACCATTGACTGCAACTTTTTGAGTGTGACCATCCAGCCAATTCCTTATCCACCAAGTGGTCTTACTGTCAAATCCATGTCACTCCAATTTGTAGACAAGGGGGGGGACAGTTGTGACAGTTGTGTGGGACAGTGTCGAATGCTTTGCAGAATGTCAAATATTGGACAAATAAGTTTTGTCTAATTCAGGTTGCTTGCCTGAAAGCAAAGAAGGCCAGAAGCAAAAGGAGGATGACACTTAAATCAAAATTTGCACTTCTATACCTAATGAGGTTTGACTTGGATTCAGGAAAATCCTTCAAACATGGTCTTAAACAATTTGAAGAGTACTCCCTCCTTTTCTGTTACACTCCAAATTTGTTATCAGAAATACCTTCATGTTTTGGTGACCTGTATCAGCTCTGATTGTCCTCTCCAACAGTCTTTCTAGCACTGGGAGTTCTCTTTATATGTACAGAGACTTTGCAGATACTATCCCTGTCTGGTAGTGTGAACAGATGCAAAAAATAAACTTAAGCATATAGAAGTATATAAACTTAAGCCAAACAAGTCCTGCAGGTAATAACACTGACAAACTAGGAAGGAAACTACTTTGTAAAATCTCTCCAATAACAGCCCATGACCACTTCTAGGAAACAGCATTTCTTTTCCATAGTCCCTTCAAAGCCATATAAAAATTCAGAAACATTGATCTACAGTTAAGGACTCTACAGAGGCCATTTGTGAGAAAAAGCATCTTGAGTGTCTGTTTAGGCTCGAAGTGATTCCAATTTTAGCAGCAAATGAATCTCAAGACAGACAACTATGTTTAAAAGGCTTAAGGAAGGATGGATTTATTTATTTATTTAAATACGTCAATGTAGACTTTATAGTGAACAAAGTTTTGAGAGAAAAAGGTTTGTCACCTTTTCACAGCAAGGTATTGAGTCTTCAATTTTTATGTCCCTTTAGGATACACTCCTGTCTAAAAGATTTACTCTAAGTTACTACTTTCCCCTCCTACAGGTAACTGAGACTTTAGGTAACTGAGAAATGAGAAAGGACATTATTCAATTTTGTACCATCCTGACTAGAAAAGGGTAAAATCAATTGGCACCCAAGAATCTGAGTTCTATTTGGCACTCTTAAATTATAAGAACAGTAAAGGACGTGAGAAATTTCAGGTAGTTCTGCTGATCCCACGTGTACAATAGTGTATATATATATATTTATATATATAGCAGTGGTTTGAGCAAGGTTGTACTGCATAGAAGTTGAATATGGGGGGACTTAGACAACACAGGTATGAACACTTTGTGCATTTTTTTTAGATTTTTTTTCCCTTGACTGAGAAGACTGGTAAGGAATCAGAAGAATATTTAGCAGGAAGACACAGGCTGTTGTAAAGCAAAAGAGTAGATCTACTGCCACAAATTCACAAGGAATGAGAGAGGTTTTACCATCTCTTATCATGCTTTGTACTTTGAAAGGACTTAGGCACATGACCATATTTCTCCAGGAATAACAAAAAATGTGCATCAGCTGATGTCTGTTAAAATTAGCATCCTTCACCCCATCATGTTCAGCAAAGCTGAACAAAATACATATGCATATGATTTTAATAAAGATATTATTTAAGACATAAAGTTATATACATCTATTACACCAAAGTCAGACTCAGAAAGTCGCCATGCTAACTGGAGCAAGATTCTTTTCAGAATGCCACAAATGGAAGCTATTTCCATTTTGACAGTTGCTGTCTTTTATCTTGTAAAAATCATGCTTCTCCATAGAGATTATTGCAATATTACCACAGGTAAATATAGGACAGATATGAGAAGGTAAATAACGGGGGAAAAACAAATCAGAGACTGACAAAAGAAACTAAATAGTTCAAGAAACACATGTGCTACCCATTCAAATAGGTAGTGATGCACTCTCATACTTGTGCCCATTCCTCTAACTCTAGCATGCACTAGTTACTCATTCCAGGGGTGGCAAGTGGGAAGGAAAAGAGTCAATTATTTGTACAACTTGTTTAAAACATGCACTCCTACAAACTCATGTCTTTGGTTTGCAAGTTAAGTAGGTGAGTTCAGTGCTAGCCTGTCAATGAATGGAGTTTTAGCCTGGACGGTCTTCACCCCAAGGTAAAGGAGGAATATACTATCATAGATCAGTCTTTGCCCACTTGCTGTGTTTCCCCTAATAAGGGCATTTTCAAAGGAGGGCGGAACTACAGTGAGGGATCACACAGACCAGATGACAGCTTCATGTCTCTATGTCCAGTTACCATTTGAAGAAAAATGTGCTAAATATAGTTTATGTGGAAACGTAAGAAGGATCTCAGTTTTGTTTTTTTTCTCTAACCTGAAACGTTCCTCTAACCAAGACACTGAGCTGTGAGTTAAATGTGTAAAATCCTCTGAGGAGATGACAGGTTTCTCATAGACTCACAAGCTCCTATACCAGAAATTACTGAAGTATTGTTGCTCTGGACTTGCGCTTTCAAATCTTTTCCCAAGTGAGCTGGCAAAGGACTGCTTAACGTGTTTGACAGCAGTTTCTGTGTCTGGACTAGGAGTCTGAGCTCCTGAGGTCAGTCATGTCTCAGACCCATAGTAAAGATTTTCTCACTTTATAGGAAATGCAATCCAGTCATATAGTGAAAGTTTGATGAGAGAGCAGAGACTTTTATGTCATCATTGCTGTATCTTAAAAATAACAAGGCTGGTTATAAAAATACATAAAATTGAAAGACAAATACACACTGTATAGACAAGACTAATTTGACTGAAAATATGTAGATCCCTGCAATAGTTACTAGTGCAGTCTCCTTACCTTCTGCCATGGTCCTTGCGGTGTAGCTATGTTAGTCACTCAGAGACGATTGTGATGACACATTAATTTCGTTTGTTAAAAAGCCTGCTGAAGAAAAATATTTAAAGAAAGCAAGACAAAAGCTAACACTCAACAGGAGTTGGCAAGTCTGACAGGAAATTATACAAGTCCAGTTGCTCACTGGAAATACACAAAGAATAAGGTGTACAGGCCAGTTTTCTGAAAGAACTCTATAATTGAATATTTCTGCTGTGTTTCTCTAATCAAAGCCAGCCTGACAGGCCAAGAAAAACAATTGCTTTTCCTATGCAGTATTAATACTCATCAGCAGCTGCTGCATCCCTGATTGCATCATATCTGTCATTACTTGAAGGTTGTGGTTTGGCACTAAACCACCTGTAGCATACTAAATGCATCCCAAAGAGTAACTCTCTTGTACAGTATAGTTAAATACTGCATGAGTAATCTATGTCAAACAGTTGGAATTATCTAGTCTTCTGTCTGTATCTTGTCTTACATAACCTGCATTAGGACTGTGAGTTTGGAAAGTCACACTGGCAGCTTGCCAAACCTGAAGAATTCATTGGGATTTTAAAGCTCCTAATGATCTTAGCTGATATCACTGCCAAATATTTGTTCAAGTGACTTTGGTTTGTTGCTCTTCAAATGAAAATATAATCAGATGAGAGATTCTCCTAGGCTTTTTAAAGTGCTTTTTCCTAAAATTAACTAGAAAGTACAATTATCTCGCTCTTTCAAACCATTATTTCTCAAGGAGAACCTACTGAATAAAAAAATTCTGATACAATACTTGTAAATTTGTGGAAATGAGGAAATTTTTATCCTTATTCAACTTTCAAATCCTCAGCACTACATTAAAGAACAGTACTTCTCCAGACATCTACATGCAGTGGTAGACGCAACTACTCTAGGCTACTGTTTCATATTAGCATAAATAGCATTTCCTACTAAACAGTCTGTTTACCCCCAGTACCAGTGTCATATGTAACAACAAAAATTCAAGTGGCAAAGGCAAGAATTCAGTCTGCCATTGTCTAATCTGAAGATTAGGTTCCAAGATATTTACATGTTTTTACACCCTTAAAATAGAAATTAGATAATAATTGATACTCTAATCAAACTAGTTCATTTTGGTAATTCTTGCTTATTACATAATATATAGTCTGGTATATGTAAAACAAGACTGGAATAGTATAGCTGAAATGCTCCAGACCCCTGCATATTTGTAGTCACTGCTTTATTTCACTTCGAGGAGATGGCTCATCTTTGAGGAGGATAAGCTACTTGCTAAGGCTCCAAGATGTTGCAAAGATTTTCTCTGTGTGTGTTTTACATATTTAAATGGCTACATTTAAATATTTCCATGCCATTTCAGCTCAGTTTGAGCAACTGCTTCTCAGTGACATATTTAAACCTTTGTGTACTCTACTCACAGAACCTCATCTCTTTGACATCCACTGCAAAGGATAAGGCAAGCCACACTTACAAAGGATGTTTGAGCTGGAACTGCAACATAAGGCTCTCAAAAGAGGTCAAGTAAGATGAGGTGTTAAGGACCGTATGATCTTTCTTATATTAGCTGTGTATTAGCTACTTTGTACTCACAATAAATAAAAACTTGTGAAACTTGGTAAACCAGCTCAACTATAGAGTACATTAGCAGCCTCACAGCTTTGTATCTTAAAGTTCATTGTGGAGTCTATACTTGACTTTTCCTGCTCTCATTTAAGTCAGATTGTGATTTCCTGGAGTGAAACTTACTGAGTTTTCATACCCTGGAATTATACATCTTTTTTCCAGTATCCTTTCCAGTAAGTAACTAAAGGGGAATAGTTGGGTTCCTAAGTAGATCTTCTCACACTGATGATACTCAGATGTATTTTACGAAGTATGGGTTAAATACTGAAGGGCCATCAACTGTATGAAAAAAAAAAAAAAAGCAGTCACTGTGCTTTCAGCAAAGGCTGGACAACATCCAAAGACATAGGCTTATTTAAGAGAAAGGAGATGTTGGCTAGAATCCTGCAGTTACTTGGTGGCCTGATAAGGAAAAGTAACAAATACAGAAATCAAATCAGATTCTCTCAGGCAGATAGTGAAGAGTATTACTCATAGCATTTCAATGGCATTGACTTTCTATATTTTTTCCATTTATTATATTTCAGTTCCTTAATTTGCTGTAAGGTTGTTCTTTTTTATTTATTTTTATATCAATCCTTCAGCACTTTCACTGGTATGAGTGAATTAATTCTTATTTACCAATGCAAGAAGGTTCCCTACTCATTCTTTTACTTCATGTCATAGAAACATAGAATCATAAAATAGTTTGGGTTGGAAGACACCTTTAAAGGTCATCTAGTAGTCCAGCTCCCCCTGTAATAAACAGGGACATCTTTCACTAGATCAGGTTGCTCAGAGCCCTGTCCAACCTAACCTAGAGTGTTTCCAGGGATGGGCCTTCTACCATCTCTCTAGGCAATATATGCCAGCATTTCACCATCCTTATTGTAAAAAATGTCTTTCTTATATCTAGTCTAAATTTAATCTCTTTTCATTTAAAACTACTACCCCTTGTCCTATCGCTACAGGCCCTGCTAAAAAGTTTGTCTGCATTTTTCTGTATAAGCCTTCTTTAAGTACTGAGAAGCCACAGAAAGATCTCCCAGGGGCATTCTTTCCTCCAGGCTGAACAACCCCAACTCTCTCAGCTTGTCTTCATAGGAGATGTGTTCCAGCCCTCTCGAGATTTTTGTGGCCCTCCTTTGGACCTGCTCTAACAGGTTCATGTCCTTCTTCTGCTGAGGAATCCAGGGCTGAACGTAGTGCTCCAGGTTGGTTCTCATGAGAGAGGAGTAGAAGGGCTGAATCATCTCCCTCCACCTGCTAGTCATGCTTCTTTTGATGCAGTCCAGGATATAGTTGACCTTCTGAGCTGCAAGTGCACACTGCTGGCTCATGTCCAGCTTTTCATCCACCAGCACCCCTAAGTCCTTCTCTGCAAGGCTGCTCTCAATCCATTTCTCCCCCAGCCTGTACAGATATCGGGGATTGCCCTGACCCATTTGCAGGACCTTGCAATTGGCTTTGTTCACATGGGCTCATTTCTTAAGCTAGTCCAAGTCCCTCTGGAAGGCATCCCATCCCTCAGGCATGTTAACTACACCACTCAGCTTGGTGTCACCTGCAATTTGCTGAGGGTGCTGTCAATTCCACTGTCTATGTCACTGATGAAAATATTAAAGAGTACTGGTCCCAGTGTAGATCCCTGAGGGATACCACATGTTACTGATCTTCATCTGGACATTGAGCCATTGACCACCATTCACTGGATGCAAGCTTCCAACCAATTCCTTATCCATATGGCTGTTCCTAATACAAAAAAATCCTTTCCATTTTTGAAATGTGATACTTGTCACTCTGGATGGACAATCCTTAATTTACATATTCATATGTTCAGATTTCCTTAACTGTTTGCTATCCTATGCATTTTTCAAGGATTGTGTTCATGTGGGGCTTGGTTGGTTTATGGCTCATGAGTAGAACTAGCTAAATGTGTTTAACATTCAGTATGCTTTTTCATTAATAAATAATTATTCCTTTTAGTTCAAGATACTAGAAATTTGTACTGAATGAGCATAAAGTGCTAGCATTCAGGGACAATTCTAGGATTATGAAGTAAGATTTATTTCAAGTATTAAATAGTTTTGAATTTTTAATGTTAGTTACGATAGAGTTCATATTTCATTGCAACCACTCAAACATAATAAAGCAATGTCAAACAGTACAGAATGGAACAAAAGGTTTCTGGCATGACCAAGACACACTGTGTGAGTGCTATTGTCTATTGCAGTTTAATGAGCCTCAATAACTGTAGCTAATAGGTCATATTGTGCAAAGGAAAAAACCCCGATAATTAAATACTGTTTCTATGCAATCACACCATTCATTATTCATTGCTAAAATTAAGACCATTTTAAAAGCCTTCTATCACAGCAAATTATTAGAGAAAAATTAAGATTACTTGAGATGAAATGGTGTTTTTATGCTTTGTTATATTATGTTTCTAAGTGAGTGTCTGCAGTCTATCCTGGTAAAGGAACTTATTAACTTCCTGAGAGGAGAAAGTCACAAGAGCACACCAACATTTTAACTTAAATATGGAAAAGGATGAGAAAGACATATAGATGACCCCCATAACAGAAAAATACAAGGTGTCATGTATACATTTTGTAATATACTATCATTGTACTGGAAGAGGGTTGGACATATAAGAAGAGGTATAGAAAGCTAGGTGAATACTTGATATGCTATGAGATAAAACCTAATAGCTTAATTTTGCCAATGCTAAGCAGCAAACTCAGCCAGTGGAAGAATTTTCCAAGTGACCTAAAAAAATTCCTTGAAGAGTCATCTCAATGCTTCTATTTCATTCTTCCTTTCACTTCCCATGGAAGTCTTGGAATTAGAATCAGAGAAATGATAGTAGATAAATCATGTAAGTGTGTTAAAAACATTTTGCAACGACAAAAATAAATTCTCTTTCCTTCCCCCACCACCCCGCCCGCCCCCCCCCAAACAACCAAAAAAAGATTC
>WUAM01000431.1:69471456-69501158 GCA_024336885.1 Actenoides hombroni | reverse complement strand
TTTTATTTTCGCTTTTGCATAGTTTCAGGAGACAGTTGTATTCATGAACTTTCAATGATGTGCAAGCCCTCTGATGATGAGCTCCTCTGCCTGTCACAACTACCTTTCTTCTATACCGGAGAGAGTGGTGGGGAAGGGAAAGAAACAGCAAAAACTACTACTTAGAGCCACTTCTGGAGGACAGTAAAACTTTTTGTTTGTTTCTTTTTTGTAGGGAAGATTCTAAAATAGTAATGAAGATAGTTGCCACTATTAATATCTGAACTATAAGATTCAAGAATTAGGAATGGACATTCAACACGTGCTCAGTCACCTATAGCTTGATTTAGACGTTGTTATTCTTGTGGTGTATCTTGTTAAACAGCCCTGGTATTCTACAGGACTGATCTTTCTTCATCAGGTCAGTTCCACACCACTAAGAATACATACCACATGTATTATTTTCAAGAAAATATCTGTATGCAAAATTAGTTGTCAATCCTTTGCAGAATCCAAAGTAATTAACAAGGGCAAAGAGTTTAAAATTACAAAATCAATACAGCATAACCTCATGTGAATTAACACATAAAAGTCTTACCAGAAAGGTGTGATGTTAATACATTATAGTTAATGGATTGCCTCTAAAAGATTTCAGCAGAGTGGAGACAATAAGCAATAAAAGACATGGTGGCCTACAAGTTAGTGCTTCTCTGCCAGCACTTTGTTTGCCAAATCCTTGGACCTGAATACAAAGTTTAAAATGGTTCCTTCACTAGCAGCTTCAGAAGGATAAGCCAGAAAAAACAATACTGAGTACTGATCTGCATAATGTTAGAGTTATATTTGAATTCCTAACTCTACCTCCACCTTTTAAGTTAGAAACCCAAAAGGATCTCTAAGCTATTTATTGTGGAAAGTTAGTGATCCTTCCTTCCATTTGGAGAACTAATCTGAGCCCACAGTTTCCTTTTGATGCAAGATTATAGAAGGAGGCTAGCTGTGGTACAATTACCTGCCCTCTGCAGAAAAATCTCCTGGCCATAGCACTTTTTTGGGGAAATGAATCCCAAAGCCAGTTCCTGGTTCACAGAAATTAGTTCAAATCCCTGCTTCCCACCCCAGAAGTCTGGGAGATAATGTGTATTCTTATCCTTTTGCCTGCAGCTGCAAAACTGTACCCAAGAGGCATTTGGCCTCTGCTTCTAGAGCTTCTTCAGCATTTTCTCTTTGTAGGACTGTTTATAGATTCAATTGAGAGGACAGTTGCACAACTTAAACAGAAGAGGCCTTTCTCTTGCACTTGAGACTACCTGTTAATTAACAATTTGGGTAGTCATCTCAGGGGATGTGTGTGAGACCCCTCAGAAACTGATCTCTCACTTGCCTATCAAAACTTCCATTATAATTTTACGAAAAAATGTGCTGGCATCTCATCTCTTAGCCTCATTTTTTTTTAAAAGGAAGCAAGATCACATGCACAGGTGAGAGGACCTGACCATTTTGAGAGGCCCAACAAAACACTCCAGGTTACCTCTGTTTCAGATCAGCAGTGAGCAGGGTGATTAAGCTCTCATTGGGGCAACCTAGAAACTGCTTCCAGTAATGAACAAATACTGGCAAGGATGTTTTTGATCACAGTTTCAGAGCTGAATGCACATTCTCTTTTCTGAGTGTTCTGCATCACATTCATTGGAACAAGCCCTACAACTTGAGGGTCATAACTCCGTAATACACTTTCCCTTACTTTTCCAACCGTACTCATGTGCCCTGAGGAAGACTCCTCTGAGGTGTTGCAAGGAGAGTGAGCCCCATGGACATTTCTGCCAGTCAGTCATCTATGGGTTGCTTTTAACTAAATGCCAAGGAGAAGCATTGATCAGATATTGATCAACACAGCTGCAAACACTATTCAGCTGAAGTTTTCCATGAACCTGAAAGGAGATCAATCAGGAGAGCAGGTATGCTATAGATCAACCAAGTAGCATGCTCTTTAATTGAGGAAATTATGGAGAAAGTCAAAGCTTGTCAAATAGCCTGTTGCAAAGATCATGCTCCCTTTTTCTCGTTCATTTGGTTACAAAGGCTGTTATCTCTCAATACATCAGTATCAATACTTCTTGAGAGTAGTTTGTTCATACTTAGTAAGGAATACATCTTAACATAGCCTGAAGACAATTACCACTGTCACAGCTCTTTTGAATACTGTATTGTCTGCTCTTCTGGACTTTCCATATGTCTAGAGGTTTAAATTGGCTGTCTATACTCAATATGAAGAAAACATAGAGAAAAGGGATTGACAATGTATCCTTCCATGTATATTCAAGGAGTTTTCTGCAAATGTATTTTATCAGTTCCCTATATTTAAGCAATGATACTAAACACTTAGTATTCAGTAACTGCAGGCAGTAACTCTGAAAAAGTAGGTGAAATTATCTTCATTATGGGAGAAGGAAAGATAGATATGAAGTCAGTCCTGCTAGTGTGACAACATATGTTACGGCTTTTGTTGTTAATTTAAGTGCTGAGATGTTACTAGACACATAGGAGTAAGGATCAAGTGTTCCAATTTTCCAGTAATTCACCTATATGATTACAGTTTAGCTTTCTTTGTTTGTTTTCTTGTAGACATGGATATAAACAGTAATTTGTCAATGCATGTATTGTAATTTTATGGCTCTTAAATTAAGGAATATGCATGTTATTATTAATTGTAATTTTGAATGTTCAGAAGCAGTATTTCTCTCTTATTCATGGAAAAAATACTTTTTTCAGACTACTGCTTTGGAGTAGTAGAAATGTTTAGCTACTGAATGGACATGCTGAGAGTTCCTGTGTTAATATCTAGAACTAGCTAGAACTAGCTGCAAAGATGTTCAAAAGAAACAAATCCTAGTATTCTCTGTATCTTTAATCCAAAGAGGATTCATGTCCTCCAATAATTTTTAATTGAATGATTCTCAAAATGCAATGACACTGATGTAAAAGAGAAATAATGTGAAATTTTTCTTTCTTTTTTTGTGTGTTTCAACTTGTATTTTTTAAAGTTTTAGACATAAACAAAGCAATTTGACTAAAATGTTGAGACAAATAAGTCTGTGCATCAAAAAGATAAAATAGTAATAAAATATTATAATAGCTGCAGTGAAGCAAAGAAACATAACCTGTGGGGTTTTTGAGCTCCATTTTTCATTAATTTATTGGCACAATCCTGTAAATATTCCATTACAGAAACAACCTAACCAGCTATCTGTGAAATCCTATATGTCTGCCAATTGGTGATTGTCTTTTGGAACTGTCAGCACTTTTCACTGTACAGAAGGCAACTTACTGCAAGGGATGAAAGAATAAACAAAATCAATAGCTCAACATTTTTGGTATTGAAATGCAGGTGAAGCAAATAATCTTTTGAAACCAAGAGCACAACTTAATTGAATCACACAAATATACTATTCTAGAAACTTAGTATAGTATAATACTACTCTTTTTTTTTTTTTTTTTTAACATCAATCACATTGCTGTTCCTATGCATTTCCTTTTGCTGTACCTGAAGCAGTCAAATTACTATTGTACTTGTAAGAACAAAAAAAAGCTCTTTTAATATTTTTGTTCACTATGAAGCTGTGTAGTGCACGACTTCCCTTTGATATTTTAATGATGTTTTTTTCTAATATGCAGTGGTCACAAACACAACCAGAACATGTTGAACATTTTGACTGTTTGATAATATCAAGTTCCTCTTCAGCCTGACTCCTCTACTGAGATGAATTGGAAGTCTGTATTGATTTCCAGGCCTAGACTCTACCTCCAATGCTTACAGCAGTAGAGCTGTCTCTGTAAAGAATCCTAAATTTCCATATTATTGAATAATACATATTAAAACATTTTAAAATAATAATAATAATTTAAAAATCTTTCTAACATAACACAGCTTCTTTTTCAGAAGAAATGACTTAATAGCTCACATCCTGAAACACAGCCCAGGTCTTCTATTGCAGTCTTTTCATCCCTTGACTTTTCAAACAGTTTAAGGGACTGGAACATTTCTCTTACAAGGAAAGGCTGAGAGATCTGGGGCTGTTTAGCCTGGAGAAGAGAAGACTGAGAGGGGATCTTATGAATGTTTACAAATATCTGAAGGGTGGGTGTCACATAGAAGGGGCCAGTCTCTTCTCAGTGGTTCCCTGTGATAGAATGAGAGGTAATGGTCAAAAGCTGGAACACAGGAAGTTCCACCTCAATATGAGGAAAAACCTTGTCACTGTGAGAGTGACCAAGCCCTGGAACAGGCTGCCCAGGAAGGCTGTGGAGTCTCCTTCTCTAAAGGCTTTCCAAAACCACTTGGATATGTTCCTGTGTGGCCTGCCCTGGGTGTTCCTGCGTTGGCAAGGTGGTTGGACTCAATGATCTCCAGGGGTCCCTTCCAACCCCTACCATTCTATGGTTCTGTGATTCCCATAACTTCGGCGTTCTGCTTAAAACTATTAGAAACAGGGGTGTGGGCATTTCAGACTTGACTTTTATTCTTCTTAGCACTCTTGTGTTTGTCTTCCATGGCACACAAACTGATGGAAGTCTTTCAATAAGGTTGAGGAAGGAAAGAGGGACAAGCTACAGGGTAAAAATATACAAAAGTAGTTTATTAAATTATGTGAAGAAAGGTTAAAACAACTGAGTCATAATCTCAGAACTAGTCTGGCATGTTGATTTTGTCCAAAATACAAAAGGAGAAGGAAACAAGAGACCCTACTAGCTAAAAAGGCATCTGTCTTGGAAAGACTATTTGCCATTGTAGAGTCAGTCTGGACAGCTGCTCAGTCCCACACTAGCTCTGGCAAAGGGCAACAGGAGAGAATGTATCCAGAACACAGTCATCGTCACTTGGCATGTGGTCCTGCATAGTTAACTGACATGGTTTCAAGCAATCATCTACACCATAGCAACGTTTTCAGTCAAGCCAGTTCATGTAATTTATCTGTGCTTTTAATGTAAAGATGAAATTTCAATTTTATAAGAGTGAAAATTTATTTAAATATTCAGTGTGTTGTTGAATATAATTTTTGCAATTTGTTGTATATGATGACTCTTGAATCTACATATTGTTCCTGCAGAACAAAACAATGACTTTGATTTTCCTGAGTCCACTATTCCATCACAGATATTTAAAAAAAATATATGCAGAGTGGCCACAGTTCTGTGGATTGTCTGAGTTGTCAGCTTTATCCATCACAAACAGTCTTCATAGTGATTGAATCAGTTTTAAATTGTATATATCACACAAAGACGTATATGAGTCTATATTTATATATGTAAAAAAGTATAGAAAGAAACGCAAATTTCATACACAGAGTTATCAAACTCTTGCATTTTTACCTGAAAGGAATATTTGAGCTATACAATTACAGTTCTCATTTTTCAGCAACACAATGGCCAGCTGAATATGTCAGTCTCTGGAGTTTCAAACTGAACAAACTCTTGCTGTCTGTACAATAAATCTAGTTCCCACATAATTTTTTCTTTCTCACATCTCATACTCATCCTGTATCAAGCTCCAACTTTTCCCTTTGCTTCTTTTTTAGTATTTTTTACATTCTATAATACTCTTCCTTGCAACTCAAAATCTTCCAGAAGGGCTTACCAGGGTTTTTTTTTTTTCAGCTAAGCAGGTGTCAATTTTAAAAGCAGTCTGTCAAAACCGAAACATGCATTTTAGAAATAGCGAGAACTGAACAACAGAGAAAGTCAAAATGTATCTTTTTCTATTTCATCAAGCATTTGTTTGACTTTAATAATTAAAAATATCAAAAACATTTCCAGGTTTATGCCTTTAAAATCTATTAAAATTATTGGATAATTTGGAACTTCCTGCCTAAAGGAAAATCCCACTTTTGTCAAGTGCTATTCATATTTAATATTACTATCATTCAATCTTTTTCTCTCCTGTTACATCTAGAAGACATATTCTTACCTAAACATCTGTATTGTTTAGTCAGAATGTCCACTTTACTTTGAAGTGCTCAGTATGGCTCACTTTACTTATTCATCGCCTCTGATACTACAAAACAATTCACCTACCAGTATTAAATCCTATGGCTGAGTGGAGGAGAGAAATTATGAACTTTGTAATAGTTGGTAGACAAAATATGTTATTGTCTTCGAAACAAGGGTAGACATCAGAGGTGTCACACCAGTTTTATTGTTTTGTGAGTTCTGATCTATCTTCTTTTATAGTCACAAATAAGTATAATGCAGATGTGCCCATCTCACCTGATAGGTACAGTTCCAGTTCTATGGGGGAATGTGCAAGGTGCAATTTTCCCATGCCTTTGTGTTCCTGTGCATACTACACAGTGCCTATGCTCCCACTCCTGCTTGAATACTGGTGTGGTATTATGTGATGTCATGTGATAGTATAGTAGCAAAAGCTCACAGAGTCCTCAGAAAAGACAATGGCATGGGTTGGGGTACCAGAACATTTCATACCTCCTTTCCTCAGGAAGTAAGAAAGAGTGGAATATGCCATCAAAAATTTGAGCACCTCTGATGTTACAGGTGGAAGATATCAATGGGAATCAATTTGTCTCAGTCCTCTAAAATAATTTTCCATTACTCTGAGTCTAACTATCCTTATTTTTAAAGTAGCAGTAATGATTGTATCACATTATTATGTCTCTGACATACATACGGCATTTTCGAAATGTCACGTGTTTGTAGACCTAATTGGGAAAAACAGTATCATGCTATGCTTCTAAGCCTGACAGATTCAGAAGTTTGGCACCAAAAGCTCTTTTTGAGTTTCAGCATGAACTGGGACAGAATGTTTCCCACTGCAGATATAAAATTTCTTTCACTCTCAGGCAATTTTTTCATTATATAAAAAGTACCTCTGAAAACAAAAAAAAAATCCCAACAAAACAAAAGCAGCAAAAGCCCAGCAAAAAACCTGGTCAGAATCATCTTCCAAATGAAATTTGTTTGTTTTCACAAAATAACCTGTATGTATGAAGTCATGGGAAAAAACCACAAGTGAAACATGGGAACAGGTGTTATTGCCTTAAGACACACATTATTGCCTTAAACATTTTGTACTAGCCAGAGAAATTTTACAGAGCAAGAGAATCACCCCTGTTGACCAGAGGGAGAGTTCTATAGGACAAAGATGAAGGTGGCTACCAAAACTACCTGAAGCTCAGGCTGAAATAGAAGAGAAGCTGAGCAAGAACAGACAGATGTATGCCCTCAACAGGTTTTTGCAGGAAGTTTACCCAAAAGTTGAATGAGAGCACAGCCCTTGTTGGGTCACCGAGAGGTCTTGGCTTCCCATCCCTCAGTGAGCATCTGGCCCTCACTGCTCCCTTATAGGAATGGAGAGCAGTGGACATGTTTAAATGATTATTAGTTTTTGAAAGCCAGGAAGCAGATTTCTTAGTTGGCCTCCAGCAGTGATGGGTTCTAGTTCTTCAGCACAGGCCTTTGCTGGGTCTGAGGTGCAGCATGTCAAGAGAAGACAAGCTGTGGCAGGAACCAGTCCTTATACTTCTAGAAGTGAGAAGCAGGAGACAAAACTCAGAGTTTTGTCCTTTGTCTCTTTTACCTATTACTTCTATCAAGGCTGGAGACAGTTTAAACTTATGAGAATATTTTTATCTGAAAAATAGTATAACACTTCACACAACTGGAGGAACTTACTATAGTTACTAAGTGAAACCAGCTTCAGTAAGCAACACCTAGCCTACTCAAATAATATTTGAGATTTTTTTTCCCTACAGAGCTTGGAAATTACCTTACATGTTACCTGGAGGAAAATCTGTAATACTGTAAATTCTGCAGTAAGCTCTGCTAACAGATGTTGTATTTCTACTGGATATACACTCATAACAAGGTTATTTATACAGTCTGATGAGGTGAACATTTTGTTTCTCCTGATTTTTGTCTGATGTACATATTCCAGTCTTGATTTTGCCTTTGGAACAACCTTATAGTTTCTACAATTAATTTTTTTCCCCATTAATGTGAAAAGTGTTTGAAGTCTGAGCAACTCCTTTCATAAGAAAATGCTTCGTATCTCTGTGGAAACCTTCTTCAAAGCTTCATGTCACAGTGGGAAGAAAAGCCCTTTATAAAAGCTCACATTGTTTGAAGCAATTATCTTAATCTCTCTCCACTGACTGGATATATAATTTTGAAGATATCTATGTAAGGGAGCAGAGCCTTTCACTTCGCTCTGGCAATTTGTTTACTCAGAGTTCTTTCAGTACTGTCAGTACTAGTATATTAAGCAAATGTCTTTCATTAAGCTGAGAAGTTTTGAATTTTCAAATGCATTTTTAAGATGTCAGATTTCTAGAATCTTTAGTTCATATCTGCTTAGCTTTAAAAAGTAATCTCAAAGGCATTTATCTCTAGTGCAACATTGTGCTTTAAAGATTGTATCGATAGTATCACTGAAGAAGTGAATACGGCAAAGGATGTGAAAGAAGAAAGTACTTCATAATCACAAATGCTATTGTAATCATTGGAATTTCCTTGGGTTTCTCTGTTGCTGGTAAGATCTGTCATTTGCTGACCCTTTACTCTATATATATCACTGCTCTTTGACTAGAAATGCAGAGCTACTGAGAAATGTTCATTACTCATGCCAAGTGACAGAGGTCACAGGAGAGAAGTAAAGCAGGTATTTAAAGAACTGAGGAAACATTCACAGCTTTTGCCTTGAATAAGACATAATAGCTATCCACATAGCTATCCACAAAGATCAGTATTTTATTTTATTTTTTTTTAACAGTGATGGTTTCATTTATTTCACTTCATTGAAGAGACAATATTTTCTTAATTCTACATTTTTGATTTTTTTTCACCTTCAGTGTAAAGCCAAGCATATTAAAATGTATGTTTCTCCTGTCTCCTCATCCCCCCAAAAGATGGCTCTAATCTAGCTTTGAGTCATGACCCTTATCTAAGGAAAAGCATCTCATATTGTTCTATAATCCTCAGTATCACAAGTATTTTGAATTTTTATTGATCACTTGGAGAAACGTAATTCGTACCCAAGAAACACTGTGATGAGTTAATAAAGGAGCAATCTTCCTCACACAATACCTATTCCACGTGGTAATATGCATTTTCATTTTTGTTTCAAATACTGGTATGTTGAATTAGAAATTAACAGTGGAATTTAATTTAAAATTAAGAATCTCTTCAGAGAAGAAAACATGACCAGATCTTAGACTTACTGTTCTATCATGACATTAAAATGCACCTGAGTGCAGTTATTAGAAGTTTTAATACAAATGGTTTTATATTTGTGCTTGACTGTGTGCAACTTCTAATTTTGTAATCAGGTGCAACACTTACTGAATATAGGAATGGTGTCCTGCCATCATTAGAAGAAATATTATACATTCTTTTTCAAATTGTGAGCAAGCTCCACTAAAATGTTGACAAATGTTTTTTTCTTTAATGAATTGTGTTGCTGTTGCCCCACTCCTTCAGAACGATACTCAGCTCCCGATTGCACAGGGTTTAGATGCCTTTCATATTCCTAAGGGCTGTCCTAGTGAACCTGCAGCTCTTCCATCTGCCTTGCTCTCATAGCTCTCTGCCCTCATCTTCTTGTAAAATATTCCAATCCTCTTCTGTTCTGATTTCGTCTCTCAACTTTGCGTCATCTGCAAGTTTCATTAGCATGATCCTGCTGTTTGAACCCGCGTCATTAGTAGAAAAAGACTGCCCCTAAGACTAAACCTCAAGGAATTCCATAGACAAACCTATCCAGCAAAATCATCGTATGCTCATCAAAGGTGTTTCCACTCACTAATACTTTTCTTTTGGTAGGAATAGCGCTACCCTTAATTTTTAAATAAAACAATGATTTTTTTCATGCTAACTGATAAAAGTAATTGTGAATGCTGTGTGTTCAAACTATTTGAGTATTCAAGTATTTGAAGATGTCCTGAAATATTTTGTGCCACCAGAAATGACACATTTTAAAATTGAGTACCTTTCTTTGATGAAAAATTCAGAGGCCCTCTGTGGTATATCATTTAGGCTGAATGGTTTGCTCATTATGTATCCTTTGTGGAATACACCAATATCAACTTTGGGAGAATGGAAGTAATGCATACAAGCACATTTTCACACAAACAAACACATACACGCTTACCAATTGCACAAAAAATAGTGATTATAAACTCATATAAAATTCTACTAGCTGAAAGTTAATAATAGACAATATCTTCACCAACACTGATGATATAATCCATGTTTCCCTGTCAACTACCATATTGATAACATACTCACAAAGACCATAAAAGATTTTCAAAGTACAAGCTTCCCTCAAAAAGTGTATTAAATAGGCATAGGATGGAAATCCATATTCTACTTACATCGCTGAGCACTAAAATACAGGCATTCTTTTTTCTCCTGAGGTAATTTCTAACCATAAGGCAGTCATTCAGAGAAATTGCATCCCTAGCTCCTTAAGGCTAAGCATCTTTCTACTGTAGGAAATGCTATCTAATTACACTGGCAAATAAGCAGCCTTCTCAAATTGAATTCCCTGTGACAGTAACATGTGATGACATTTGGTGATGTTTATTTCTTTGGAGTTTCTTCGTATTACAAGAACAAGCTAACCTGCACATGCAAAATACGTTGCTGTACTTCCATCTGCTTTCAGATTGCCTGAAAAGAAAGATATTTAGGCCTTACGGGAACTATCTGGGCATGGTAAAGGTGTTTATAGGATTTAGGTAAAAATCTCTATATACCATAAAATGAGAATTAACATAACACTTAAAAAAAAAAAAAAAAAGACAAAATCTCCCCAACCCTTAGACTCTATTTGCAAACCCTTGCAAGGAGTGGCCTGATACCAGAGATAATCTCCCAAATCTAAAAATCAAACATGCTTAATTAGAACAGGCTAGAACAGCAGGGAAAAACATCTAGAAACATCTATTTTTTAATTGATTGCCACTTAAAACAGCCAGAGACACAAATAGTTAATATGTGGTGATATCACAGGCAGCTACCTTTTATTCTTCATTTTAAATAAAGTAGTGGCTTTGGGAACCTATGCACTAATGTTGATTTTAGTGAATACTGCCTTGCTATAGGTTTGCAACTGCAGAAGAAATTTCTAGGGGAGGACAATTATTCCAGTCAGAGAGCTTCAGAGATTTCATGGTTATTGCACTGAATTTTAGATACTGTTACTGCTATAGAGGTAGACTGTATCCATATTTCAGACAGTGTTGCAGCACACTGGTACCTTAGACAGTTTAAATGATCTAGTTCAGGTACCAGAAGCAGCCTAACAGCAGCTGCACAGAGCTCTTGCAGCTGCATGGATGAGTACTAATTTACCTTGCTGAGAAGGCTTGATAATTCCCTCAAGCTGAGCTCCACAGTAGCATGGTTTGCCTGCCTGCTTTTTTAAGTGAGGTTGAGTAACTTCACAGTGAAGGGAGATATAGTGTAAAAGAAATCACCAAGGCTTGAAAGCTACGAATATGGTTAACGGCCTCACAAGGAGGCACGTGTACTAGCAGTTACAGTTCATCCATCACTATGGTGTTGTCCAAAGTATGTAATAATAAAGAATGCAGACTTTTCCTCTGCATCATGATACCACGTAATAATACATGTGCTCTGCACAATTTCTGTCTTAAAAATACACCAGTCTGTTGTAGTCTTAGTCTAGATTTCATCTTTTTGAATCAATATGAATGGCAAGAATAAGGCTGCAGCAGAGGGTCTTTCAGGGCTCAGAAACAGTATTATGTTTAATTCCTTTGTTTCCTTCTGTTTTCTCTGCAGCAGTATCTTTGATCTCCTTGATTTTTGCCACAGGAACTGTTTATCTGATTCTCAGTGCCATTTTAACATTGCTCTCAGGAAGTGCTTTCTCTGTCCAATAGCATTTGTGTGACAGATGGTGCAAATGACCACCACATCGATGCTACAATAGTGTGAAATGACATTGCTTACTGCTTGATGTTTCACCAGCTGGCTATAGTGAATGTCTAGTGAGGATAAAACTGGGGGAAAAAAATTAAAAATCTGTGTCCAGATTTGTCTGATTTTTGGAACTAAATTTCAAGTGGACCTTCTCTTTACTCATTGCTAAATGTCTTATTCTTATATATTTCTTCTTGCCAATACCCTTGATCTCTAAGGACATTTGCAAAGCAGATCTCTTTCCATTGAAGGCAGAGCTCACTAACTCAGTCATTCTTTCTCCTTAACCAATCTATTATTTAAACTCTTCTATTCTTTGTGGCACGGGCAGTTTTTCAGTGAATGTGTGCAGAATATATCATTCCATCCAGACACCTCCTGGTCTCTCAGTAGGTGTTTGAGTTGCTAGCTGTTTTGGTCCACCAAGCATGACAAGAATTCACTGGTCTGGAACAATTAAGTCTAAATGAAAGAAAACGTAATCTTTATCATCTCTGATCTTCTTCCTAGTATGCCCATCCTGACTCTCCCTGTTTTGCATCTCTGAACTAGAATCCTACATAAAACATATGCAGACTTCCAGCTTCAAGATGACTGGATTTTTCTTGTGAAGCTAAGCAATCGTTTTCCTATATCTGTTTGTACTGTATGTCTCTACTCATTATATCTTCATCAAATTCCCTTCTCAAATGGCTCACAACCCTGTTTGTTTACTGCTCTACCCTCAACAATTCCCCTGTTTCCTGCTCCATCAAGCTTCAGACTGGTAGTCTCTCAGGTAATTTTCTTCCCTAATTCCTATGAGGCTCTTTTTTCCAAACTGTTGGTGAAAAGACTGCCAGGTCTTCTTCTGACTCCTGAACTTTTTACTAAGATTTTTATTTTTTTTAAATTTAATAGACATTATTCTCTCTAAGGTATACAAAAGTCTACAATACATAAAGTAGCGTGCATGTGATATAACTGGAGAACTCCTTTCTACTTCAAAAGAAAGACCACGTCACTCAAGAGCATGCCCAAGTACTGTCCTGTCAGTTGGCAAATATATCTTTGAGTAGCAGTGTTAAAAAAAGTAGAAACTTATTTTGCAAAACAAACCTTTGTTAATAAAGCAACAATTATTCAGCTTGTGTAAACCTGAAACCCAAATGAAATTTTTGTTCAGTTATATTCTGTTTTCTTTGTCAGGAAGATCTGAGAATGTTTTGCAAAGATTTATGACAATTACCTGTTCACAAATGTGGCTATGAGTAAAACCATCTTAAACATTTGCAAAAATGAAGTTAGCAACACTGAGAGATAACATATTTTCAAATTTCAGCAAAAGGTGTCTAAGACCTATTCTCCTTTCCATCCACACAACAAAAATTCTCTTTAAGCTGTTATTTTATGTTCCATTTAATGCAAAAAGGTTTTCTCTGAGTAAGATTGTGGTTGTTCTACTGCTAACCATTCAGAATTTTGTCCGACAGATCACATCCCAAATTTATCTATTCATCCAGATGATTCATATATCTAAATGCTTTTCTCACTTTTTAATTTTCACTGTAATATCAAATTTCCAAAACTTTTCTTCAGTTGCACTTCCCTTATAAACTTTTCCTACAGTAAATGAGAAATAGCAGTTTCACTTCTAACTGCTCCATGGTGACAGCTGTCATTGCCCTTTTCTTTCTGTGTTTGTTTTTGGTCACTCTTCTCTCCCTTATGCTGGCATTCAACATATGGAAAATCAGCACCACAAAATCTTTCTACAAACCTCCCATTTCATGAAGCCTACCTGAGGAACAATAATAAAGCTGCTTGTCATATCCACCACTCTGTAATTTACTTTGCTCTTTCTTTATGATCACAAATCATCCTGTACATGTCTATCTTGTGATAAAATTTAAGCCCAACTCTTGGGCACTCTTTTTTTTTTTCCTATGTTTGTACAGTAGCTGAAACAATGGGACCATCATCCAGGATTAATATACTTAAATATTACAAAAATATAAACAGTAGTCAATGTAGACATCAGCTATTTTGAAAGGAAATATTTCAGCTTGGTTTGCATATTGTATATTAACACAGAAGCATCTTGTTGGAACAAATTGAAGCAGAACAGTTACTGTGATTTGTCAGAGTTACAGAACATAAACTCTACCATATTACATACTCAGACTTAAATCATGCAGCCATATTATCTGCATGGTAAAAGGCAAATGGTAAAAAAAGTATTTGTTTAAATAGGCTCATAAGGGAAAACCAGTATCATCTAATTATAATATTTAAGAACAACTAGGTCACCTTCAGAACTCTCCACTGACTATATACTAAGGTTTAAATTTGCATTTTGAGGTCAACTAGATAAATGTGTTGGTGTAGAAAAATATCTTGGTAAGATACAGAGAATTGTACATTCATCTCTAAGGGGTTTGCCACATCTCTTCACTGCACACTCTGTTACATCCCATTGCTTCAAAAGGACAGACACTCTGTAAAGTTTTCCCTTTAAATGGATTCTACTAAGATAGAGAAATTCATATTCTACAGATTTCATACCAGGCCAACTCGTAGAAGTAGGAAGAATCCATACAGAATGATAAAAAAAAAAAAAAAAAAAGGAAAAAGCTTTTTAAAAAGAACATATACTTTGAAACTCTACCTTTTAAACAATTCATCTTTTCCTTGTCTTAATCCTAGAGGAAAAAAAAATGTGGTGAAATGTAAAATATTTTATGTACATTTTAAGGACAACAATTTCTATAACCTGAAATATGAAAATATTTTATTATTTGTTTCTTCAGATTCTTAGTAGCTTTTTTAGTCCTTCACATTTTATTATACCTTTAGCAGGCAAGACAACAAAAAAGGTTTGGTCATCAGGAGAGGTTATGAAATAGTGAACAAGAACCTCTGTGACATAGGAAATGAGAAAGATATTCGTGTTCTGTTCCAGGAATAATGATGCTGATGTTCACATATTTATTTTTCTATTTTGTCTCTGCTTAACCTTCGCTCTCCCAAGAGGGAAGACACTGGCCACTGACAAATTATTCACATTGTGTCAAATGACACTAATCAAGTAATTTATTAGCATAAGTTTTCAACTGTTCCTCAGAACAACAGCACTAAATAGGCTATTAATTCTCAAGTCATGCTGTGGGTATTAATAGCAGTTGAAATGGAGAAGGACAGTGTAACAGGAACAATTTGGTCAATTGGGTAAACAACACATATGACCCCAGGTAACTTGATTTATTATTTATCTAACATTCAGTTTGATCTATGCAGTCCATAGAAAAAAAAAGGGTTTGCATGAGAATCAGCAAGGCAACACTGCTCCAGGGGAAAGTGCAATTATAAAGATGTGTTATTTGAATAATAAAGAAGATTTTAGTTTCCTTAGTGCTGCTTCAGTTGGTTTTGGATCGATATTAAGTGGCCAGATTTTCAGAATATTTCCTTATCATTCCCTGTCTACCAGTCAGTGTGTCAACAATTGCACAGTCAGTCAGTCTCCTTCAAAAATTAGTCTGTGCTCTTACTATGCTGTTTCCTTTGCAAGCTCTTTGTGCTGTTCACAGTGGTAGACAACAAAAATTCTTGAAAATCATTCTGTAGGCATGTCTAAAATAGAAGATTAAAGCCTTGTGTTCTATGAGTAAGCAAACTACCAGAAATGACACACAAAAAGGAATCTGCCTACAAAATGCCCAACACATATTTCCATTCTGAAGAAACACAACACATGTTTTTGATCCCATTCATTTTCAGAATTATTGAAAAAGCTGGTTAATAGTAGTAATGAAAAAACATACTGCTTCTTCAGCCTTGGTTTGTGCTACTAATTAGTGGTATCTCAACTATTCCAGGAACAAGTTTGTCAATCTCATATTTGAAACTGCGTAAAAATTATCATCAACCATCAAATATAAAAAACTTTCTCACTTCACAGTTTCCTTTTCTCATATAGACATATTAGACTCAGTTTAGGTTCAACAACTTTTGAAGGGACAAAATTATTACATGAAACTAGCAACCTCATTTAATGCATCTATAACAGTAATTCAGCATAATTTACTATGCACTGCCAGTAGTACCTTTTTTCAGCAGTATCCACCATTTTTTATTTCTATGTACATTGTTTTAGACTTACGTACAGATCGTATTTTCCACAAAATGCCATTCTCTGCAGCTGTCTATGAGGAAAAAACAACATGCAGTCAGACAAGTTAGTCACAGTTCCTATTGGCTCACCTTCTCCCTGACTCATCTGGTTAAACTGAGTTTCTGTGACTTAATGCTAATGAGACAGCAAGTGAGTACAGCAAATGAATGGATGTTCTGCTAATAAGTAAAGCTCTGGTCTTATCACTTGTCCCTGCTTGGAAGAAATCAGCTTGAGAACAACACTTCCCAGTGCTAAACAAGTTTGATTCTATCTCAGAAGGTTCCAGCTAAGTAAAAATCACTAATTTGCAAAAAATTAGTAAGATATAACAAGAATCTTTACTTCACAGTGTGTTGGTCATACTATGTACTACTGAAGTAACTGAATAGTAAGAAAGATGTATCATTAGTCTGCATGTATTAATATTAATTTATTAATATTCCTTCTTGTTTATTTTCAAAAAATATTTCCACAATTCTTGGTATTTGAGAAACACTACTGAAAGTAGAAAATTGTCTTGCTATCTATAAGAAAGGCTGGACTACAAGAATACAGAATGATCTTACTGAGAATGTCACTGAAAATTTGAGGCTTCTCTACTGAATTATTTGCTCAGCTAGCTCTTCAGGTTAAGTACACTCATTTTGCTGAAAAAAATCTGGAGTTACTAGGCCTCTGTCAAGCTATGCATATCAGTAACATTCAGCTGTCTGAATGATGTTTAAAGCTCTGGTATCGCTATGTTGGTGAATATGCTTTCTCGCATAAATTGAGAACAGCAGTAGTTTGGAAGATGTGCTGTTCTCTTGTGTGATATCTTCATGCTTTCTGACAACTGTTTCTCTTTTCTTCTCCTCCCAGGCTAGGAGGAAAATAGATGCTGAGAAAAGGTTGTGTTCATTCTGTTTCCATCAGGCTGAACAAGTTACTTCTTCCTTCCCCTTTCACATTATGTCCTCCCACTAACTGCTGCTCTGCTCATTTCCCTGGTTGCACTGATATTATTATTGCCTAGAAGTAATCTGAAAAACCCAGGTGAGCAGCAGGCCAGATCTGCATTTATCACCTGTAGAGATGCTGTGCATCTTACTTCTCACTCCTGGCATCCTATTTTAAAACCAAGTATAATTTGATTGTTGTTAATTGAAATTACTTTGAGTATATTTCACACCAACATTTGCCTACTGCTGTGTCGATTGAACAGCTGAGCTGTAATTTTCATTGTTGGAGCTGACTTTGGAAGGACAGCTCTATCTGTGTATGGTGGATACTGAGTCTATGTTTTTATATATGTTTAAAATTCAGAAAACATTTTGGAGAGCTATAATAACACTTTAGAAACACATCTAATGTGATTACCTGGAGACATGCCACAGAGCTGCAGTCAGTTCTCTGTACCATGTACATATTTGGGTATTTTCAAGATATAAGCGTCAAGTGAATATTTGGACATACAGTTGTTGACAGATAGTTGATCATTCAGGAACGATTTTCCCTGGAGTCCCAAAACCAAAAAAGACACAAGTCTTTGAAGACTGACCCAGCATTTACTTGCAGGATGTCCACTGATGCACTTGTCTCATTCCTCTGCATCATTCTAGGAAAAAGCAGGAAAGCCAAATGTTACCAAAACATCTGTGGTAACAGGTGGGGTTTGGTGGAGAAGATTTGTGGCAGTCTTCTCTCACACAGAGGCATGAGCTCAGTTGAGGGGTGAATAAGGACAAGAACCTAAAATTATGATACTTTTCTTCTGTAAGCTAAAAAAAATATTATGTTTCAATGAAACTTCAGGGAAGCTGAAAAGGAGTAAAATTAAACTAATTAAAATTAAATTAAAAAAATAGAAGAATCATCACTGAGCTCAGATTTTTAGAAAAATTGTGGTCTTTTATGGTCTTTTGCATATATTCCTGGAGATAGGTTGTGATTTATGCAGTTACGAATGACTTAGGCAGATAAAAATTGTGTCTTTCACTGATGTCTTGTGAATAAGGGAATGCATAAATCATTAAATTCTTTCTGGATTCAGCTAGGCAGCTAAGAAGGCCAGCACATGGAGCTCTGTGATGTGACTCTGCATCAGCACTTGAGGTGCAACTCTTCAGTTTAGCCCACTCCAAGAAAATTAAGGGAGCTTTCCCAGTTGCCAGGACTGCTGTTTTGTGTAGCCTCACATACTTAATGATTGGTCGATTAGTACTTGATCAATCACAGACCTTCACAGTATGCTAAAAAATCTTATAATGGAGTGGAATAAAAATATCTAGCAAAAAATATTTGGCATTCTGTTAAAATAACTGGTAAAATGTTCTTCTGCAGCATCCAACACAATATTATTCAAAATAAAAAGTCATTATTCATCTTTTTAAATAAATGATATCTTATTGAGACATTTAATCATCATAAATCTACAAAGGGATCTCTGCCTACAATTCTAGAATGTACAGAAGAGATTAGACTGACATGTCCAAAGTGGATTTTTTGAAAACAAGGGATGGATAATTAAAGGAGGGAAGAAATTTACTTTTTAGAACTTCCATTAGTGTTACAGAAAATCCCTAATGTGTCTAGTCATCCTCATTTATTCCAGATGACCACGGAATATAAACCCACTTCTAGAATCAACCCCACCATGTTCTTCCCTGTTCATCCCTCAGTTACCCATATTAAATGTCATTACAAAGGTAGAAGCAGTAAATTTTAAGAAAAATCAAACATCCAGAGTTCTATCCCAGATGCAAGCACACAGATACGTAGTTCATCTTTCCTTAATTTCCTCATCTTGCAAGTATTTCATCTCCAAAAACTTAGACTTGATCTTCCATCTAGAACTTAATCCTTAAATTAATAATCCAAATCAACTTGTAAGTTCTAAGAAATAAAAACGAATCCTAGCTAACTCATCACATCTTTTCCCAAAGACAGATAGAAACTACAGAGGCCATTTCATGCCTCTGCTGTTTGGGTTTCTCACACTACCAGGGTATGTTGGAGTGGGAGGGAGAAGAGGAAACGATAGGACAAGACACATCCTCCTTTCTCCCTTCTCAGAAGCTGCCATATGGCACAACTTTGTGCCTGTGTATGTACATGCCTTTCATTCTCTGCTTTCTCCCATGGGCAATCATCCATCATCCATCATTGCACTGCGTTTAGCATGCTGCCGGTACAGTCTGCACCTCTCCAGGGGTTCGTTCTGCTTTGGTTATGCAAACCTCAACATCATTGCTTATTTCCTACAGCCCAATATGTTTCCCTGTGCAATTTAACTTCATTAGAGTCACTGTACAGCATGCCGAAAGAGATCATTTCTCTTTTAAAGTGTCTTTGCATAAAACATTACAAATTCAAATTAGGAGTTCATGGCTTAACAAGAGATAACCCTGGCCTTGCTCAGTGTAAGGTCAGCAAAGATTTTCCTCTACTGGCAAAAATGTGTTCAATGAATAAAGATTTTAGAAAAAATATCATCGTTTTAAAAGGGCAGTGCAAATGGTTTCAGTATATGCAGCAACATTACCTTTAAATCCAAACACCAAATTGAAAAATACAAGTATGCCAACATCAAAAGCAGTGGCTCACCAGATAATAAGATGAAAGCAGTGTGAAAACTCAGGGAGACATTCTATAAATTACATGTCTAGAATAATAATTATAATAGTAGTAATAACAATATACATAATGCATATATGAATAGTTCTATATGTATACACAAATATATGTTCACTTTTATATATCTGTGTTATATATATGTAAAATTAATCTATATAGGTGGCATTTATAGATATATATGTACATTTATACGTGTGTGCATAAAAGCTTAATTATGTATATATACATGAATTATTTATTTGAAACTATATGAATTTTTGTGTTTTCTTTCACAAACTGTAAATGGTAGTGCAGCAATAGGTGTTGCAAATGGGATAAACTGGTTACAGTGAAGTGAGGACAGACTGACCTTTTAGAGGAGCCAGCAATGATTTGCATGTGGTAATCTCTGCTCTGTATTTTTTCCACCTCGCTCTTCTCATTCTCTCAGGCTTGCTAAATTAGTAAGTCACATTGTGATTGATACACCTAACAAGAGAGGTCATTTAGTGAAGTCTGGGCCAGCGTATTCTGTTTGAACAGTGTGTGCCATCTTCAAAATCCCTTCCTTTCCTGCAGGGAAAGCAAAACGTTCATCAGCTCTTCAGTGCCAAATGGTACAGCAAGTGGTACTTCTGCAAGTGGTACTTGTGCAAATAGTACTTCCAATAAAAACAGTATTGAAAAATCTGCACTCACACTGACAAAGAACCACCCAAGTTGTACCTCACAGCACCATAGTGAAACTACAAGCATCTGTCTGCAGGACAGACTTCTGCAGGGATCATTAGTGGAGCTGCATTAGTGCTAAGGGCCAAGGCATTACACTACTCCTGTAAAGTACATCCAACAAGGATACACAGGGGAAGGTGAAGGGCAAGGGAGGTCTGAGATCACTAAATTCATGATTATTTTGCCCAGGTGCTGGAATCACCACATCAGAAATGTCACCAAGCTCCTCTGGGTGAGAGGACAGAAATCTGAAGCTCAGCCCTGTATTCAGACCTATCAGTGGAACTGTGACAGTGCAAAATGTTTTATCTCCAGTATTGTTCCGGAAAATTAATTTTAAAAACACAATTTCATCTTCATGTCTAGGTAACACAGAAAATAAATCCAGCCTGGTTTTTTCAGTCTCCATGTCCCATTTTTTGTATTTTTTTTCCTGCCAATTTTCATGCAATTGCCTACTGTTTTTAAAAGCTAACACTTAAGAGAAAAACTTTTACCTGTATCTCAGTCAGGCCTCTAGAATTAATCCTTTTCTGAGAAAAGAAAATGTGATCTTGGTGCATGCAGTGAACTGCAGGGGAAAATATTCATAGTTAGATCTTTAAGTACCCAATTTGCTGCTGCTGACACATGGGTAGACAGATACAGTATCTAATACTTACTAATTAAATTACGTTGAAAATGAATGGAGGTTTGAAACTGAGTTTGTCAAGACTAAGAATACTTGAATAGTTGAAGCTTAAAGTACTGGAAGATTGCTCTTTGGGTTTTCTAATATCAATATTTTAAAAAAGTAACCTTTCAATGTACACTAGAGAGTGAGTAATCAGTAAGTTAAGCACTCTATGGATTTAGTACTCACTCTACAGAAAATTGCAGCATGTACACTGCTAGCCAGAATACAATTCAGTGTCGATTGCAGTGTTTTTAGTATAACGCTGCATTACTCTAAAGTGTGCTTTTTGGTTACAACATTTTATGTGAATCATTAATTCTTATACTTAAAACGTGTATCCTTGAGCTATAAAAGGTAGGGCACATCTTCATTCTTTACAATCTGCAAAAAAAATATCAGCCTGATACCCATCATTTTGGAGCAGATATAAAGAATGACAGCACCAGTTGGTTTTAGTAGCATGTAGTGCATTCTTCTTTAAAGCTATTTAATACAAGTGTGCCTCATGCTGGTTTCCATTTCCACTGATCTCTACAGCTCATCTGGTTTTAAAAGAACAGGAGCCAGATCTATTTTCAGGATATTCAGGGTAAATTGGAGGGACCAAATTACTCTGACCTGTCACAGAGCATGCTAAGCTCTATGTAGTTGTCCAGTTTCAGTTTGTAGGTGGCTACTGACCCTCAACACTCCCCAGTGCCCATGCTGCAGGGCTTCTCATCAAGGCATAAACTACTGTTCCTGCTCTTTGTGATATCCACCAAAAAATCCACAATAGTAGCCATAAACAGAAAACTGAGGTCTTGTAAGCAATGTGCAGCTCTATTTTACAAGTCAGTAGCTTTAGTTCAAGTGCTTTCCTATATTTTCAAAGCAACCAAAGACAGAGGTTATTAATGGCAGAACTAATGCACAGTAGATTTTTGAGAAATTGGAGGGGGCTTTCCATCCTGAATGACTCCCCATTTTTTTCTGCTTTATATAACAGTTCTTCAACACAAATGATATTTTGTTTGTTTATATCGGCCTCAGATTCATCAGTTTTAATGGAATTGTATTTGCCTGCAACAGATACGGCTTTGTCTTTCTTTTCTACAATAGCTTTGTTTCGTGCCTCAAAAAAATCTCCTTGAGTTTCTCTCTTCTTCCTAATACAAAAGGCAACAGTGTTGGATGGATTCAGTAACAAATAGTCAGAGAAGGGTGGATATTCAGCATCAGAATTAAAATGCAGACTTTTCCTCTCTCTCTGGGCAACATTGAAGTAGAGAATTGAAAACATTCTAGGGGTAGCAGGGTTAATGAATCTTATTTACAGATAACAATTTGAGGGTCTATTAAACTTCTACATCATGTGAAGATAAGCCTTGACCTAGTAAGTTAATGAACAGGGGTTTCCACATGCCCAAGATAAATGCCATGGTATAATTAGCAGCCCTGGAACTCAAAGTAGACAGATGTGGATTTCTTTCAGTGAAATTGATCATCAGAAAGACTACTGAAATGCCTGAAGAGAGACTCCTGGAGGTTTGGATGGCTTATAAAAGGGCTGGGAGATATGTTTGGGTTTTTTTACAGTTCTCTCAGGAAATTCCCATACTATTCCATTGACATACTACACCTGTTACCTCTTAGTTGCACGGAGAAATGTAGTGAGGAAGACAGAGTCCTTGAACAGCCAAAAATCTAAGGCTGCTTCCATTTATTTTTCCCTTAATACGGATGTTCTGGTTTTAGTTACAATAATTTATGATAGCAATTTGAGAAACAAATAGTCTCAAAATCTTAAATATTTGGGCTGAAAATATTAGAAATAATATACAAATTATATTACAAGTGCATATCTGTTGATTTATCCATGCTACAAAATATGAAAGTTGGAAGTTCTTGCTCAAAATTCTGTTCTTGTTCCTTATGTTCTCTTAACATCATTAGTAGGAAAAGTTTGTAGAACAGATTTTCAAAGATACTCGGGCATCTAAATATGCAGCCGGGTATGTAGAAAGATTTTTTTTTACTGGCTTTAGGCATGTAAATGCTGCATAAGGTTTGAAACTCCTCATTAATGACCTTTGAAAATGCAAACCTGTATGAAGATTAGATATTTGTTTGAATGCAGGAACAAAAATTTCCATCTTCTTGACCAATGACTGCTGGACTGCCACATTCTGGGATGCAGAAAAAACAGTAAATGGAGAAAGTAAGCAATTAGATGAGCTAGCCTTAAGTTTCCTGTATAGCTATACAGATGGAAGAGAAATACTCATTTCTTTTTTGTGCAAGGCATGTTTCCTTGACTGCATATGAACTTTTCCAGTTACAAAAGCTTTAGTAAGACAGACTTGTAACTGCCTGGTTTGCATACTTCCCACAATGAAGTATTTTCTGCGTCAGTCACTAGTAAACACCAGGCTATGTGACAATATTCACTATTCTATTTCCTGTCCTTCCTGGTGCTACTCATAGCATTTTCCATAACACACCAGACCTTAAGTCAAATCTTCCACATCTGTCACAAATCGGTACTAAGAACGCACGTTCTATCTGCTGCTCCCTCAATGCTCAGTCAGATGCTGGCAAAGAAACAAGAGCACACCATTTGGGGTAGAATATATTTTCTGTACACAGCAGGCCTTCCTCTCACAATTTCATCCATGACATTTATTTTAGTTTGAATAAATGCAAATTACATTACAGTTCATTAATTTACCTAGCACTTAAAATCAAGTCACAGAATTTGTTTCCATAAACCTTCTGCAACCTTGAATTTCAAAACACTGGAGAAGTGTGTTATGGAGAGAGGTGCTGTTCTCTTTCTTTGCCTCACGTTTACAAGGTATGACTTCATATTCTTTATGTAATGATGATATCAATAGATATTCTTCTTTAAAGAAAAATAAAAAATCACTTGGTTCCACTGTTTTCTTCCTCCACACTCATCAACATCTTAGGCACACAACACATACACAAAAACCTGAGTATTTCTGGACTTTTCTCAGGCAGCAAATATTGAAGGAACATAAAACCAATAATAATGAAAAGTATATGACAAGTCAAACATATAATGATATTGTTCTAGCCCCTGAATTTTAGATAATGGAACTTCCTGACCTAGAGATAAATTTTTCTTACAAAATCAGAGAAGAAAAAATCCACTCAATTCTGAACAAGTCAATCAATTCTGGAACACAAGCAAAAATTTAACGAGAAGTTCAAGAACTCTGAGCTGTGAGAAATGTCTTCTTTATTTTGAACCCATCATTGATTTATTTTGATACCACTTAGTTCCTAAGTGAGCAAATCTTTGAACAATCATTCCTCCTATGCCACCAATGATTTTTATACACTTTTCTCATGTCCTCTATATAGTCATCTTTTACGGGATGAACACTTTTTTTTTCATATGTAAGATCTTTCACACCTTCACTAAAACTTGTGTTTTCTGCTCCTTATCCACCACGGTATTTTTAACAGAAGCAGGATCTGAATCTGAAATGTTTGGTGAACTACTTGTTGTTATTTCCTATTCCTTAAATCAGAACGAAGCATCACTGTGCATGCTTTAGCTTTCTCAGAATGATTGGACTTGAGTGAACTTGTTGTTGCATGCAGAAATCACAGCTCTGGTTGGAGTAAGAACTAGTGTGCTTGTATTCTGATGTCCTTTTCCAGTTTTAAAATAAAGGTTTGAGCTTTGAAATTAGGAAGCCAAGGATCTTTCTCCTATTTCAACCTCACAGAATGCCAGAGGATCACATCCTGTGGCCACAGCAGCCCAGGTTGTTAAATCACCCATGTGCTGTTATTACAAGGAGGCAGCTGCTGCATATGTTAGAGTGAAGAAACAGCCCTTACTCATGAAAAATATTCAGAGCTAAAAGCAAATTGGAAGGCAAATCAAACCAAACCTTAGAAAATGATAATGATCAATCTTTAAATTCTCTGTTGTCCAGACATTTGGAAGACCATCCATTAAATATCTGAAAGTTGAACTTTCTTTGTAAAAATATTAGTTTGCACCTGAATAAACAATAAGCATACACTTAGAAATTAAATTAAATGTGTTTTTCATCTACTTCTGTTTGTTAAACAACACTAACTTGTTGTTTTTAAACCTAGTACTGTATATTTTATTTTTAGTTTTTACATGAACATGTAAAACATGTTCTAACTACAGAATCATTAAAAAAAATCAAAATGTTTAGTGAGTTAAACAGGTATCCCAGACTAGGAGGATAGATGACATCCAAATCTGAGGTTTTGTTTAAACATTTATGTTCCTTCCAATGCCTCTCAATAGACAGAACAGGCTGCTGTGAATAATTAGGAAAACAAAAATTAACCATCAGGGTTGATATAAAGCATCATAACTCCAAGGAAGTCAGTGAGTTACAAGATCATAAACCGAGAGTGATAAGAGCATGGTTTCTGTTTGAATTAATTGGAACTGTACCTGTTTATATCAGAATATTGCTCAGGAGTAACTCAGCCATACGTCCATCATTATAGAGACACTGACAAACTATGACATATTTCAATACCTAAAGTGACCTGAGAAAAGTCCACAACACAAATAGGCAGCATCAGCCTTAATTTCCTTTGAATTTGCTTTAGACACTGAAGTGAGCAGATGTGAGACCAAAGTCATACTGAAATCAGTGTAAAATCAGTGGAAGCAAGACAAAGAATCATTTCTTATTCTCATCTCTTTGCCTTAACAGCTCCTTCTTTTGCTATGATTTGTTAAATCACTTGTTAAGATATATTTAATTTTTTTTTTTTCCCTGTGCCACAGGTCATCCTTTTGTTTTCCTTAGCTCAGAAATGTGCTTCTTCCTCTCCACCCTTCTCACTTCTTGCAGTGCAGGGCTGACTCATCCCATGCTTGCTTTGGTCTTTAGCAATACATTACAGTGCATCAGTGTTTTGTCTATGAGGAATAGTGGAGTAACACAGCTAGCACCTGCTTTCATCTTTAAGGAAAAATAATACTGTGGAAGGAGGCTCTTGCATCTCATTATCTAACTTTCTAGTGAAGTTCTTTATAATTAAAAAAGGATTCTTTCTACTGAAGAAACAGCTAGAACTTCACTGTGCATTAGAAAGATGAACACAGAGTACTCATGTCTTCCTTCAGAGCTATCATTAGATGGATTTAAAGAAATTATTAAAACTTTCTCTGTTATCTAGAATACCAAGCAGCTGTAACCCAAAAAGCTCCTAAAAGAGAGCATAGACAATTCCCTTAGTACAACCAAGAATAATACATGCACCTTAAGCAGCTGGTACTGATAATGTGAACTCATATAATCTTTTACCCACCCATTGATAAAGTGAATCCATAGAGGAAAAAAAATAATAAAATTAAATAACCAGATTGAGGAGAAAAATTGCAAGGAGCTCAGGAACAGAATAAGTAACTTATTTTTCAAAACTAAAGCCCTTCAGAATCCTGGCATCCCTGATGAGAATGAGATGTGAGATTATAGGATGGCCAGGTCCAATACAACAAGGCATAAGATGATTTTTTTTTTCCTCTGCTCTATACTTGCCATTTTCAAATGAAGTGCTTTTTGTTAAACTCATAATAGGAATAATAATTTCAGTGAATAGTGTCCTTAAAACCTTTGGACTGTGGACAATATGCTAGATACGCCTACCTCCTTGAAATTTTTGTGGTTCCTAAAATATCACCATATCTTGCACTATAGAGACAGAAAAAGACTAAACTACTATGCTGATACCTTATTGTAACACAGAAGTGGAGACAGTTCCATGGCTCTCATAAGACTGTGCTTACGCCTGCTACAATATCTGAATGTCCATCCACACTTACAATGGGTGGTCTAAAACTATGTTATAAAAACCAAATGATAGCTCATACCTTTAGGAATAATTCTTAACAATTTATAGCCATGTTCAGGAGTAAACTCTTGGTCGTTTTTCATCAAATTAGTAATATTTACAGCTTCAAATTTCTGGATCCCTAGAGAATCTTTGATTTCTTTAAATGTATTTCATGTTCTTAGAAGAGGAAAAAATAATTGAACTTATCACATAAAAGAATTTTATGAATAATGCAGATGAAAACTCTCTATTATTATTAATAATGGCGTTAGATCTGTTGGACTAATGAGTAAAACATAAACTGAGGAACTCAGAGACTAAAAGCAATTTCTATATTACTACAGAATGTGATCCAAACTGCCTGAAATACAAGCAGATCTTTTCAGTGGACAAATCTACAGTAAATAACACAGAATTATAATCAGAAATACTTCTCTTGAGCTCAAAGAGAGACATGCTATCTGTATACAGCATTCCTGATGTTCAGTTGTATATCATATGAACTTTTCAGGCAGAGAATTCTTTGTGAAGTAAAAAAGGCTTTTCTGTTATCTTAAATACCACAGATAAAAATTTGGGAAAAGCTGTGGGAAGGAAATCTGTAAAACACAGTGTGCTCCCAATGTAAAATCATACCCTGCACCAAATTAATAAGCATTGTATAAACTACAATTTTTTTTCTTAAATATTTAAATTTTACTTCTTTTCACAGGAGTAATTTTTATTTAATTTATGTCAATAACACTCATTACATTCCTTTCAACTATTTTACACCTAAACAGCACCTTCAAACAAAAGGCCATTTAAGTCTTTATTTTCATTTTTGCAATATTTTAAAAGTATTTTGTTTATAAACTATATGACCTTGCTTTGTGATTTTCCTTTTTAAGTGAATTCATAGAGCTACAAGCTTATTTTATCATTCTTTTATGATCTCCTTCAGATTATCTGTGCTAAACTTGTACTGAAGAACATACAGCAGTCTGTCAAAACAACATACTGTATTTATACAAAACCTGTACTGATGTTCTGTAGTTTATGGGATCAGCCTCCACAGTGTTAACCAGAGCAGAACTCTACCACTGTATCAAACTGTAAACATACTAACAAACTACAATTCACTGTGCTACTGCACGTCCTTGCTCTACTCATCCCTGACAACTCTCACTAAATTACTACTTTACCGATGTTTAATTCTCTTGAGTAAATCTTTTAAGCTAATTTTCCCCGACTTTTCATTTTTCACTCTGTAATTCCAGATTTAATCTATCTGTACTGCTGTCAACTGCTTTTATATATATATATATGTACTCCTAAATGTGCATATATTAAGCATGTTTGTATCCTTTTCTAAGCCATTAGGATAGAAATACAGTCTGTATCCCGATAGACATCCTGCTATACTTCATTAGACATCTCTCTTCTAACATGTTCCATGTGCATTAGCCTTTTTTAATAATGTTCCTTTAGTACTTCTGATAGTGATTTCAGTCTCCAACAGTTCTACAATTCAAGCCCATCTGGTGAAATTTTACAAGCAAACTTTCATGGAGTAGTTTCAAGGCCTTTTTAAAAATACAAATGTACATAATGAGCTCCATTATATCTGCTAATTTTGTAATGTTGTAGAAAAGAAGGATTGACAGGAATTCCCAATGAAACATTAGTTGGCTCAGTAAATACAGTTTAGGCTTTCTTTTCTTTAGAAATTTGCTGAATTGCATTATTTGTTAAATCAAATCATTCAATGTCTGTGTCTTCTGTCCTGACAGAAGCACAAGATTATTTCATTCAATACATTTTCTAGGATTATTACTGAAATGCAATGATCCTCAGCTGATAGTAGACTGATACTAAATATCAGTATTTCTACCCCTTACCTACCTTCATCAAAACCAAATTATGTGAAAAAGACATCTAAAATTTACTTAAGAATCCAAATTTTTTGTTGTTGTACTAAAAATTTCAGGGAAGAAAAAAAGCTTACATATTACCACTCAGGTGCAAGAGAGAGAAAAGTATGTATGAGAAAAAAGAATGTATATCTTGGATATTAATGCATTGGTTGTTCATATATAAGGTCTCTGGATATTTTAATTGTTTTTTGGTTTTATTTTAATTTAAAGATATTTCTAAGCAGAAAATTACAAAAATACTAAGTATCATACTATAGCATTTAATTATAACTTGAGAAGGGGGTATAGAAGATTAAGAGCTTTCATATAGAGAGGAGAAAGGTCAAACTTCTCTATTAGATTCAATGGGGAAAATCTACCCAGTGGAAATCACCATTTTGCTTGGCCCCAAAACTGTGCTGAGAAAACTTAGTCATCTCTACATTATACTGATCCTGCTCCAACATACCCCAGGAGAAAACTTCAGGAGGAATTTTGTGGAAAGCAAGTTTGTTGATCGACAGCTGGCTGAACATGAGCCAGCAGTGTGCCCAGGTGGCCAAGAAGGTCAATGGCATCCTGGCCTGGATCAGGAATAGTGTGGCCAGCAGGAGCAGGGAGGTGATCATTCATCTGTATTCAGCTTTGGTGAGGCTGCATCTTGAATAGTGTGTCCAGTTTTGGGTCCCTCCCTACAAGAAGGACATTGAGGTGCTGGAAAAGGTACAGAGGTGGGCGACAAACCTAGTAAGGGTTTGGAGCATGTCTTTTATGAGGAAAGGCTTAGAGATCTGGGGCTGTTTAGCCTTGAGAAAAGAAGGCTGAGGGGAGACCTTATTGCCCTCTACAACTACCTGAAGGGAAG
>WUAM01000431.1:69443901-69454970 GCA_024336885.1 Actenoides hombroni | reverse complement strand
GACAAGGGGTAATGGGTTTAAATTAGAGAAGAGTAGATTTAGATTGGATATCAGGAAGAAGTTCTTTACATTGAGGGGGTAGAACAGTGCAAAAGGCTACCCAGGGAGGTGGTTGAGACCCCATCCCTGGAGGCATTCAAGGTGAGGTTGGACAAGGCTCTGAGCAGCCTGGTCTAGTTGAGGATGTCCCTGCTCACTGTAGGGGGGCTGGACTAGATGACCTTCTTAGGTCCCTTCCAGCCCTAGCCTAGTCTGATTCTATGACCTTCTATGCAAGAAAGAAATCAGCAAACTGGAGAAAGTTCAATGGGATGGAGGATACTGAAGCACTTACCCTCATAGGAGATTGAGGGACTGTGACTGATTGAACCTGTGAGCTTTGGAGACCCCTCACAGAAGCCCCTCAGTGACTCTAGGGAGGTTATCAGGGAGACAGAGTCAGGCTCTCCACAGCCACACCTGATGGGAGAATGAAATACAATAGGCATAAACTGAAACAAGAGATGTTCAGGCTGGATATAAGGAAAAACTTTTCAACTCTGAGAACAGTCCAGCAGTGGGACAAGCTGCCAAGAGGCTGTGCAGTCTCCATCATTGCAGGTTTTCAAGACCCAACAGGCCAAAGCACTGAGCAGCCACATCTGACCTCAGAGTTGGCCCTGCTGTCAGCAGGGTGGGACTAGAGACTTCCTGAGATCCTGTCTGAACCTGAATTGCTTGTGATTCTATGAAATATCAGGCAACAACAATGATATTTCAGCTGCTCCCCACCCATCAGTAAATGCATAAGGAGAAAGACCAATTCCTTAAATACCACAAACAAAAAGACAAGAGGAGTTATTTGATCTCAAATTTCACAAGATACTTTTAACTGGCTAAAAAAGCTGAGACATTTAATACACAGATCTTTGAAGTCTGCCACCCTTATATCTGCCAGGTTGAAGGGTTAGTCTGAGGGCTAAGAAATTCATGTCTTGAAGAAAAAACTCCCTTGGGAGGCATATCACAGTAACCCTACAGGAAGCTGATATTGGGAAGGTTAATTTTGCTTCTCACACATGGCAGCGGTGTTCCCATCTATTGATGGTTCAGTCAACCATTTCTTCTCTTTGATAACTTTAATTATGGTCTCTTACATGACCACAAAACCCCTCTTGACATTATTTCTGAAAATGTTTCACATACACAGGACTGCAAATACTAGTTTGACCTGGATTTCCTTTGAGACCATTAATTCCCTGAGATATTTTTCCTCTGTCTCATTAAATAAAACTTGTTTCAGATGTAATTAGACCAGTTTAAATTGTATTACTTTCTACTCGTACAAATAATGGGTGTAAGTGATCTTTCTGTTTCTGAAGACTTATATCAGGGTTGTGATTACCCATCTTCATTTGATAAGTTTCAGATGAACAACAATTTCTGACTTACTCAGAAGATGTCTTAACAAAACCTGGAGTAATTATTGATACCTATGTAATGTTGTCTACTACTAAAATGGTGTTTTAAATAGTCTGGCTCTAATTTTTTGACCTACCTCGCCAATCCAATCCAAGTATAGCTGGGAAATTGGTGTCTTTTTCAGGTGACTTAGTAGCTAGTATTACTCACATCACCACTTTAATTCTATTGACTTTTAGAGCAACATGTATGTAAGCAATTATCTTTACTTAAGAAAATGATTCTAAGAGAACCAGTTACAACAAGCATAAAAAGAACACGTTGTTTTACAGGCCTTATGCCTTATTGCTGATTTAATTAGCTCCCATTTGCCCACAAACACAGCTTGATGGATGTATTCTGTTCTTTATTATGTCAATTAGCACCCTGAAACATGGTGCTTGCTAAGATTATCTAATCTGTTGCAGATAACAATGCTCCTCAGTGGTCATATTCCACAATATATAAGGCTTTCTAGAGCTGGTCCTTACCAGCTCCTCCTAACTCTCTGCTTCTCTGAGGATGACACTGAGGACCCTGAAATTCAGAGGACCCTGAAAAGTGGTCCAAAATAACCTCTGTAGAGGGAAAGGAAAGCTTGAAGTAATCAATAAACAATCCCAAAGGCAGTGTCTTCCAAAGTCTTAGATTTGTGTAACAGCGTTAAAAAGCCAGCATATTA
This sequence comes from Actenoides hombroni, assembly GCA_024336885.1. Classification (NCBI taxonomy): domain Eukaryota; kingdom Metazoa; phylum Chordata; class Aves; order Coraciiformes; family Alcedinidae; genus Actenoides; species Actenoides hombroni. The sequence continues at coordinate 69,452,848 of WUAM01000431.1, read as the reverse complement.
AAATGCATATATTTTCCATTTGTTTGCAAGGGCATGGGCAAACGCACTGGGAAAAAAGACCTGTTGGACTTTGTGGAGGACAGAAAAGACATGGCCATCTTCACTGGTGTTAGCTTTCACATTCCCATGTTCAGAGAAGCCTAGTACAACTAGTAACATCCAGCAGCAGTGTATTTTAAAATAAAGAAAACAAATACACACACACAGAGTGAAGTGCTGACCCTTACACTTCTTGATTACTAATAAAGAAAAATTAGTCTGACCAGTGGGTACCTAAACCCTAATATTATTACTGTAGCTACGGGTATTCATTTCCAACAAATAAAACAACAATCACAACCTTTTATTTGTCTCCATTTCTTTTCTGACAGATTCACTTCATTGTTAAAGGGGAGTGCAATTTTCACTGTGTAACTCACATAAACAAACATCATATGAATATATTTGCCACTTCTTGTGACTATATGATTTCATGCACTGTAATGACAAGTGACAAACTGGTGTCATTTCCATCTTAGTGCAAATATGTGAAAACTTTGAAAATGAGAGAATAAAGCCTTATATTGCCTCTTCAGTGTGGCTCTCAGTCTTCCACTTTGTCACACTGAAAAGGCCCCCTCTGACTGCAGCAGGATGTCTGCATTCAGAACTGGAATACAAATTCCAACACAAAGGCAGCAGATACCACCCTTCTTCATTACACCTTCTCTGGGACTGCCCACATTAAATATTTGTATAAATAACCCAATAGATTCCCCAGCACTCCTAAAACCTGAAATGAGGCTATGAGCTTCTGGGCTGTTGCAGAGTTGACTCATCACCTTTGTTTGCAGACTGTTTTGCCATCACAATATCCTTTCTGAGCAGAATTTGGTATCTGAGTGGAGCATATCCATATGCACCAATTCATAGCATTTTACATAAAAACCCCACAATTATGCAGGTTTGTGTAATGTAGCATGTAAAACTATGAAAAGTAATCTTTTTTTGGAAACAGGAATCATTAGTAATAAAGATAGAATTACTTACACCTGACTTAAAGAAAAATGTTCAACAGGACACATTTGGTGAATTCTCTGGTAAATATTTCTTCTGTGATATTAAGTGTGAACAGAATATATGCAGAAAACTTCCTTACCAGAGCAGAAACAAAGACTCCATACAATCTGAACTGAGAATTAGTGTTTTCAGGAAATCAAGGGCTTCCTGCATAATTAGCATACAGCTGCTAATCACCCTGTAAATTGTTGTTACTACCCGACCTAACCCTGCCAATACACTTCACTAGAAATTACTGAATTGTTTGCTCACTTTCAATTCCCTGTAAAAGAGAGATGATCAAAACCAGATAGCAAAAAGACAGGCCTGTGTCAAAAAACCTCTCAATTTTCTGCCTAATTTGTGGACTGAGTTTATTCTCAGGCCAAGGGAAATAACAGCTGAACAAATGCAGGAGTGAAGTCCTACAGAATTTAGCCTTTTGCCAGTTACAGTAAAAGCCTATTTTTACTGCTGTCATGAGAGGCTTCTCACAGCTTCTCTTCTAAATCCTAAGCAAATTAAATGAAATTCTAATATATAGAAAGAATTATAAAACATACGTAAAGAGAGAGATACAATTCTACCATTTAATATTACCACCTTCTCATCCTCTGCTCTCTTATTGCCTTAAGAAAAAGATGTGAATCCAATACTACATTTAAATACTTGCTATCATCTGGGAGGTTTAGGACGCAAATGAGTGTTTTCCATTAGTATTCCTATTAGGAATACTGTCAAAGATAAATGATTTGGAAGCACTTCTTGTTATCTTGCATTGCACTTCTTTACCACGCTTTCCCTACTAGTAGTGTATATTTTTGTTTTGTGCAGCACCTTTCATCTAAGAGACAAGAAAATGGATGAGAGAGGGGAATTAAACTGCTTATGGGAAAGATTTTAACCTTTTTTTCATGAGATTTTTAAAAAAGAGAGTGAGTTAATGAGGTAGAGAAATATAGCAAGGCTGTCCCAGACAGTAAGCACTATACAGAAAAAGCTCTTACATCAGAAGTGGTGTGAATTTGTTAAGGGTCAGAGAGAAGGCTTATGAGTAGAGGCAGAAATAACATTAGAAAGTATTAGATGTGGTTCCCCTTGACTATACACTAGTTTTATTCATTTTCCCTTTGTGACAATCAGTGCCGTCAGGAATGAACATTAAAAACTCATTGGTCCTTCAGGGGCTTCTGCTGGTTTTACTGTTTTTGGCACTGTGTCCATTAGTAACTAGGCCTGGGGAAACCCATCCAGCAAACATAAGAATCAACAAAACCCTTCATCTAAAATGCAAATTAACTTGAATGTACCCATTTAAAACTCATTCGAAGGCCGTGGAAAATAAGTTATAATACTAGAAGTATTTTGCCTCATTTCCTAACAGTTTTCTTAACTAGAGCATTAATTTGGGTAAAATAGGGTGTGAATTTTAAGTGTAATAGCTGTCCTTGAATAAAATGAAATGGCTACACTTCATTTCAGAATAAAAATGCCTTCTTCCTATTTAGTATAATCCATTCACTAGTAAGTTTATCAATTATCTGTCTGAATCAAAACCAGAAAACAGATTTAACCAAATAAAATTAAGATGATTTTAATCTAGATTCCTTAGGGCTTGTCCTAAAAATGGAGCTAATCACTGTTATGTACACAAATGTTTTCTGTGTCAAATCTGTGTATATCAAAGCCCAAAATCAGATTGGTCTATTTTGATACATTTCTTTCTAACATAGTTCTAGTAAAACTTGAAATTTTAGTCCAATTAATTGACTTGAATTCCTGAGACAGCTGACATCGTTGTTTTTTCCCAAACACAACTTGGAGCATTTACTTCACATCTGAAGGAGCAAACAAATGATTCAAGCAGTGGTAATATGATATGTAAGGATAATAATAGAAAGATGAAATCTTGTCATATCACACAGGAATGGTTTAACTTGTTTCTGTAAGGCTTTTGATATGTTTCACAACAATGAGGATTTATTATATGTATTTTGTTTATAGGAAAATCATAGAATCATAGAATGCTTTGGGTTTTAAGGGACATTATAGATCATTTAGTTCCAACTCCCATGCCATGGGCAGGGACATCTTCCACTAGACCAGGTTGCTCAAAATCCATCCAACCTGGCCTTGAACACTTCCGGGGATGGGACATCCACAACCTCTCTGGACAACCTATTCTAGTGATTCACCACCCTCACAGTAAAGAACTTCTTCTTTATATCTATTGGAAATTGACCCTTTTTCAATTTAAATACATTAACTCTTGTTCTGTCACAACAGACCCTGCCAAAAAGAGTTTCCCCATCTTTCTCATGGGCCCCCTTTAAGTACTAAAAGGCTGCAATAACGTCTTCCTAAAGCCTTCTCTTTTGCAGGCTGAACAACCCGAACTCCTTCAGACTGTCCTCATAGGAGAAGTGCTCCAGCCCTATGATGCTTTTTGTGTCTCTCCTCTCTCCACACTCCAACAGGTCCAAGTGTTTCTTGTGCGGAGGACTCCAGAGCTGGACACAGCACTGCAGGTGGGGTCTCACCAGAGCAGAGTAGAGGGGCAGAATCATCCCACTTGATCTGCTGGTTATGCTCCTTTTGACACAGGCCAGGATATGAATGGTCTTCTGGGCAAACACACATTGCCAGCTCATATTCAGACACATAGAAATGTCAAGTGAATAACAAAAACCTAAACAAGATATAGAATAATAACTAGAATTTCACTAGTAGTTTCAAAATTTTCCATTCTGAAATCTAAAGGTTGCAATCTGGTATCTGTACCAAACTGCCATTAGAAAGAGAAGCCTATCCATCAACATTTAAAAAAAAAAAAAAAAGTTTGACTTTTTGTTTGTCTTTTTTTTTAAAAAAAAGTTTTTCTCATAATTGGTCATAAGACTGAAGAAACTTTGGCTTAAGCAGAGTGGATAAAATAAAATGTGAGTTTAACAAGAATTTATTTCTTTACCTTTGATTTATCTAAGCAGAAGTATATTCTCATCTTTGAGAGATGATTAGATGTTTTTTTGTTATTATACTCATAACTCAGCAGTATTAGTTTCTTAATCTTCATTTAAACTAGGGATTTGAATACCTAAGCACATTGTTTCAGTCCCAGCAATATCAATGAAAGTACATTAAGAATTATGAACTTGATCTTTTGAGTAGGGATAGAGTTAAGCACACATTCAAAGACATTACCAAGAGTGTCATCACCCTGGGACTTGGGCTTGCTTCCTTCAGTAACTCAGTTTAGCTTCTCAGTTTAGCCTATTGCTGTTGTGGAAGAACCACATTCAGGGTCCAGATCATGGAATGATATCAAGGTAACAGGTTACTTCATAGATTTCTTCTGTTTTCATCTGTTTCACTGAGTTGTCAGTTACAGTGCTGTATTATCTTCTCCATCATAACTGGAATGCTGTATTTGCAGAAACTCCTTCCGTATCAGTAGACTGAGAGTTTCTGTATTTCTGTGTCCAGATATTATCCTATCCATTTTTCTGTCCCCATTAGACTTTCCCTCTCCTCATAAGGAGCAACAAGCCTGTAACATTGCACCTGGCATGGCAGATGCCTGAACTAGGCACCCCAAAGGGCAGACTGCACATATCAGCCAACATAAAATAAGCATAAAGTGTCCGCATTCTGTTTTATTATTGTAGTATCTTTAGTATTTAGGAATATCTTCTCTCACTTTTTCTGATGTATATCTCAGGCAAAGTGACACCAGATCTTAAGAAATGTAACATACACACATCTGCTTTTCTCTTTTTGGAGTACACAGTTGTCCTAAGGGCCCCTTCTGCAAAAGTCTGCATAAGCAGGTTTTGTAGCTCTCAGTCAGTTTGGATGAAAAAATATTTGGAATTTACAACATTTGCAACTTAACCTGTCCTTCATTCTCCCTCCAGCTTACCTCTGATGGCCTTTTGAACAGATGATTTGGTCTTTCAGTAAGGAGTATAAAAATCTGTGGTAAAATCTGTCTTCTGCTTCTAACTTACAATGTATAATAAAGAAACAACACCAGAACTACAATCCAGGCTGTAATAAAGTATGAAATCAGATGTAAAAGATTAGGTCAGTATGATCTAACTCATCTTTTCTAATGCACTTTTTTTGGGCCACTAATTTATTAGTGTACATAATAGAAAATAGTATAAAACTGAAACTTTGGTGTTTGCAAATTGTGTAAAATGTTCATTAGATTTAAGAGAGATACAATGCCAAAAAAAAAAGAGGCAGGTCATAATGTGTTTGAATATAAGTGTTTTAATGTTTCTGCTGTAAGTAGAAGAATCCCAGATCAACTGCAGTAGTTCAGTGCCTTATCTAAGACTACTACTACTAGATAAGGACTTGTGAATTTCACTTAAATTATTGCTGGATGCAGTAACTAGAAATATGTAATAAAATATGTAATAAACAAGCAATGGTAAAGCCAGAATGACATTTCACTGACTTCCCTGTACTTGTTGGAAGATGAAAATTTTTGTCTAGACATTTGCCCTCTTTTGCTGTCATGGCATGACAAACATTTGATGAGAACAAATATTTAAAGACAAGATGCCAAGGATAACAGGCCACAAATATATCTCCTTTTCTTACATGAAACTGTAGGAACCATTACATTCTTCTTAGGGGAGGGATGTTTGTTGCAAAATAAATTTGACCGTGTTTCTTTTCCTATTTAGAATGTGTTTCTGTAAATGTTTGCAATTAATTTGTGAGCAACTTAATAGTGATAAATTTATGGTCCCATGCAAAACAAGGAAACACTCATGAAGAAATGGACTGCAGTCTCTAAGGAATTATTTTATGCTTCTACATTATATTATAAAAGGTAATACTTAAACACACTCAACAGGGCCAGGAACTACTTTGTCATAAAATCATTTCAAATATAGAGACAGAAAAGGTGAGCTAAAATAAAATTGACAAGACATAAAAGCTGCTTTCCACTGTGCTCTGGTAGCTGAGCACAGAGTCTGTCCTAGAGATTTTTGTCTCATGCAGATTATAGGTCAAGAAATAATTGCTATCAAAAAGGCCCTGCCTTACAATTATGCATATATCTAAGAAGCATAGAACTTTTTCAGCTCTGAGGGTTTGTGTGCATCATAAATAAAATACTTACTAATGAGAAGTTTATAGGACTAAAGTAATCCAGTTAAATTCTTTTTTTAATTAATGTATCCATTTACTTTTTCATTTAGCTATATGTCTTTTTTTGTTGTTTTATTCTCCCTCTGCCACAATTATGTGTTTGTGGGCGCTGAAGATTCAAGAGAGGAAACAGGAGAGGAGGACATAGTTTTTGAGGTTGTTCCTCTGCAGGTCATAGGCGACTGTTTCACAAAATCAGTTTCAGAAATCTTCAGGTACTGTCTGACAACTTGTCATCATTCTGGTGTGTATTACTCCCATGGAAAGACCACTGCAAAATTTCACTTCACTTCCATGGCAGGACTTAGCATATATTTCCAAAAGGGCAGTTCTTGTTCGTTTTTGGTTTTTTTTTTAATTTTCATGTTTGTTGATTTTCCAAGTTTAAACTTATTTCTACATCTCTCTCTCTTTTCATAAGGAACTCTGCCAAATCCTGGTAGTTTTGTACAAAATTGCTGAAAATGTATCCTTAAACTTTCCATCCATATACTATTTTTTTCTAGTTGGTCAGTACAGCTAATGTTGAGTTCATTGAAGAACAAGAATATTTAAGAATGAGATTTTTGATACTCATTTTCATATCATTAACTATACTTTTCTCATTAGAAATGGATGAAACTACACCTTCTTTCAAGGGTCAGTGGACCATTTCTCTGAAGCTTATATTTTAAGAAGAACACAGTCCCTGTCCTGAAACAGTAAGCAGCCAAATAAATATCTACTTCTAGGGGAAAGGCAATTTGCTTTAGCAAAGCAATGACAGTCATACTGAAAATGTTGCAAAGAACATGAATATTGGAAGGTCTTAGAGATAATGAAATACTCAGTACATTTTACCAGAGGTAATTTGTCAGGCCGAGTGTCTACATTTGGGGGTCCAGAATCAAATGTCTTGTTTTTTGGAAAAAAATAGATTGATTGGTCTGGCCTTGATTGCTCTGGTCAAAAACACTGAAAGAGGCAACAGTCTTGTCATATTTCAAAATCTATTCCTTGATTTTTTCACAGTAAATTCCAAACTTTCTGTGATGAAAGATATCCAGAAACAGTCAAAATTTCAATTTATAATTTAAAAAGACTCTTTAAAATGGAAAACACAGAGGTGATACAGTGATCCATTTCATTCTGTAATGAGGGCTTTGGGATTTGCTGTCAGACCTTGAAACTTTTCTGTATTAGGTAGTCCATCTCTGCTGAGGATACAAGGAGTGTTTAACCAGGTTTCAGTATGTCAAATCAGCTGCCCATGTGAGGCAGAATTATAGAGCCCAAATGCCTGCTTAGAGAGTTCCTCTCTCAAGTGACAGCACAACCAATCCCTGTCTCCTAATAATCAGGAAAGTTTTCCCTATCACCCTAAAGATAATCAAGCAACACTGACATACTTTCTTCAGTATGGTGCTTAAGTTACAAGCTCCTGAAAATAAGATAATAAGACTTAGAGTTTTGAAAACACTCTAAAATTGTTATATCAGTGCTCTCTACAATGTATTAAACCTGGGATAAGATGTGAAGACTCAGGACAACAGTAGGCTACAGAAGGTTAAAAACTGCTCCACTGACTGCTTGGTACTGTAATTTTAAATCATACTCCAGTGCCTTCTGCATCAGATTTGGTGAAAATACAAAGTAGATATTTCTCATTGTTCCTTTCCACAAACCATTATTGCCTTTCCTCTTTTCCCACTAAATTTAGAAGTACTGCTTTCTTACCCCAAAGTAAAGTTAATCCCTTGGTTGAGCTAAAAATAACTCCTTCTAATTTAGTATTTTAGCATCAGAGTAAGTACGTTAAGGAAGGAATGCCTGAGTGGTTTTTAAAATAAGATAGATTGAATTGACTAGCTCTCTTCTGGGGCATGTGCCTCTTTCACTAGAAAAATAACATTATTTTGCCAACATTTTTCCTCAGCTGCAACTGAAATTACTGTGAAATGAGAGTTCAGTCAGTTTATGGCAATTCTGCCCCAAAATCCTATTAAACAATAACAGGATTTGTTTCTTAACTGCCAGTTTCTGTTTTGAAAATACACCCCCATGCGCTCTGAATTCTCAGAACAAATTTTGATTGATTTGTTTCTCATCTTTCTCCTTTGAAAATAAAATTCTTGCTCTGTACCATTTTAAAGCATTTGAAGAGGTGATTAAACTTCAGCCACTCAGCTTGTTTTTCAGATGTATAAAATTGTGCCCACCAGGAGCTTAAATTATATGTCTAACTTAACCAGAAGCTATCCTGTTTGCAGTTCTTAGAAGAAATGTTCACTACAAGTTACTGCAAGAGGTTCATCTATTTATTTGTATTTTTAGGAATACTTATTCTAAATTAAATAATCTATAGAAGTTTCTGGTTTTTTATATGTTCCATACATAGAGGGTCTTTGAAAGAGAAAACTCTTAGAGTTAAAAATTTTTGTGTAAGATAAACAGGATAGTACCTACCCAGTCTAAGACAGGATTTCTGCTTAGTGATTTTGAATGCTTATTAGGAAACACTTTGTGAGTATGAACACTAAGCCAATTACCTTTCTTAATGCTAAAAATTTCATGCTTTAGCTTTCAAGAGACTTAGATATCTATTTCCAATCCATTTTTATAGAGGGAAATGAATAACAGAATTAATGTTGTATTTCAGTTAGAAATTAAAAAAAAAAAAAAAAAAAAAAGAAAGAGGAAAGTAAAAAAAGAAAAAAAAAATTATTTGTCATAACAAAAGTGCATACTCCCACCAGAGCAA
>WUAM01000431.1:69393393-69441348 GCA_024336885.1 Actenoides hombroni | reverse complement strand
AATCCCAGTCCCTGGAGGGAAGAGAGTCTGGAGGAAGGAAGACTCTCCACTGGTCAGTGAGGATTTGCTTAGAGATCATTTTGGTGAACTGGACACCCACAAATCCATGGGCCCCAGTGGGATCCACCCACAAGTGCTGAGGGAGCTGCTGATGTTGTTGCCATGTCACTCTCCATCATTTTTGAAAGATCATGGAGAACGGGAGAGGTGCCTGAGGACTGGAGGAAAGCCAATGTCACTCCAGTCTTCAAAAAGGACAAGAAGGAGGACTCAGGAACTGACAGGCCAGTCAACCCCACCTCCATCCCTGGAAAGGTGACAGAACAGCTCATTCTGGAGGTCATCTCTAGGCACATGGAGAAGACGAAGGTAATCAGGAGCTGTCTTTGTGGAGTCACCAAGGGGAAATCATGCCTGACCATTCTGATAGCCTTCTAGGGTGGTGTGACCGGCTGTGTACATACAGGGAGATCAGTCGATGTTGTCTACCTTGACTTCATCAAGGCTTTTAACACTGTCTCCCATAAGATCCTCGTGGGTAAGCACAGGAAGTGTGGGTTAGATGTGTGGACTGTGAGATGGGTTGAGAACTGGCTGAACAATAGAGCTCAGAGGGTTGTGATCAGGGGTGCAGAGTCCAGGTGGAGGTCTGTAGCTCATGGTGCTCCCCAGGGGTCAGTGCTGGGTCTGGTCTTGTTCAATATATTCATCAATGACCTGGATGAAGGGAAGGAGTGGACCGTCAGCCAGTTTGCTGGGTCCAGTGCCTGTATGAGGTGAATAGTCAATCCTGCTTGTTCCCTCTCCCAATCCAGACCTTGCAGACCCCAGAACAGTGCTGCCTGAAAACACCCACATGGGGTATTGGCAGGGGCTGGACACTGGGAGGAGCTCTTGTGCGCTAAAAATTCCTTAAATTGCTCCCAGGTCTGTTCCCTTCCTTTGTCCTAGTTTCTCAGGGGGTCCCATCTGCTCTCTTGAAGTGCAGGATCCTGAATCTACTCTTCACCTGGCCCATATCCCTCAAGATTGTGAATTCCACCAGGGCATGATCACTGCAGCCCATGCTGCCACTAATCTTGACATGTCTAATTGGTTCATCTTTGTTGGTAAGCGACGGGTCCAGTAATGCTTTTTCCTCTGACAAGGTCGTCTAGCATCTAGATTAAGAAATTATCTTCAACACTTTCCAAGTGTCTCCTGGGCTTCTTACATCTTGCTGGGTTGCTTTTCCAGCAGATGTCAGAGGGACTGGAGTGTCCCAGGAGGATCAGAGCCTGCAAGCATGATGTTTCCTGTAGTCAAAGAACACTTCATCAACATGCTCCTTATGGTCAGGCAGCCTGCAGTAAACACAGACAATGAGGTCTTACCTAGAAGCTCTCAAGCTGTTCTTCACTCTTTTTCCAAAACAGCTCTGGGCAGTCAATCAAATTTTTTTTACATAGAAAGTAACACACCCAACTCTTCCTTCCCATTCCTTCTGAACAACTGGCAGCACTCTAGTCACATGATTCATCCCATCATGTCTCAGTGATGGTGATTGTAGCTCTTTAGCTGCACAGAAGCTTCTAGCTCCTCCCACATGTTACCCAGGCTGTGGGTATTGGTACAGAGGCACTTCAGCTGGGCTATGGACTGTCACACCTTTTCAGAGCAACACATCCTAATTCCTTTGAGGCATTTCAGAGGTGTTTCCCTGTTGGTTCCTAATACACCAGCAGCTCCTGGCTCTTCTTTGTTGTTCAAAACTCCAACCCCTTCTTCATCTTTTCATTTTTACTGATGTTTACAAAACATTTCTATTATAGTCAGGACTGCAGCATTAGGAAAGGAAAAAAAAAAATATTGCAGAATTTTTCTTCTTGCTGAGACCTGTGTCCTAAATACTCTTCTCTCCCAGCAGTGTGCATGCCACGACACTACACACTGAGTCAAGCACCAAGATATAAAGCTCTTCCTGATACTGGAAAGCAGAGTGATCAACTTCACTGAAACACCATTTTTGTGTGGCCAGTTTTGCTCTATTTGCAATATATATGCGTTACAGTGTCTACTTAAAGGGGTTTCTAGATCATGCATCCACACTCCCTTTTCACTCACTCCAAAGTTAATGATATGTAACTGCATTTTTGGTAAAGAAAGGAAGGAGGCTGGTCTCCTGCAACATCAGATCCTTCAGTGTAGATGTCCCTCTAATTATATAGTCTAGACTTCTCTGTATTGAAGAGAGAGAAATTGTCTCAACTGAGGGTGTCTGGTGACCAGCTAATGTTCCAGAAGAGCTCCCATAGGTGCTGGGTCAGGTTTCCAAGCAGCATATTGATACTTCAGCTACACTAGGACATCTCAGATAGTAAAACTGCTGGATGTGAGTAAAGCAAGCAATCAAATAGTTTTGCTCCATCAGCTCCCAACAGATTGAGATAAGACCAGCCTAGAGTTCCACAGATGCTTCTTCTTAAAAATTAGTGCAATGAGCAGGGTCCAGATTTGATAAGCACCTGCAGTAGGATGAAAAGACAAATATCTGCACAAGCAGGTTACTCAGGTCTGGAACCTACTGGGCCTCCAACTAAACTCCAGCCCCTGTTCTAGCCCTTACTCCACTCTGGCCCCCGCTCAGGCTCCAACTTGGCTCTGTCATCCACAGCACTACCACACCTGCTCAAAATATTACCTTGGCTCTATAAAGAGATAGAGCAGGTAATTGTCTCTACATCTTCCTGGGGTAGGGGGGCTACTGAACACTGTCTCTCATTCAAGAAGCTTCTTAGCTCCAATCCCTGCTTCAATGGCTACTCAGAGCCAGCATCTGCATCCACTAGTCTCCAGATATTTCTCCAGCTTAGCTCAAGACCCCACACTCTGGTAGCAATCTTAAGCAGGTACTGTCTGAGAGGCATCAAATACCAGCTGCTGCCCAAACAGGGGCTGAAGTTTCTATCAGCCAGAGTAGAGGCTGGAACATAGTAATGCCCAAGGACTTCACAGAGCTGAGTGCACAGCCAGGCGTGGCAGCAGTTTGTAGCAGCCCAAGGGGGGGACTCGAATTGAGTGGCATTGTGAGCAAGGGCAATAGAGATGTAGAAGCCTAAGAAGAGGCCATAGCCAAGTTGGTGTCTGGGCATGGGCCAGAGGTGAGTAAGAGACTGAGGGGCTGGAGCTGAATCACAGCCTATCACAGTTTAGTAAGCAGCTAAGCACCATGCAGCCACACGCTCACTCCCTCCACAGAAGGATGTGGGAGAGAATGAGAAAGGTGAAAGAGAAAAAACTTGTGGGTCAAGGTAAAGATGGTTTAAGAGGTAAGACAAAAGCTGCACACACAAGCAAGGCAAAATAAGTAATTCATTCCCCATTTCCCATCAGCAAACAGTTGTTCAACCATCTCCAAGGAAGCAGACCTTCATCATGCATGATGGTTACTTAGGAAGACAAACACCCTAACTCCAAACATACCCTTCTTCCTCCTTCTTCTTCCAGCTTTTATTTCTGAACATGACATCCTATGGTATGGGATATCCCTTTGGTCAGTTGGGGTCAGCTGTCTCACCTGTGCACCCTCCCAACTTCTTGTGCATCCACAGCCTATTTGCTAGTGAGGTAGGGTGAGAAGAAGAAAAGGGACACTGTGTAAGCACATTAAGCAGTAACTGAAATAACAATGAGTGACCAACACTGTTTTCATCACCAATCCAATACAGAGCCCCATACAGCTGTTCCGAAGAAAAGTAGCTCTATCCCAAAGCAAGAGAAGTAAGAGTAAGGGACAAGCTGTATACTACACAGGGGCCAGAGCTCAGTACAAGCTTGAGCAGGAGATGGAGCTGAGTGTGAGACAAAGTAAAGGCCACAGCACAGTTTGAACGTGAACAGAAGCCAGAGCTGAGTAAGCTCTTGAGCAGGGGCTGGAGCCAAATTGTAGTCTTTTCAGAGGCCAAGATAAGTTGAAATCTAATTAGGTGCCCAAACTTAGTAAGAGCTTGAGCAAAAGCTGCAGTTGAGTTGGGGCCTGAGCTAGGGCCAGATCTCAGTAGCTACTTGAGCTGCTGTGGGAGCCAAACTGGAGCCCAAGCAGGGGCCAGAGCCAAGTTGGAGCCTGAGCAGGGGCCAGAGCTGAGCAGGAGCTTGAGTAGAGGCTGTACTTTGGAAGCCAAGCAGGCACCAGATCTGACCAGCTGCTCAAGCTGGGACCAGAGCCGAGTAGGAGCCTTCAAATGGTTGGGGATGAGTAAGAGCTTGAGCAGGTATGAAGGTAATTTTTTTATTATGTTTTGTTTTGAGGAGTTTGGTAATGTTTTTGTTCATTCAAGAAGGATTATAAAAAGGCAGCAAGTCTTTAATCTATTTGGCTAACTTTTTACCTTGTCCATGCAGACCAAGAAGACAACTGACTTTATGTGCACAACTAGTCCCAAGCCACTGCCTGAACAGAACAGGAAACCAGGGATTTTGAGAAAATTTGGAGAAACAGAGAAGAGTTCCTTCCACTAACAGAGGCCTTTACAGCAGGCAACAGAACAAAATAATAAGTAATCAAGCACAGCGGCTAACCTGCCTTGGAGACTTTATGCTTTCTCTTCTGCTGCCCACTTCACCTCTCTGCCTCCCTGTCCATAAGGATTCAGCCTCTAGCCTAAACATGGATGAAGCCTTCATCCTTTAAATACTTCAAAGTAAAATAAATAGAGATTGCAGCAGCATAGTGAGAACGACAGGATTAGTAATCTGGAAGGAAAATATCAACACAATATTTGAGAAAACAAAGTTTTTCTTCAGCAGATGTGGTTTGAGTTCCCTGTCAGAGAGACTACAAAGAAAATAAAGCAGATTGTGGCTTTGATAACTGACCACCAAGGGGAAGTAGGAGGCTTTCTATCCAGCTAGGAATTTGACATTTTTGTCCTAGATTTGATGAGCCATATAGTGTGCTGTTTTGGAAGGATGAAACAAGAGTCACAGGGAACCTGTAGGAGAGCACTGATCTTCTCAATGAAGAGTAAGCAGAAGCATCCTAGAGAATATGAAATAAACTAAGCTTATATAAATACAGGCTCACAAAATGGTGACGAATGACAGTTTTTCATTTATTTTGTTATGAAGGCAAAAAAAAAAGTTTAAAGCAGTAAGTAAGCAGCAGTTCTCAGTGGTAAGACTCACTTTCTGTAGTTGGTATTATCAAAGATAATGCTTGAGATGATTCACATGAGCAGAATATTGTAAAGTGCTCTAGCTCATTCAGGAATTTAGAATACTTAAGTGTGTTTGCATGAGAAAGAGACTTTCTACATTAATCATTGAAAGCTGCTGAAAACTCAGAAGTGAAGATCATGAGTGCATGCAGATCGACGGGCTAACCAGCAGAGCTCAGGGTCTCTTGTATTCTGATCAAATAAAACTAGAGAACAGATAAACTACCCTTTTCAGGTATTGATTTATAACAAATCAAGGGTCTTGTAGGGTGTTGTAGGATTTTAGCCAATCACCCTAGGAGATGGGTGATCACTGACCAGTCACCCTATGGGGATAAGGTATATAAAACAGGGTTATAAATTAATAAAGTTGCTTCTTTTGCCTTCTCTTGCTGAATTTGTGTGTTGCTGCATCTCTCCGCTCCCGGTATAAACAGCGACATTGCCTGATGGTGAAAAGTGCAGAAATAATTCTTTGGTTTGCTGAGCTTGTGCAGGCAGCTTTTGTTTTACCTACTAAACTGTCTTTTTATCAACCCATGAGTTTTCTTACTTTTACCCTTCCTATTCTCTCCCCCATTCCACTGGGGAGGAGTGAGTGAGCAGCAGTGTAGGGCTGGGCTGCCAGCTGGAGTTAAACCACAACAACATTGCATAGCATTTTTGACAGGAAAACCTCCCATAGATCGTAAAGCAGTGCTTTCAGGGTAAACATACTTTCTAACAGACACAAGATCTCAACTCACTGTCTCAAACTCAGCTGCACTGAATCGAAATGGTTTCTCTCAATACTTACATATGCTTTCAGGTTGTCATCACCATGCAAATCGTGCACATTGGGTCTTTATGGATTCATGTTCGTGTAGGAGATTTTACAGGGTTTTTGTGGATTTTGTTCTTCCCACTGTTTCTTCTGTCATTAATCTCCCTCCATGTATTCCTCATGAATAATCTGACAATTGTAAATGAAAAGACTTTCAATACAGAAAATGTAATAAAAACATTATTTTATCTTTTCCTTTGATGATGTCAGGTTGCAGCCTCTTTCCAAACTGTATTTGGGAATATATTTATCCATAGCTGAAATTTTTCCTTGAAGTTGGAAATAGCTTCCTTCCCAATCATTATTAGAACAGCATAAAACAATGAGATCACAAGACATTATCTTAGTTATGAGGTTTTCAGAGAGCCAAATGATGCATAAAAAATAAGTGTCAGGTAACTTAAATTTTCCCCACCATTAATCTTAACTATTGCTGATTCTTTCTTGGGCTTTCTTATTCCTGAATTTGATAAACACATTGAGGCTTAGGCATTTTCAGTTTTCAGTGCTGTCTCTGGCAGCTGTTTCCATTACAAGCTGCAGCAGCCTCCCATCTCTTTCTTGTTTTGGGGTAGCAGCAAATAAATCAATATAAATCCGGTTATGATCAAACTGTGTATATTAACAATAGTTTTGGTAACTTTGTAAAAAAAAATAGTAAAAAAAATATGTTATCTGTTTTCCAACCCAATGGACAATAGCACAAAGTAACAAGAAGTGTAAAAAATATTTTTTTGTATGTATAAATTGTTGTTAAGGACATACTTTTCTTTCTTCCTTTTATGTTCTGTGTTCTGTATACACAAGACATTTTATAATTCTTCTCTTTTTTTTCGCTTTTCTTTTTTTTTTTTTTTTTCCTCTGTAAATTCCAGTGCTATACAACAAAAGTTCCTTCTGTCAATTGACTCAGTATACATATTTAACATGTGGTAAGCAGATTATTAAATTGATAATAAATGATACTTAGTGCAATCTTATTCCAAAGCAGAGACTGAAAAAAATAAGCCATAAGTGGGTTTCTGAATATATATAAGAACTTAAGTTAGTTTAATCTACAGATTCCAAAACTTACACATTTAATGCATTCATTGTTGCTGCCTACTATATTTAATATAAAAATCTATAAACTTTCCTAACGTATTTGTGCATGACAGTGACAGTGAAGTGACATTTTTCCTTAAATTTAGTGGAACACAACTGATATTTTTGTCTTTTACCACAAAAGAGTACAGCTAAATTGTTAAAGGTAAATCCTTGATGGATTCCATTTATACCAACCTCTTGAATAGCCAAAGTGCCTTGTTATTCTGAGTGTTTCTTCACTTTCTTGTCCAAAGGATAGAACTACTTTTAAAATTACTTTCTTTTGTGTGAGAGATATAGTGCTGTTCAGCTTCTTAGTATTTATTATTCATTTACAGTACCTCTTATGAGAAAAGAAAGCAAATAACAAAATGCATACACTTACTCCTGTAGAAAGCAAAACCAATATATCTGGCTGTATTAAATCTTTAATAGCTCTGTAAGTTCTCAAGTTCCTGAAGAGAAATGAATTCCAGTGCAATTATGCAAACTCATAAATACTTAGATATACTCAGAGAGTATATAGCTACATGTTCTGCTTTGTGTAGTTTACTTCTACTGCTCATTTCAAGGAAACTCATGTGACCAAAGCAGAATACACATTCCAGCAAAAATGAGATAAATCTTTTAACAATAACAGCAGAGTTATATGGGATGTACTTTAATGATCAGCATCAGTTGTCAGGTATCACTGGAAGAATAGTGTTGCAACCAGTCAATTCACAAAATTCCTCAAGGGAGAAAGAATGATAGACAAATTTTTAATGTTTTAAAATATTGAAATATTCCTGTGATATCAGTCACCACTGTATCTTATTTCATTTAGGAACTCAGGACTTCCTCATTCATCCTCTTCTACTGCAGACAGCCAAATTATTTAAATAATTTGATAAACTTACCAAACTCCACTTTAAAAAAAAATGTTAGGTATCTTACACTTTTATTGGCTTTTATTTATTTATTTATTGACTTTTATTTTATTTTATTGGCTTTTTATTTATTGGCTTACACTTCTATTGGTTTCTGTTCCAAACTTTCATTCTTATGATTGTCTAACTTGAATGTAATCCTGTGCCGTTTAACAAGCACTTATAACTATGCTAGAACTATCATTTTGTTTGAACAGCTTTTGCACCTCAACTAATGTTTTTGAAGAGAGTAATCATGAGCCCCTTATGCCTTCATTTTGCTAAATGAGCCAGCCTCTTAGTGTCCTCTTTTAGAAAGTGTATATCCTCCCCTATATTATTCGAACAGAGGGTTTTTTGCAATTTTCCCAGCTTGACTATGAGTGAACAGGAATACACTTAGTATTGTAGAAATCAAATTGTCAGTGCATGACAATTCCTCTCCACACATGCAGATGTATCTTTCTTGATCCAAGATCCAAGTATCTAAGAACTGCTGTCACCTTTTAGTAGCTACATCTCATTGCTGATGCCTTGTAATCCTATCATTGATTTCCAGCCATCTTCACTTAACATTTTGGGTCAATTTTTAGGTAAAGCACATGGTCACACTTTTATATTATTGAGTTTAATTTCAGCTCTGGTATTCTAGACTTTAAGGCATACAGATGGGTTTATATATAAAAAGTCATCCTTCCAATATGATATTTTGACCTTCGTCTGTACTGACAATGTTTCACAACTTTTTTTTTCATCAAAAAAATTGCATCAGCTTCTTACTTCCTTAATCTTTTTTCCATCAAGGTCATAAAAATACTACATGAGTCCTCTTTTAAGATCTGACCTTCAAGAATTTAACTAGTAATCTCTTTTTTTTTGACAGAAGTAAATTTCTCTCCTTCAGCTTGTTTTTTCCTCACTGTATCATCCACAAAAATGCCCTTTCTTCCTCATTTTAACATATTTTTTTCAACATGGTACTGCATTTAACTCTCCATAAATGCCAAGATAGATGATATATACACCAGTTCCCTTTACTATAGAGCTCAGTTATCTCCTAAAGATATGAGAGCAGTCTGTTGAAATAGTCTTTATAAACACAGTTGGGAATTAAAACATCTGAAACATATCTACATTTAGCAATCTATTCCCCCCTTTCTCAAGGACTGTAAATAGATTTCTATATTCTTTCATCATTTCTCTACTGAACCTTAGTGTCCTATAGGTTTAAATTAACTGTCCACATGCAGTCAGATATGCTTGCTTCCTCAAGCCTATTTTGCTGTAAGGTTTAGGAACCCTGGAGAAGAAAAGTTACACATGATGATAAATTCATACACTGGAATATTCTGTTTTACTTGTCATACATGTATGGTATGGAGTCTAAAACATTTTTGAAAAGAGCAGTCTTTCTTAGCTGTTTGTTTGGGTTTTTTTTCTGAAAATTTTTGTGGTTGCATTTGCTGGGAATGTAAATAATGAAAAAATATCACCCCGGAAACATCATAGAATGAGTGTCACTAACAATTCCTTTTAGTCTGCTAAAGGATAAATTGTTTTGTTAGTTTACTATACTCATAATTCCTGCAATCCATTTCTGAGGATCTTAAGGATATTTCATTCATATACCTGATCTGTCTCTAGAAAATTCAGTTTTACATAAGAGACAGTTTTTCTGCAGTAATTTACCCTTTTAAACTGTGGACTACTGGCATAAATCTGGGAAGAGAAGGTGTGAGACCATAATCTTAATTCATATATATATAAAGCCAGATTGTGAAGTTATTTTTACTCAATGCCTATTCTAAATAGTTGAATATTTTAGTTACTTGGTCCTCATTTCACATTCACTAAAACTAAATATTTTGACATCTAGAGGATTTTGGAGCACAAAAGTCACATCAATAATTGCACACCAATCCAGAGTACAGGATGAAACAAGGAGTCTTAGTTAAGCTGATTTTAAAAGCATTTCATGGTACCTGGCCCTTGAAAATTCTTTCCAAATGTACTAACAAGGTAGCTTAAGGTGTTTACTTGAAATGTACTTCAATGTCCATGTGCACCTAGATAAGATGTAAATATGAATATGCTTGTATTTATATGCAATGTGTTAACTCTCTATCTGCATGGTTTACAAATGTTTTTACACACATATATATGAAAATCAATGTTTTAGTCCATTGAAAAAGGAAATAGTAAATCTCTAGTGTTTCATCTTGCTTGATATATCAGCTTGATTTCTGCGTTCCCATCACATAATATCAACCATTACTTTGAAAACAATCAAAACTGTAGGAATCCAATAAAGTGCCTCTATTTTTAAAGTAATTTGTAATAAGGTTTACATTACTCTGTTATTTTTAATATAATCTTTCATTCAAACATCTGTAACAGTCCATCATTCTTTGAGAGGCTGAAATGCATAAGTACATTATGATAGTGCAATAACAACTACAAAAATGTTACAATTATTTATTTAACTTAAATTTTCCAATGAGAAGTGGAGGCAGATTAAAAATTTAGTGCTGAAACTACTTTGGTTGGCACCATAGGGAAACAAGAATGGAAAAGCTGGAGTTACAATCAAAAAACCAGTCTGAATGTTTTTCTATATTAAAACATTAAGTAAAAATAACCAAGAACAGTGATGCCCACTACACCTTTCATTTCCTAAGTTCACTCTTTCAAACCAAACCCTTGTTAATACAGACATAGCCAATATTTCCTCTATATTCCATTTTTATGCTATCTCAGTCAGGCTAATGATAGTTTTTTGTTTCCTATTACCTGTCCTTTTCAGGGAGTTACTCTTCCACAGGATGTTCACCAAGGGTCCACTCTTCCTGCTTTCAACTGCCCCATGTCTCTTTCTCCTGCATTTCTGATATTACATCTCACCCAGTCACAAAGCATGAGCCAGCTTTAGATTTATAACTGGTTTTTCATTACTGCTGAATTTATTTCAAAAGTAAACAGCTATCAGTTTAATGAAAACAGTGAGCTCTAGCCTTCCAGTGACTTCTGCTGGTAGGTTACAGCTACTACTCATACAGGTGGATTCCAGACTCTAGTGCATAGATACAAAATCTGGCACACATCTGTCATGTAACTCTACTTACTTACATGCTCTTGATCCAGTTACTGTATTTCCAAGCCCTTAGTCACAGACTAGATAGACAACAGGGTGGTCAACTTATAATAGTGATATAGAGGCCACATATTTAGCAGAAAGGTGGAAAGAGCATTTCTCTGCTTTTATTCATCCAGCAGGGCTTCCTTTTACTTGCATTTATAACTGCATATCAGTCATGTCCAGCTATTATAGTTCAGGTTATTTTTTTCTGTGTATGCCACTGTTTAAATGTGCATAATAATGCCAAGGCTCTATATTAACTATGATTGTTACATATAGTTTTCCACAAACACTTCTCAACAATTATTCTGGTAAGAAGGAACTGCAGAATAAATAACTTCTTTATAACTAATATGATCATACATCTCATCATGGTAAAAAATTCTTCTTGTAATTGAATTTAAAAATAGATAACGTTGTACAAGTGCAGTAGCCTCTTCATTAATAACCATTTTCTTGAATTGTGGAATACATTCACATTTATCAGTGAAGATTTGGTCAGCGACTTGGAAGAAAAATAACTTAAGACCAAAAACATTCCCATTGATGTGACTAGTTAATGGCTCTTTCCTCATTCTCTTTTGAGATATATTATCTAATTCACATTCAATTCATTTAATACGTGCCAGTTTTCTTTCCTACTATTCCAGATTCTTAAAAAGATGTATAATAACTACAACACATTAGAGAAATTTAATTATCATTGTGCTAATAAAGTATAAATGAATTTGTAATATTTAGCATTTCAGTAAAATTACATACAGTTAGCTTAGTGGAGTCAATTTTCTCGTACTGAATCTGTAATTATTATTGTGTATATACTTTATTTGTACGAAAGAACTACAATAATCCTGATCATAAAAAAATCACTTGTATCTGTTATAATTTTTCACGCAATGCTTTGTAAATAATCAATTATCTAGGGCTTCAACCAACCTGATATCTGCTGGAAGGACAACATTCTGGGGCACAAGAAGCCTTGGACATTTTTAGAGCTCACTGATGACAACTTACTGACATAGATGACTGGGGAACCAACATGGCTAATGGAAGAGTGAAAGTGCTCTGCTGGGCTTGACACTTACCAAAAAGGAAGAGCTGGTGGATATGAAAGCTGAGGGCAACTTAGGTGCTGTGATCAGTGAGGTGGTAGAGTTCAAGATCCTAAAAGGAGGGAGCAGGACAAAATGAAAGACCACAGCTCTGGATTTTAGGAGAGCAGAGTTTAACCTTAATCCATCAGCATTGCAATCAAGGTGGAGTCCAGCACAACCTGCAGATAAAATGACAAAGGCCGGTTACTTGAAAATTAATCCAACAGAAAAAAATCTGGTCTATCCATGTCAGTAAATACTTATTTTAATAAGATGAAGTGGAGCAGAGTTACCTTAAAAGTCAATAAACATATAAATCAGAGCTTTAAAACTATAAAAATATTTAAAATCATGCTAAATTGAATCAACAGTGAGCCCTGTCAGCATCAAGGGCTGACTGTCCCACAGCGAGCACAACATAGGTAGCCAGTTAAGGGAGATGATTGTCCCATTCCACACTGCACTGATGCAACCCCACCTCAAGTACTGTGTGCAGTTCTGAGCATCTCAATATAAGAAGGACATTAAAATATTAGAGTGTGTCCAGAGGAGGTCAAGGCTTATGAGGAGTGTCTGAGGTCACTTGGTTTGTTCAGCTTGGAGCGGAGAAGGCTGAGGGGTAACATCACAGTTTGCAACTTCAAGTGGGCAGCAGAGGGGGAAGTGCTGATCTCTTTGCTCTGGTGACCAGCAACAGGACATGAGGAAATGGAATGAAGTTGCATCAGGGGAAGGTGAGATTGGACGTTGGGAAAGGGTTCTTCACTGAGAGGGTGGTCAGGCTGAAACAGGCTCCCCAGAGAAGTGCTCAGAGCAGCAAGCTCCTTGCAGGAGCATCTGCTCTAAGTCATATGGTTCATCTCTAAGTCATATGGTTTAGTTTTAGGTGGTCCTGCTAGGAGCAGAGACACCTTCTACTAGACCAGGTTGCTTAAAACCCCATCCAACCTGCCTTGAACACTTCCAGGGAGGGGTAATCCACAGCTTCTCTGGGCAACCTGTTATCAGCTCTGATTTCTCCAAACAAAACGAGTCTCCTGAGATTCAGTATTTAACAGTGTAAGGCAACAATACTGACTTTTGTAGAATTTCAATGGCACAACAAACCATTAAATAAAGATATAAAATAGCAATAAAAACAATAAAGCCAGTCTGTCTTATGCTAGAGATCTCAAACTGGGGATGTTTAACCCCAGTAGGAAGTCAATACCTCAGAGGTATATCTCCTGATGGAAACCTGTATTGTTTGATTTATAAGTTTGTTATATTTTACCATGAAGTCTTGCTTCTCAGAGAACAATATTTTAATGCTGCCTTAAAAGTAAACTCAGTGACCTTTTGTACGGAACATTACCTGATCTTGAATCAGGCTTTTCTCATATATGGAAGCCTCATTGTATCAGGGCAAACCTGACACACAGTGCTCACCCTGTGTTACAGTGAGGACATCGTAAGTCATGCAGTGGTACAATATTTCAGCATTCATACAAATACATTTCCTGTCTTAAGTTCTGAAGCTGCTGGCAGGGCTGATGAGTTCTGTAAAGGGAGGATACAATATCCCAATATCCTAAGCAAGCATAAGTTTCTCAGATTAACAGTGTTTTAACACAGGTAACAAGACAACTGGAGTGCACAGACTTTTCCTTTCACCGTTTTCTCCCTCACTGCTGAAACTCCTCAACCTCTTCACTTTTCAGTTTTAAATGAATTAAAGAGGAACACCACCAACTCAAAAATCATTTAATCCTCTTGGATTTTTTTACTATGCTATTTTTACAAACGGTATCTTAATAAAAATCAATGTAATCAGATGGATTTCTTCCTATTATACCAATTAATGTGCTTTAAGCATTTCACACCATCCTTTTTTTGCATAAACTACAGTCAGTTTTATCATTTTCCCTGTATAAATAACACATCCCTATATAGATAAAGTGAGAATATGGTTCTGCTTTCTCTAGCTAAACAATATACATAGCACTGGAAATGAAAAGTAGATTCAGAGTCTTCAGCTGTCTTTAAAAGTTTCTGGATGTCAAACAGAGAAAGCATTTCAAATACTTACCTAAGGCTCAAAACTTCCTAGCCTGCAAAACCTTCAGGAAAAGGAAGCCCTGAATCTTCTCAGAACATCTGGACAGGAACGCAGAGCAATTACTGTCAAGGTCAATGCTCCTTTATTTGTGGTTTGCTTTAGAAAAAATTCCTTTCCTTTCTCTACCCTCTTACTTTCCTATTCCTTGACTTCTAATCCCTGATATTAGAGGTGTATCATAATTTTTTCTCTCCTTTTCATCTCTAAAACTTACCTGTTGACATCCTATCATTCTAACACCCATGTAATTCCTCAGGTCACACCATAAATATATTTCTATCATAGTGCAAATACAGCCTGAAATGCGTGAAAGTTCTATGAAATACAATGCTGGGTACTACTTCCTTAGGGCTCCATGTGGTGGAAAGAGTCAAGATTTATAACAGCCTCAACCTGCAACTCTTACTTTGCATCTAATGTGGTTTTCTCCTTGAAGAATCAGCATAGGAAATTTACAGTCTTAATCTAGGGAACATGACTACTGCAGGGGTGATGAGAGAGTTGGTGATGGAAAGTAATGTTTGGAAATTGGTGGATCATATCTGAGAATATTAATGAAGTAAATTAAAACAAAAGTACAGTGGTACTTCAAGTGATTTTTTTTCACATTATACTTTTAGCAGGGTAAAGTTTATGAAGTTTGCCTATGTCAGGCCATGGATCACAGCACTTAGCAGTTCTTAAAACACTTGGGATCTGAATCTAGAAATTTGTTTCTTTGGATTATGATTATTTGTCTTAGGGATTTTATAGCACGTGGAAACCATTTTCAGGAATGATTTCCAAAATTCTCTACATTCATGGATTTAAATGTTTTAATGAGAAGGAGTCCCCATTTCTTGTCATTGTTGGCATAGCATGTCAAGAACAGCAATAAAGTTACCAGGTAATACTCCTAAGCATCAGTTTGTACATGGTTTAGGGAAAAAGTCCTTTGAATTAGTAGACTCAGTAAAATATAACCTCAGAGATCCTTTGGGAGCTTCTGAGGGTGGCTATATCTCCCACATGCTCTGGGACATAAAGTCAATTTGGGTGCTTTAATTTGTAAGGGTCAAATAGATGCTCCACCCATCTTTATGCCATGCTCTACAGGTACCACATTTTGACAGTCTTGGCTTGCTCCTTTAATGGATTGAAGGTCTTTGTTTAGGACCTGGTATACTTAAGTGAGGAAGGAACTCATAAAAATAAGTTAATTATGGTCAAACATGCAGGCACTTCAGAAAATTTTAATGACTTTTTATGACATCTTCAGATGGCTTGGTATCAGGAAAAATAAGCTCTAAGTCACAAACTCATAAATAAAAAGTTGTGATAACAACTGATGGCCTGGAAACATTTACAGTTAAAGTGGACTTATCTAGAAAAAGCAAGAAAAAACATGCTCATGCTAAAAAAATTGCCTACTGATACACAACACACAAATTAAACTTACCTTGGAAGGGTTCAAATTAAACACATTACATACAACTAGTTTGACACTGAGGGGCACAGGTTACTTACACACACATCCTTGTAGTACCCAGAGTACAGTCACACTACTGACAGGAATGATATCTTCTGCTGTTCCTTCAAGGACAGTACAAGAGGTGATCAGCTTTAAAGCGACAAGATGCACTATGAATGCTCTGCTGGTAAAACAAGTCAATGCTGTGTCAAAACAGTGCAAAAATTAGAACCACACATCATTACTTCAATAACCACAGAATGAGAGAATAACAACTTCACAGATGGGTTGAGGTGGGAAGAGATCTCTGGAGGTCACTTGGTCCAATGCCCCTGCTCTAGCAGAGTCACTTAGAGCTGTTTGCCCAGGACCAAGTTGTACTGACATCATTATGTACAGAGGAACTGTCTGTGAAAGGGGAAAGAAAAAGCCGGATCCTTCTGAAACCTTGTTTTGCCATAAAGCAAAACAAGACCAAAGGACTTGCAGGGGACATCCAGTTTTTAGGAAAAAGTGGCAAGATAAACATTATCATATTTCAATGGAAGTGGTTAACAAAATAACAGCCATGCCAGCACCAGCTAATGAAAAAGAAACACAAACCTTATGCATATTCTGGGTTACAGTTAGATTGTGAGCCCTCTCTATCAAGTGACTTGAAAGAGCTGTTTCAACAGTGGCCCTGAGCAGTGACAAACCTTTAAAATTGTCACAGGTAGCTCATATGATAGCCCTTGGTCCACTCCAGATGGGGAAGAAATGAGAATTATTCTTTACACTGCAGTCCCTTGTTCAGTGACGCTCACATTCCATTGTAGAAGGCCACTAGATCAGTCAGATACGATTTGCCTTAGTGAAGATGTGTGGGCTGTCTCTAATCAGCTTTACTTAAAATTTAAATGCAACAGGATTTCCAAAATAATAAGTCAGGCAAATTGAAGATAAATAAAAGAGTAATGGTAAGCAAACTAGCAATGTAATAAGATGTAATGCAATGTTTTGTTTACTTGCATGTCAATAGATTTAGCTGAATTTTCACATAGACAAAAGGCCTCATCTTTTATACAATACTGCTTGTCACAGAAGTTTTAGAAATTTTGAGATAAAATCCATATTATATATTATGTACACAGCACTACCCTTTTTTATTCCTGCAAGCTATCAGAAGATATTCAAACAGTCTTATTTTTCATTTGAATGTCACATATGTTCATAGTGCTGGTGTTATGTAGCAGCAGATAAGATTTTATGCTTGCCTAGATTATTAGATAGCAGAATGGATAGATTATTAGACAGCAGACCGCCTGCATTAATTGTGCTAACATTTAGCATTTGAGCCAAAGGATAAAAATCAAATGTATCTGTTGAGCTGTTGAAAAGCAGATTTTATTCACCATGTTCAAAAAGGTAAAGCTACATGAGAAAGCCATATTTTATCTTTACTACAATGTATGTTTTAGGACATATAAAGACAAATAATCCATTCTTCTCCAGATGTCAGAGGCAGATGGACACTACAAATGTCTACTCATTGCAGAAAGTAGGTTGATTCACCGTGAATCCTTCCTTGTTTCCCCTTGTAGCGGGTATCTGTAAACTACACTCAGTCCAGTAACATATACTTGTTGAGCCATCATATGGATAAATTGTATCTCAGATATCAAGAGCACTTCTGATGAATTAAATCAAACCACCGCAAAAGCAGAAAAAAGTCTGTGCAAAGAGGGAGGATTCTCCAATGTAGAGACACCTGTAGTGCATTTGTTCTCAAATTGATCCTTATTTACTAGGTTTTTATGATGATTTTAGTAATTATGACAATCAATTACTTCCAAGGATCATAACATGATGAGGGCCATTAACACTAGATACAAACTAGACTGTATAATCAACAACAATGCAGACTTCAAGTAATATAAACTGCAATCATAATTACTGATGATGAATATGCATTTAAAAGAATAATTACTTGTCAATGTTACTTTAATATGCAAGGAGGTTTTGCTGATCTTTAAATTGCTATCATTACAATGCCCAAAATTATATGCATATTATATTTTTTTTAATATATATGTTTTTGCAAATGAAATTGGAAAGTTATAAAATGCATATAGATCTTTGAAGTGCTTGTAGTTCTACAGGTCACATTATAATTACACACATTATTCCTTTTGCTTTTTATATTTATAGAAGTCTGCATAGTTATTAATCTGTAATTTTCTCCTCTAGTTTATGCTCTGGTAATAGAGAGTCTAATGAAAATACATATTTTGTGCTTTAATTCTAAAGAAAACTGCTACTGAAGGAAACAGATTTAACAAACACACATATAGAAACTGCATAGCAACTCCACAGAGCATATCCTACACCAGTAAAACACAAAGCCTGAAGGACCTGCTGTCCAGTGTGCCCTTTATGACAGCTGCCTTTGCTTGGGCACTTTCAGAGTATTTTTACATCATCAGAAGGGAGGGCTATTGGGAAAAGATCATAAAGCAAAAAGCTTGGTAGGTGAAGTTGTCAACCAACATCTTCTCTAGCTTAGAACACGTTCCTGCTCATCCACAGGGCCAAATATCACATGTCCATGAGCAGCAAAAAGTTGAGTGCAACAGGAAAAAAAAATACGTCAAGAAAAAAAGATGTCATTCAGCTTTTCCCATGTGTAACATGCCAGCAATTTTTCTAAAACTTGAGGTTCATCCAGAGTTTTGAATAAATATGTTAAGCTTCAGTTATCTACTTAGAAGTAGTGTAGTTTAATGTAAACACATAAAAATATTGCATATTCAGCATACGCTGAGTTTAGGCAGACAAAAATAGGGGACCTGAATTCCTCAGAAATTAAATTACCAGGTCTCTCCTGTACTGTGACTTCTTATCAGGATGTGGGTTAAGTCATAAGGCTGTCCTCATCAACGATGAAAGGAAACAAAAGTCTTCTTGCTGTATCCCTAAACTTGCTTGGTTTAACTTAATCCCTCTACCCAATGCAGGACATTACAAAATCCAGAGTTCAGTCCAGTAAAATGTAACCTGAACGATTTCCTCAGCACTCTCTTGTCGTGGAAACAAATTCTACTAAATGTAGGAACCTAGAAAAATCAAAAACAATGCAATTGCACATTGATTTTTATTTTATGTCTATGCAGACAGCAGGCAAAAATTTGAGAAAGATGTTGACTGAGTTAAAAACCCACAAGATTAAGCGTATCAGTTTGTCTTTATTTTAACCAAATCAAGTTTATTCATTATATTTATTTATTCGCAGTCCTTCTTATATCTCATTGCTGACATATCTGTTAGTTAAAAAAACCAAACAAACCACCAGATAGAATAAAGAAGGCTTTTCCGTTACTTATGTCCATGATTTTGGTGATAATCTTCTAGAATTAATACATTTGAATGAAATATAATTTTTACAAAAACATTCTTACAAGTATATTACCTCTGTTCAAAACACGGTTCTCAACCTGACCTGGATGCACTACAGATCACACAAAAGCTCAAGGTTTTTCTTTCATTATTTGGGGAGTTTGGAGACATTTTTTAGTGAAGGAGAGGAGAGATTCAAATGAGGCAACTAGTAAAGAAATGTTAGATCAGTACATTTACATTTAAGGGAAGAAAATTCACTAATTTTGCAAAATTTCCTTCAAAAAAAAACTTTTATGAGCAGAAACATGATCATAGCCCATTTATATCATGGAGACATGATTTTTAACCTTTTAGTTGAGACTGTAGATCATGGCAAGGACTCTAAACCAGCACTTGACCAAAGACCTATGGGAATATATATGGTAAATGCCCAGCACCAAATCTCTGCTCTTCTGTAATCTCTTGCTCTTTCACTAGCAACAATGGCATGTGCCATGCACTGCTAATGTTAGGTTTTCCTATTCACTGATCCACTCAAATGGGTGGATTTTTATTCTCCTACACTAGTGACAGAAAAAGGGTAAAGGAAGGAAAACGCTGAGGTAAAATAGAGAGGCTTTTCTAGTTTTGGAAGAATAAAGATTATTTTCTCATCCAAAAATTTCAAATTAAAAATATGTCAATACCTACGTAAACTCATCCTGGAACATTGTAATACCTTCCGACGCCTTCTGACTTTCTGAGAGGAACACCTTGATTTCGTAACCTCTCCTTAACTGGCCTCTGCGGCAGTAGCAGCAGCAGCAGTAATTACATCACAGATAATAGCCATGGAGGGGACATACACAGCTGCAAGGGCTATACATGTGTGCTAGAAAGAATTCTTGTTACTTGCAAAAAAGGTAATTTGAGTGACACATCCATTAATGAGCTGGACTTGAAGGAGGTTGGAGGCCTTGACTGAGACATGCAAAAAAAAGAAAAAAAAAAAAAAGAAAAAGAAAAATATTTCTGTTGCTTCTTTTTCCCTCTTCTCAACCTTATAATTAGAAACTCTCTCTCTCTAATGGATGAAGAGGACAGTCACACTTATCTGTATCAAACATTGAAAGCCAGTGTCAAATCCACTAGCAGTAATGAAAGAAATAACAGTAAAGAAAATGTCCTGCAACTGAAAATGAAAGAGAAGCTGAATTGTCTCAGGCTTTGCAATTACTGACATAGAGACAAAAATTACATGTGGAAGTGATCCAAGAAATGGAACTGTTGCTCCACAGAGCCATTACTTTCCTTGTGGTACAGATTAGCAAACCAAACTATTGCTCAGTTAAGTAGGCCCAGCAGCATTGTATACAACTCATGGATTTATAAAAATGCACTTCTAACATCCAAGTTTCTTAAACATACTTTCACTTTGAGCAGTTCTTAAACAAAGTTTAGGAGTGATTGTCATCTATCCATAAAAACATTTATACATTAACCCTGTGAATTGTTGAACCAGTGAGCAAGAATAACTGAATTAAAAAGGGACAATCCACTTAGTAAAGGGGTGGGGGAATGGGTGCATTGATGTGAGGTCTGTGTTCAGAAGTTAACTGAATAAGCAACTGGCATTTGGTGAGTATGATTTTAGCCATAATTTTGTGAGCTAAATAAGGACCTCAGCCTTAACTAAGTTACTGTCCTTATTATGAGTCTAATTTTTCACATTGCTAACTGTAAAGAATGAAACAGCAGAACAGAGTTAGAAATAATCTTTAAAGTAGTGAATCAATTGGGACATCATTCTGGGAAACCAGAAACATTCATATTTTACTAAACTAATTTACTACTTGCTATCCAAGTGCTTCGTACTACATGGATCAAAAAAGGCCACTAGTCAGAGAGTGGTGGACTTAACCAATAATAAAGGTATCATTCCACATGTTCTTCTGCCACCCCAGATTTGGCATCCACCCTGCACATCTGGGATGCTTCAGTGAGCTTCTTAAACTTGGCTTCTGATCAACACAACTTGGATCCTCCAGTCAGAATACGTTTAAATAAAACTTTTGTCTGGTGTTGCCAATAGATACTTACTGAAATAGGATGATCCATGTGTTTAATCAGGAAAATAATAATTTGATTCACAGGCTAGGAGAAACTAAACAGGGCAAATATTCTTAAGAGGAATAATTTCTACCTATATTGATGTTGACTGAAAAACTCTTGAAATATACTTGAGGCCACATAATATCTCTACCTGTTGTATGCAAAGAAATGATAAAATAATTAAGTATGTTCTCTTTCTATATATATCAATGTTTTTTGGAAGCAAATATTCATTTCATCTTCAGATAAAAAAAAAATAAAAATAGCTATTTAGGATGTCTCCTTAGTCAATTCCCTTTGATTGGTCTAAAACACAAAGCCTTTCCTCTACAGATGTACATGGCCTTTCAACCCTCTCAAAAATAGGTATAACATCAGCACTTGATGAATGTTAGTCTCCTCAAAAATTGGCAAAATGAAGTTCTGGAAACTTAGCAGTAAAAATGTGACAGAACTCTTGCCTTGATCCAGCACAATTAGCTTCAGTAGGAGAAATAAAGCTCTTTGGCAGACACAGTCAATTTTAAGCAAATACCAAGAACGGTAGACTTGTAAGGAGAAAGTCCCTCCATTAAATCCTCTGAGCAGCAGGAACTTTTTTTTCCAAAAACTGTATTTGGATTTGTAATCTGAAATTTTGCAACATTTACAACGATGAACATACAACTCCTAAACATTCTCAATATCCCAAGAGACTGTTAATTAAAATTTGTCAAAAGCAAAGGAAGATGCCAAATAACAGCATTTGAATGAGATTGATGCTAAGAATAGAACCAAATGCTTAAGGAACTGTATACTGTATTTATATATTCTTATATACATACAAGGAATGGAACTGAAGACCTGTTCAATGAACACTTCATTTACCATGATGGAAGATATTAATTGATAACCATTAGATCTTCTTACTTTATCATTATCTCTTTACAACTTTAATAATTTTAATTACTTGTTATTACTTCTGTATCCACTAAAAGACACTGCTCCCACAAAACCACACTCATCCACTTTCTGACTTTTTATATCAAATGGGATTAATCATGAATGGAAACCATGAACACATCCTAAAATATTAAATATTTTAAGCTCATAATTCTATGTTGCTATAAACCAGTGTCTGTGATGAAAGTCATATCATCTCCCACAATTTTGCAGACAGTGTTACTGTGATTTTGGCTTGGAGGACACTTTTCTGATGCTCCTTATTCCAGGGAAGGTCTCTTCCTACATCCTTGCTGGTAACAGCTGAAAATAATACAGATCGTAACAGTGTACCAGCTCTCCATGCAACAGCCAGTGAGTGTTCAAGGAAAGGTATGATTGAAAGGAGCCCTGCTGATGCTGAAAAGAGGTAAAACAAAAAGATTGTTGCCCATTACTTTTCCAATCTCAATGGAAATAAAGATTATAGTTTTATGTCTCCACATGAAAAAGAAGACATTTTCCCCCACACAGGTGTATTTAATCAACAGAGTAGTCATTTTATTTCAATACTGAGCTATGGCATCTGTTTAGGGTGTGAATTACTCTCCCATTAGATGCATCTCTATTGCTTTCTAGTTGTCTATCTTTCATGATGATTTTTCTCAGAACAAGAAACTTTTCGAAGTTTCAAAGAAACAAAGGACTTCTTCATCATGACCATAAACATCATTTATTGTGTCACATCAATGATCAATAATATTCATTAATCTTTAGTGCATTTGTCAGTCTGACATGACCAGCAACTTAAAAGGAAAATAATCAAATGCATAAACCAACATCTTTCCACATTTAATGTTGACACAAATAACAGCATCAGCTAGTGCTGAGAGAGAGAAAGTCAACAACACCATTACTTTAAAAATTATCTGCAATGGAAGAATAAAATAACAGATTTGTAATGGAATAACAATCTGAAGCTCTTGTAATTGCATTGACAATAAAGCATGGCAACAGTAAGGAAAAATGTCTGTTTCTCAAGTTCTACATCATTGTGGCAGGCATCTTTTGCACTGGCACAAACTGTTCTCCACATAGTAAAATATAACTGTCTTCATTAGCAAGAAATACTCGAAGTAATTGCAAACAGTCAAGATAAGGTCATGTAAATCTCCTTGTGACTGAGTGAGGGGAGTTCTAAATATGAGGCCTAATCAGTTACTTTCAGAAAGTCCTGACTAAGTCTTGCCTCTGATATCAGCAGAAACAAGAGTAATTCCAAACTCCACTACACTAGAGTTCTCTAAAAAGTAAAGTTACTGTGCATTGGACCCAATATTTAAATAATATCTCATTTTAATTATCTACATTGAAAACATACAAGTTGAACCTTAATTAACATTAATCCTACATCAAATACCGATAGGGCTTATCAGTAATAAGCAGCAATCAGCAATAAATAAGATTACTTTAGCTGCATATTTTGACAGCAATATGAATTTTAGATGCACAATAAATGACTTAAAATCTAAATACAGTTCATGAATCTGCAATTAAACAAATTCTATGGTTATTCTTTTAAATTACTTGCTACAACCTTATTCATACTATGTTGTACAGGTGCTACAGAGGAGACTGAGAAATTTGAACAATAAGATAACATCTCCTTGTCATTATGCAAGATTATACTAACTATGTTTATAAAAGATGTCTTTTTTTTTTTTTTTTCTGCAGCCAACCTATAGCTTTTTCTGTTATTTGGCATAATTGTTGATGGTGTTATAATCATAGATGTACAAGCCTTTCTGATTTTTAAACACCAAGAAAACAGAAGTAAAATGCTATCAGTAATGATATTCAAATGAAGGCAGAATTCACATACAAATAGAGTCATAGCTCAGAAAGGGGTAATGACTATATCTTTGCTTTAAAAATGAGTACCATTACTCTAGGATCTACTAGTTCTGAACCCTCACAGGAAATCTAATCAAGTGCTCTACAAACCTAAGAGTTTTGCTTCTACACTGGTCTGACTTATGTGGATTTTAGAAAACTACAAAAATATCCTCCACATTTCTCCTTGATTGGAAACATAAGAATCTGCCTTTTTGCTTTCTTCTTGTAATGACTTTAGAGCTTACAGAACCCATGTTGAACTTTCTGGGTATTCTTCTTCACGACTGGATATGTCAGATAAGACACTCAAGCCATAGCATACTACATTTTTGCCAGAATCATGTGGGTTGACAGATCATATTGTACTCAAAATGTTGTTACAGACAAAAGGGAACACACCATATATATGAAGATAAGGATTTATTGTCTGATTAATGTTTTAACCATACAATCAAGCAAATTATCTATTTAATAAAGAAAACCTCTTTGATAATATCATTCAATACCTATACAAAGCTTCCTCTTCATGCTCACTCTGAATCCTGAGGTTGACAGTTTGATTCTTCCTCAAGAAGAATAGTGAAGGGTTAAAAGGAGTTATCAACGTCCTGAGGTCTGAACTGGGAGGAGTTTGGTCATAGTGATGGTGGTGGGATCCTTTTCTCCTCAGGCTTGGTGATCATTTGGGTCATTTTTACATTTTTGCTTGTAACAGCTTGCTTCCTCCTTGTTATTTCCCAGCTACAGCTTGCCCAACACACTCCCTCAGCCCCAGTTAGCTGTTGTTTGACCTTTTAAAATACGTTGAATTCACAGAATTTACACTAAACCAGGTGAGGCTATAGTCACTGGACCATGATGCTGTTGTTAAAAAAGTGTTAAAATCAACTCTGGCCAAGGCAGACCTACACAAGTCCTGAGGTTCTCCACTCCCAGATCAATACAAAGTCTATGACCTATTTTAGTAATAGCAAAATTTTATTAGTCAGGCTACAGATGTGAATGTGCTCCCGCCCAGCACTGCCCAGTGGAAAATAGCCTATTTATATGCTACCTGGGGGCATCTCAGAAGTGCATGAAGACTGATATTGTTTGAAGAAGAATAGTTTCCTTCCCTACTGTATAATATGAATTTAAATTAATTTAGCAATCCTAAAACTTACCTTGAAAGAATATTGTACACACCACAGAGTTCAAGACTTCATTACCTCAAAATGTCAGGAAAAGTCATGAATTCTCTCATGCCCAGAAGTTAAAAACTGAAACTGGTGACATTATGAAAACCTCCCTTGTGAAAATTAGACAACTAAGGGATCTAACCTTGCATTCCTCTCAGACCTGTTGACATCATAAGGATGACAGAACAAAATTAGAAGAAAATTGTGTTTCTGCATATTAATGTTAATCCAAAAAGTGGCTTTCACCTCAACAAAACTTACAAACAGGACAAATTACGAACAGATGGTTTATTCTCCTCTTGAAGAAACAGTCAGTCAATAAATTTCTAATGTGCTGAAAGTTTTAGATAGAGGTCAGTATCACTATAAATGCAAATAGCTAATATAGAATATTAAATTGGGTATTAATATTTTCAGAAAGTGATCTTTATAAGCATTTTTCCATTAATATGAGTTTTGTATTTAGTCTTCTAATGTTCCATGGAAAAATACATTAAAAGATAAAACAAATGTTCTTTAATGCATAAAGGATTTATATAATGCTTTCCATAACTTAGGGAAAAAATACTTCAAAGTCATGTTCCCTTTTGTTTCTGTTTCTATTTACAAAGATAAGCTCTTACAGTCTCTATTTTTTTAGTTGTCTAGGCAGTGAGATAAAATACCATTTTAGTTGTTGCTTTTGGATTGTCCTGGTTTTGCTGGAATAGAATCATAGAATCAATTTTCCATTAAGGAAAACTGCATTTATGAGAAGACTGCAGCACTCAGTTTGGTGAGGGCAAAGTTGATAAAACACTTTGTTTTCATTTGTGTCCAACCATGGTAGACAGGTCTCCATAGTGATCAAAGTCTTTAGAAGACAGGAAGAGCAAAAGCCAGGGCAGCTGACCCAAGCTGGCCAATACAAGTATTCCATATCATAAACGTCATGATTCTTATGAACTGGAAAGTTTGCTGGGGACAGCCTCTTCCCTGATGGTCACTATCCCTGGAGAGTCTCATCCATCATTCTGCCTCTGAGACCTCCTCTCCTGTTTGCTGTGACTGTTGCATTTTGGCTGGAACTGTGCATAACATCTGGTGTTCACTGCTGTGAGCATGCTGCTTGTGACCACTACATTGTCTGAGTATAACTTAGTGTATTTTATATTAGTATTAGCATTAATATTAGAGGGCTTTATTGTTATGTTATTAAATCTATTTCCATTTCAACCCACAGGTCTCCTTTCCTTTTCCCGATTCCCCTTCTCAAGGGATGGGGGTCATTGCGTGATAGAACAACTGACTAAGCAGAGATGATTGCAAGCACGTGGATTCTTTGCCTTGGAGACATGCAGCTTCATAAAAAGGGATCCAAGATGTAAGAACACAAATAACAGGGAAGCAATTATCTTGAAAACTCCTGCAAGTAGTAGTGTGTTTACTACCCTTTAATACAACTAGCCCTCCTATCTCTTAGTTCTTACATATGGTTAGTCAAACACATTTAATGTGAAGATAGGTTCAGATTAACAAGTACTTAGACTTTTAGAAACTATGAACAATACATTCACAACCCCAAAAAATAATGCTGTGTGGACAGTTAACCTGCAGTATTCAAGAAAGACAAAAATTGGTAACAGCTTGTTTTCTTTCTATTTGACTACTCAGATAGGGATCATTATTATTTTCCTGACTGCACATCTGCTGTTAATGTCTTTTGTGTCAAAGTGAGACAATAAGGTTAATTTCCTCCTCATTGCTTTCTTATGCTCACCAAATTGTACAATAAAATGCTAAAATTCTAAAGCACAAGTAATTCTAATCACAAAACAAAAAGTATATTCTGAGTTAAACAACAATTCATATTTTTTTTACAGCTGTTATGCAGCACCCCCCCCCCCGCCATGACTCAGACATTTTAATCAATAAAAAAACCCCACAGCTGACTTGCAATTTTCCTGGGAATTTTCCTTGCTAATTAATCTCTCCTATATGTACCTGTCTCTCCTTTGATGAATATATTTCTTAATTAGAAGATATAGCTCTTCAGCTTGTATAGTTAGAATGCAGTTTACACATGGAACTACACAAGGATTATTCCAAAGAAAAGCAATCCTTAAACTGACATTCTCACTCAGCAATAGAACACACAGATTCACCAAGGATCACATGAAGATTCATGAAGATAAAAGTAAATTCAAATACATACATCAGAAAGCAACTTTGGGAATCTGAGATTTTATCTTGGATAACCTTTCAAAATTCTGACTGGTAGCAGTTAGAAGATCTTCCTCTTCAAAATAATCCAGGACATGTGACAAAAACAGCACCCAGTTTAGAGAAAGTACCTGTTTCCACGGAACAGCAAGATCATTCATTCTAAGAAACATTACCATAGAAGAGGAGGCTATGTGCATTAAACAGTTCCCTGAAAAGTCTGAACCATTACCATTAAAATAAGTCCACAAATAGGTGTCCTGTTGGTTCCACAGATAAGTTGTGTGAAATTTTTTGACTGTAACTAGTTTTTCAACAAAAAACGATCAACAAAGTCCATTCTTTGTAGCTTTTGCTCATCTTTCTAGAAAATATCTTCATGTTGAAGGAGTCTGCTGCTGCTGCAACATGAATCTCTTCTCACCTTATTTAGCAATGTCAGAACTAGTCCCAGTGTTGCAAGTTTAAAAGAATTCGTGTTTTGGCAACAGTGAGTGTGAAATGATTTGAAACCATTGCAGGCAATAGACTGGAACAGAAAAAAATACATCAAAACCAGCATGCAGCATATCTTACTGTTATTACTAAGCCTAAGAAGGCAGGAAGAGATGCTGATTAGAAATAATTTTTATGAAAATAAATTGACTATCTAAGAATTTATTTTTTTT
Organism: Actenoides hombroni; assembly: GCA_024336885.1. NCBI lineage: Eukaryota > Metazoa > Chordata > Aves > Coraciiformes > Alcedinidae > Actenoides > Actenoides hombroni. Next base: position 69,413,224 of record WUAM01000431.1, on the reverse strand, counting down.
TAATATTCCAAGCAACTCTATTTGGGAGAGTGGAAAGTTTAGTCAGCATGAAGGTGACCTCAGTAATTTTATTAGGATACGGTAGTAGAAAGCAACTATCTCCAGTCAAAGATAGAATGTCAGGAGTAGATAGTATAAATCCTCATGTTATAAAACCAATGTATTTCACCAGCTTACCTTGTCACTTCTTAAATTCAGAAAAATCAGAAAACCCTTACTACATCTTGGGACTTTAGATCAAAATAACCTTGCTGATTTCTCCAAAACATCCAAATCCAGCCATACCTGTGTCACTCAGTTTCTACTGATTTGAACTTCTCAGCCTTCCTGTTCGGTGGGGAATTAATCAACAAGTAGCTTCAGGCAGTAAAGGACAGAAGCCCGTTATTTTACATTATGGATATGTTATTAGCTGGGATAAAAGAGTAAATCTAAATGGTAGCTTAAGTTAGAAATTGCATAGCAGAAGACCAGTTCTGGTTTGTTTTTTTTTCCAGACAACAGATGATAAACCAATAAAGATGGCTTAAAAAAAAAAAAAAAAAGTTAAATTCTGCAGTTATGGGTAAGGAGGTGGAAAATTATTATCCCCTCACAGATATGTCTTATAGTGCAATCTATATGGGAAGGAATACAGGAGAGAGTAAAACTGTTATCCTGAGCACTGACATTCCTTCTAAGACAAACTTGAATGTTAAAGAAGTGACTGTTAGGGGAAATTGAAACATAATAAGATAGTCTGTAAGTCAAAAAGTTGTTGTCTGGTAAAATAGACACAGAAAGTAAGCCTGAAAAAGTATTTGTAATTTCAAAGATATGCAAGGGAATGTGGGGAGCCGAGTTTGAAAAATATTTTTAATAATTTTGGCTTAACATAGGTGAGCTTAAAAACCAATTCAGTTTTCAGCAGCTGTGCTATTTACTGTTTGCTCTATTCATAGCTCATAAATAGGGAAAGATCTCAAGGGCATTATACTGAATCTCTTAGTGTATGTGAGTTTCAGTACTGAAATTCTAATGCAGAGAAGACACAGTCCTGATGAAATGGTCACATTCTCTGGAACAGAACTTCTTACAAAGAATGGATGTGGAAACAGATGATGAGCTAGCTCATTTTTATCTACTCATATGGTATATTAGATTTTTAAAGCAGTGTGATCTCACCCTATTTGCTTATGTACCTCTGTATGTTAAAATGAGATGCCGGGTGCATATCAGATGCCTAAAGCTGTAACCATGCAATTTTATACGAAAGACCAATATTTGGTTGCCTAAGCAATTTGTAATTGCAGCAGGAATATATTGAGATTCCCTGTATCTGAGGCAAACTCTTTCCATTTTCAAGCTTAGGAAAATGAGGACATAAAAATATTAAAGTTTGAAACCTGTCTAAGGTAACTTGATAGTAGCTGATGAAATGAAAAATTTGGCTAAATGTAATGAAATTAGACTTCAGTGATGTGTTTGACTTCGTATTGCATGACATATTACTGGGAAGCTAGAAGACCAGAAAATTACCATGGTACACATTACACACTTTCATCTCTGAATAACCAGCAAGTCTCAAAGTATAATTCATTGTAACATGAAGACTCGTCAGAGAGCAGGTGTGCATCTTAGAGCTCCCACAGGGATCCATTCCTGATTCTACTCTGTTTATGAGGTTGTTAGCAACTAAAAGACGATGAAATCCTTACTGGCTAGGTTTGTAAATGACACAAAAACAAGTCCAGAAGAGATAAAAAGAGTGATCTTCATTTTTCAGTCAGGTGCCTAAAACCAAACCTTGCATGGCATTATGGCAAAGTTTACCATTAATGTAGGAAGTATCTACAAAATGGAGAATGCTGGTTTGCAGTGACTCTGAAGAAGGGTTAAAACTCCTGGTACAGAAAGGTGTTTATTACTACCTTTATTTGCTTTAAGGTGACAGTTACTAAAAAGCTGCATCCAGCTTTAGCGTTCAGATTTCACAAACAAATAGAGAATGACCAAAGGACTAGAAATGTGAGATGAAATAATTCCATTTGTTCATTATGCTGAAAAAAAGACTGATTTGTGTTACCTTGTTTATAGCTTATATATCATCATGTGCATGTATAAAATTAAAAGTTATATACTGAATTGATAACACATTGAACATAGTAGTGATGGCAATTGAAATTTTTTTACGATAGTAAGAAAAGTCTTCTTGGTAATATCCAGTTACCTCATTCCAGTGAATTTTTTAGATGCATTGATTTCACTATCTTCTTTTCTGGTTAATTAACATGACATCAAAAGAAGTTGCTTTTGTACTTTTACTTTTGTTGTGGTTGTGGTTACCAATCTAAAGGATCCAAGCTAAAGTAAATGACTATGAAAAGAAAATGTTCTGCAGACCTACTGGAATTTGTCACATTGATTTGATCCACAAATAAATAAAAAAATAATATAAAAGCTGTAGTTTCATCCTTAGTACAAAAACAAATTAACATTCCCATTTTTCATATAGATCTTATTATTAACAGCATGGAAACACATCATAGATAAATAAGATTCCCCATTGCTAAGAATTTTAAAATAAGGAATAAACATTTTTCACCAAGAAATCTTCTAGTTAAATATTCAGATTTTTTTTTTTTTCCCAGATTTAAAAAATATTTTAAATCAGAAAACCTTTATGCTTTTCAAAAAGTTATAGCAGGCCATGGTGGTTCTTCCTTTAACTTGAAAAGGAATATTTTAACAAGTAAAATAAAATCATAGTTCAGAACATATTACATAGTACACAACTTTTCCTTCACTTTCCTTTAAACGTTTTTTTCATGGGACCATAAAAGGAGAGAGACAATGTGCCATCAATTGGGATTGTAATAACATGTAAACCCACTAAGGCAATAAGAAAAGAGAAGAAAGGCAGGAAGGCACTGTTTCTTCTTGCCTTATGAAATATGGATATTTTCCCTTCTGCAAAGTCGACTTTGGAGTAAAATTTCATTGTCGTTCTTTTCCCTATGCATTAGAACTGAAAGGCCAAACAGATTATCTTAATTCAGTCTTTTCTTAATATTTGTGGTTTCAAAACCAGTCAGAGAGCAAATTAGCCCTTGTGGGCAATTGTCCCTCTGAAACACCTTTGCTTTTCCTACCAAACTGTTGAAAGCTATTTCTGTGTCATGCTATTGTCTTTTGTACTATTTTCATACAAAAATATCGGGTGTCCTAGTTTAAACTAGCTATAGTATTTATACCTCTACTATCTTCATTTTCAGTCACAGTTCAATTATTTTATGAAAAATTTCTAAGGATTTCATTAAACTATAGGATGCAGGTGTGGGAAGTTTCAGAAAAATGGTTGAATTTTAACATCATCAGAGGAAATTGAAAGACAAGACTTTTAATGAAAACTGTTAGCACTGTAAGCCTTATTTCCCTGCCACTACAATAAAAAAATAGAATCAAAACATCTTCCAAGTATGTGAAATAAAGTATTACAAATAAACAATCCCCAAATGCTTCAATGTTTTAAACCAAAATTGATTATCATTATTACAGTTTCTACTGTAAGCCTGAATACAATAGACAAAAATTTAGGATTTGAAATATTTTTTACATTGTTATTTTTGTAAGAACTTCTGTCTTTTTTTTTCCTACCACCTGGCTTAAATAGTCAATATTCAGCACTATAGAACCATAGTAAGAACAATTATGATCACAATGTTTGCATTATAGCAAACTACAAAATGGTGAGTCCAACTTTGTTCTTTCCAATGGAAATACCAGTCTTGCACTATGTAGATTCACCCTTCAGAAAGTATTGCATGTAATGTTCACTCTAATCAGAATATTAGCTAACCTAATTGTTGCTTCTTAATCAGCATGGCATGTTTCATTTTACATATTCAACTTCAGTCTTCTTTGCAGAAGTATAACACCTGTCTGGCACTAATTATTATTATTTATATGTATTATATTCCTGCCTGCAACTTTCATCACAAGCTGTCTTCCCATTGTAAGTAACAGTGTAAAAACACAGAACAAGATGGTGCCTATCTAGAACTTTACAAATAAGTTTACAAGCTGTGTGTAAGATGGGATATGGCAGATGGATACAGACTGCCAGGGGACTGCATGGATATAATGAGACAGCAATTATTAGTGCAGTAGGGAGCAATGTTGTAAAATTCATGGGTACATGATGGGAAGGGAAATTCAAGAAGAAATTTAAAGGAAGTAGCTTTGGGAGTGCTTCTGGCAAGTCCTGTGAAAGGCAACAGAGAGAAAAGATACTAGTTAAACACAATTATCTCTTGGTTGATAAGGCTGAGGTTGAGGCTGATCAGAAGGGAGCTTGATATCTACACAGATAATGAGAAATAAGTAGAGAAAGATAAAGAAAATCTGACATCTTAAGTTTCAGGCAAAGGAAAAAAGCCAGTAGATTACAGGACAGGAGGGAATGTCAAAATCATAGCAGAAAACAAGATAAAATTTGTCAAGTCCTGAAGCATGGAAGCATTGGAAATTAAGACACCAGTTGGTAAGAGTTTTACCTCTATAACTATCAGCTCAAGCATTAAAAGTAAAGCAGCCTGATTGCAGGAGATGTACATGTAAAAGCCTGAGCAATCAGGTAAATGGTTACTCAATAACATAGAGTCATAAAGGGAAAAATCTTAGAACCAGATTTGCTGTCTAAAGTCACACCTCCAGCACATCACAGAATACTGCTGAATACAGTTCCCTCCTCATGCAAGGCTCTCCCTGCTTTCCTGACTTCTGTCATCACTTTCATCTAGTAATTTGTTGAATAGGGAGTGACATAAAACTGGTGAACTGCCTTGTCCCCTTCCCTGCTTTCTGCTTTGTTGATTTCTAAGGTCTATAAGGTATTCCTGGATTCTCCATCAGAGATTATTTCTAGACTATTAAGCAGTCACAAACTGTTGGAATAAGGATCAAAAATAAATTTTCTACAGTTGCTACAACCTCCCAGGATTCATAAAACTTTCCACATGTCCATGCCTCTTCCCTCTCTTGCAGCCTCCCTTCTTGACCCACAGACAAAGGAAATGTCATTACTGCTTTTAAAATAAATTTTGGATTATTTCTCTATTTTTTCCTGATTTTATGTGTTAACTGAGTTAAACATAGTTTAGCTATGAAATACTGTTGTTCCCTGAAATACCCAGGGAACAACAATGTCCTAATTTCTGGCAACAAATGTTCAATTTTTGTATTTTCTAGGAAGTGGTAATTGATGGTAGTGTATAGACTAGCCTGAAGCTCCTAGTTTAAAAACTGGGTATACAGTAAGTGTAGAGAGTAAATTCCAGTGGCAATTTAGAGTAGGCAACACAGATTGTGTTGATTTTCAGCTGAAGAGTTAAGCACAAATTTGAACTGAAGGAAGCTTCAAAATCCCTCATGTTATGGCAGAAATTATGCATTGCTATCAGGATTGCATAAATGTATTGGAAGCTATTTTGTGATTGTCTCCAGCTGATATAGTAACTTGGCAATAAAGGCATGTGATAGAAGGTTTTAGTACCTTTACAGCTACTGTAAAGTAGAACAGAAAAAGGCAGAATTACTTATGATTGAAAATCATCCTTGCAGAGTAAGGCAGTGATGCCTCTGACACATCAAAATGCCAGAATTTCAGAAATATCTCTGTTTAGAAGTTTGAGGAACATGGTTAGCAAAATAAGGCCTGAGTTTAGTTTTTAAGAGAGTCTTGCCTAATCAAAATGAAGGTTGTATCCCTTTACAGTGGAATTTGTTGGTATTTGTTCTGAAGATAGAGAGGGGAAGCTTCCCCATAGTTTATGATAAGTATGAGCTGGTTTAATCTGCTTGTGTAACTTCTCTGTCTCTCTGAAGCAGCAAGACGCTTGTTGGTAAGAGTTTTACCTCTATAACTATCAGCTCAAGCATTAAAAGTAAAGCACCACTCCAAACAAGTGGTGTCAAAAGACACCACTCCAAACAAGCAAGCAGCAACATTCCTAATGAGGAAGTAGTGACAATTCACCTTTAGCTGGGAGCCAAAGTTTTGGAGGCTTTGTCAGATATAAGCAACACACATACACATGGACAGAGACACACACAGTCTCCCAGGGTTCTTAAGTGGGCATTGAGCAGTTTGACACCAGTGTCTGCTCAGCACAGCATACACCAGTAAAAGAGACACAGAAAATCAAGACTTTCTATTTCATCAAATGTGCCTTACTACCTATGACCTTATTTGTAGCATACGTGGGTTTGTTTCCAGAAGAGTCATTAAAAACTAAAAGGTTATGAAGTGCTGACAGGTTCTCTGGGCTAATAATGATCCTATTAGTACACGTAGCACTAAACACATACTGGTTTAGCCTGTGCTGCTATGTCAGAGATTGTGCAACTTCCACTGTCCTTCTCATATGATACAATTTTATTAATAACTCTTCAGCAGTCATCCTCATAACCAAGTCACACAATTTGCACATTCCATAGGAATTTATTTACCACATCAACCTATTTTGTTAGGTTTTGGTTTGGGTTTTTCTTCTTTGTTTGTTTGGTTTTGTTGTGGGTTTTGTTTGTTTTTGTTTTGTTTTTCAACATAAGAGCTAGTGAATAGACAGGAAAACTGAATCAATATCAAAATGGTATTGAGGACTTAAATCAGCCTCGAATTTGTCTTTTAAGAAAAGATAAGATAAATTACTGTCATATTCCAAACTTATGTCCACCTGTTTTTCAGAAAGGTGATGTCTCTTTACAGCTATCTTCAGAACTTCTGCTACAACGGTTTTTGCTGTTCTTTAGGAAGTAATTTCTGTTACTTATCACCATTAACCACATCTGGGATAAAATTTCCAGTGGTTAAAGTATTTGGAGCTTTGTTTTTGCAATAGTTTCTTTGAGGAAGTTCATCAGGGCCTTGTGACTTTGGTTTGAAAACAACCAATCATCTTTCCATTTTTTCCCATCTATCCCACTGGGAAGGTCTGAATACATACTGACTCATATTGGCTGGGCAACAACAGCTAACATAGAGTGAATGCACAAATTTTGCTTTACTTACAGCACTTTGATGCAAGGGAGTGCTAATTATTTTGTTTCAATACAAATACGAAACAGCATTTCAGAATCTTGCATCTGGATTCAGAAATGCTGCAGTAATCTGTAGGAAATAAGGGAGATAGAAAATGACAGTGGAGGGAGGTGACCAGCAAACACTGAGAGCATTAGAAATGAAGTTTTAGATTGAAGAGTATGATTACTCATTGAGCAATGAAAGGAGAATAACTGCCTGTGAAAATCTTTCCCCTGCCCTCTGCCATTTTGCTAACTGCTTAGAGTAATATTTCATACTGGTTGCTAGACATTTGGCTTTTTTCCAAGGTTATGTTGTCATTCTTTAGCGAATCTGCGTGAGCCTGCCAAGAGATCTGCTTTTTATAAATATACAGTTTAAAGTAAATACACCCCTGAGATGCAGTTAATACTTCAAGCTCACGTTATGAGCTTGAAAAACCTCAGTCTACATATGTGCTATGGAGGGGCTATCAAGAGCTTGGCAGAGGGCTAAGATGAAGCAAAAGATGTGCAGATGTGGTTGTTGCTTAGGGAAATTGTTTAGTGATCGACTTGGCAGTGTTGCTAATAGTTGGACTCCATGATCTCAAAGGTTTTTTCCAAACTAAACGATTCTATGATTCTATGACGCTCCTAGCTGTACTGAGCATGTTGCATGTGCTTAGAGGTCCGAGACATCAAGAAGTTGCATCCCTGCAGAGAGGTCCATTATGCTATAAACTGGTGATGAATGACTGAATATGGATTTCAATGCAGCTTCCTCCAATGGAAGCAACTGGAAGTGAAACAGTGAACAGGACAGCTGGTAAGAGGGAAGTGACAGGACTGAGTCAGACAAGACAAGTACAGGTACAACAGGTTGTAGGAAGAATAACCTATTACAAGAAATATAAATTGTAAGAAAAAAAGAAAGGAAGGTAATACAAAATTAACAGAAGAACACACATTTCTGCAGGTCACAAAAGCAATGATTTATGTTGATCAACTTTGTGCTCTTGGTATTCTTCTAATATGGGAATTTAAAAGGTTGTTTATGTAATATTAGCACACATGAAGTTCTGTAACTGCTGCTGACTTGAATAAGGCAGACAGACTAAGCATTTCTACTCCAGGATTCCTTCTATACTACAGAAATTACTTTGGCAATCTTGTCTCCGATTTCTGTCCCCCATAATCTTTGCTCAAAACAATCTATTTGCTAATGAAGTTGAGTTGAAACCCTTTTAATAGCTGTTACAGTAAAAATAGTCACAAGGCTTTAGGCTATATTACTGACAACAGCTTCTTTTGTTCCCATAACAGCAGTTTAACCAGCTGTAGGGTTGGTTCAAGTGTATTAGTTGCCAAGAACCATAACCAGGTGCTTATTAGAGCCTTCCATTCATTAACAGCCTTTAATTGCATTGATTCAGAAACACCCTTAACTCTTATATAACATAATTTATGCCATCAGTATAGGGGTGCTGAAACATCACTTCTGAACATCAGTGTTTTATGTTGCATTTTAGCTACACAAAACAACAAAGATGTGGGTCTACAATAACTAGTGAAGTGATAGACAGACCCTTAGATTTTTCATGTTCCCAAGTGGCAGAGGTTGAAGTTTCAGGCTACAGATGAAATATACATGATACATTCCTCAGCTAATTATTTGTCAGTATATTAATAAATCACACCAGTCCCTGCAAGGCTATCTAAATTTAGAAGGTTCATGAGATGTAATACATAATTAATACCCTTAGATTTGATGGCTTAAAGGCAAGTGATTTCCAGATCTCATATGAAGTAGAGAACATTTATCATTCTTGTCCAAGTAAGGAATTGCCAGCATGCCTGGTTTTTGGGACTGTGTATAAATGTCTCAGTCATTTATTCTGTTTCATGAATAGAAAACAGAACATACCTGACAAGCATAGCTAGATTCTTTAGGACCCATGCAGTTGTATTTATGCATGTTAAAGGTACAAAATCCAATGTGTGCCCAATGGATAATGAATGCTTGTTGATCATAACAATCAATGGAATTTTTACCACTTATATCAGAAACATTATTGTCAGGTCACACATGTGTGTATGCAAATACTTGATTCAAAATTCTCCAGTAATTTGCATATATAGTTTCATGTTCTCCAATATTCTATTCTCAAACTATTAATCTATAGACTTTTTGGAAAATGGTCCTCACAGCCTCTCACACTCTACCTGTCTCCCCACTTTGTTCCATGGCTTCCCACAGAATGCCTCCCTGGTCCCACTCCCTCCTCTTGCATGCTTTATTTCTAAGAAAATTTGTCAACAAATACTAATTAAATTCTACAATAATGCTTCTGCTTTGCCCTCTAGACATGAATTGTGCTATCTGTATAAAATATGATCCGACTAAGAAAGCATCTGTTCAATATCAGGCTTCTGAAACCAGAACTCCTTCCTCTCCTTCAGACCTTCAGCACTGTCTTGCTGGCCACTGTAGACAGCACAACCATACAGCTTTTTCCATTGTGGAGAATAATAAAAGCAAACCCTTCATTGCTGAGTTTACTTCTCCCCATCTCTGTGACCAAGTTTGTGCCATTATTCATGGGGTATTCTTTACACTATTACATTCCCACAAGCTCATGACTTAAAATCTTCTGAAATTCAGTGATCAGAAGATGGTCTGTACCCCTACCAAGAAGGATGACCATTTTTATCCTGTCTCTTACGTTTCATGTGATCCATTCCACTCTGAAAAGGCAGAGTACAAGAAGAAAATGTACTGAGGAGATCAAGGATCAAAGATATAAAATGAAGTTGTTCAACTTTCTATCCTACCAGGCTCATATAATCAGAAAGGAGAACAAGTAATGGTTTGTAGTTGAAGGAAAAGGAGAAGAAGAGCTAATTACTTAGTAGTTATAAGTATTGAAATAATAGCTTTTGAAACAGGTTTACCTTTCAAGTTATCTAATTCCTAGAAATATTTCCAAAAATCTTCCTTGTGCAGTTGAATGTATCTCTGAAATTGCAATTTAGGCCACTCCGTATCACAGGCAATACTGAATGTAGACATAGCAGCAACAGATATGAAGCTCATCTAGATCAAATCCTGTTTCAATCAGATATGTAGCTTTAGTATGGATCTCATCTTTGACTTGAACCAACTTCCACAGTTTTTTTCCTGGGCTTAAACATACACAAATTTATTCCACAAATTTTTACAGATCATGATGGTCAGAAAAAATTTGCATCTTTCTCCTGTGATCAAGTCACTTTTATATTTGCCTTTCTTTACAGACTCCCTACTTTTAATCTCAGCAAACTTTTGAAAACACCCATATTTTAGGTGTTTTAGTCAAAAAAAATGTTTTCATTCTACCTCCTTGATGTCTCTGCTTTGAAGGAGCTTCTGCAGTATATATACAAGATGGCATTATTCCTTGCCTTCTTCAACAGCTATTTTTTTCAGCACTTCAGAGAATCTCTAGTAAAACTAAGAGTGGAGCTCAATAGGCTTCACTGTTGTCTGTTACTCAGAAAGTGCTGCTTGCTGAATGAAGATGCGAAGACCAAAGAGGGAAACACTGACACAGTCTGTCAAAGATGCCATCTTCTAGCTCTGCTTAGTATCTTATCTTGCCTGTGTTATGAGAGACAAATTTCTCATCCTTCCTCTCTTCCTATATGTTTCATGAAAGTCCTCTTTTTTCTTTTATGCAAGTGATGCTGGAGCTGTGAGAGGGTTTTCCGTAATTCAGTGATGACTTTCATCAGTATTTTCAGCAGATAATAAAAGGCTCTCCTATAATCTCAGTGTCTAGCATTGTTATTTTGCAAATAATATTTTTATCTGTTACTTTATTTGACATTATAGTAACAAATCAATTTATTAAGTTATATTTATTATCTTTTATATTAATCTTGTTGTAATGTAGAGTTAAATGTATAGTAATGTAGAGTTAAATCTGCAAATATCAGGTGAGCTTATTTGAATGAATTAATTGTTGCTGCTTTAATGATATACTAAATGGTCCTGTGATTGGTATATACCAAATAAACATTTAATGCATTTCTAGTTGATGTAAATGCCTGTAAAAACTGGTCAGTATAGAAAGAAATGATAACTTATCAAAAAGTTTAGAACTGCTTTTCCTCTTCTGAAAACAACCATAAGTGTGAAGAAGTCTGTTATCACTTTTTTGAATGGAGCATTTCCTGTTACAACAATTAAAATAATCAGACAGATCTTGAGACTTTATATATTTCATTATAGCAAAGGGAAAATTTTTCCTTACAGAATTTTTAAGCAGTTTCATACATATGTTTTATAAAGTCATTTAATTTTTAGATTTCAAATCTTGTCAAAAAGTCTCTATTCTAGCAGGCCAGAAAAGGGTTTTTTGCTATTGGAAGATCTTGTATGAATGCCATAACACTTGCTCCAAATTGTTCTTGAACATACAAGTGCTTGCAGGCTGCTAAAATAATGAAATTATTTATTAACCAGTTAGTACAAACAGAAACCGCATTTTCTAAATTATTGAATTTAATTTTTGTCTCAGTTCTATGGTTTAACTCTGTAGATTTTACTGCAGCACTACAGAAATGATAACAGATATTCAGTAAAACTTTCAGAGACATGTCTTTAGAGATATCAGCACCTACGCACAGAATGTTTTATAATTATAAAAGTAGTGTACCTGAAGGTGACTGAATGAATTCTTTGATCTTTCCTCATCTTTCTGGTTGAAGGGTAAAATCAGACTCTTCAAAAGTTCCAGTTTAGAGCCGGGGGGGGAAAAATGCTTGTTGTTTTATGCAGTTCAAAAGAGGAAGATTTATTTTAAGATAGATTGGTGGTTCACAGAGAAAAGAAAGGGTGAGAATAATAATATGGGAGCTAAAAATAATGTGAAAGAAAGGGTAACAGAGATTAAGATATTTTGGTTTGGATTTTTGTACTGAGGCAAAATATGCCAATCTTTTAAAATTGTTTGTGTGTGCCTTGTGTTTTCATTTTTTCTTACTGAATTGGTTAGGAGCATTCATAGCAGCATTAAAATTCATGTATTGTTTAACAGCACTCATGGGTTATTTTTTCCTATACAGAACAGATCTCCAAAATAAGCAAGATTCTCAATCAAGGAGGAAACAATGTATCATGGAAATGCAATTCAACCAGTGAACAAGTCCATAGGAAAAAATGGGATCAACTTTCATGCAAGCTTTATAATCTTTGAATTCTAAAGTAAAATTCCTTGGACTGTAACTTCATCAAGATGAAACAATTTAATTTAAAAATCCAATCCCAAACTCTGAAATTATATATTTCTGTAATTTTTCTCAATGTAAAATATGAATGAAAGATGTCCTATGAAAAATACACTACCTTGTAAAAACCTGCTTTTTTTTTTCCTGAAAAATCAATGTGACAAAATATAATAAAGATGTCTTAGAGTTCTTTTATAGTTAAAAGATTAATTAAAACATACCTTTTTTTTTTTTCTCCACATTGTACTTAAAGTCACAGTCACACCATAAGACTGTCTTTCTCCTAAGAAATCAAATCTTGCATAAGTGTTAACACTCCAGTCATGTGTTGGCTTCACTCTAAATGAAAAGGATGTTGAAAGGGATTAAAGACAAAAAATTATTCAACACAACAACCTCATCCGAAGAGCAGGATTTGATTTCATGTTCAGGACCATGCAGCATACTCAGAGACAGAAATTCCTCCAACAACCTGTTCTGGCATCCTGCATCATATTGCCCAGTTTCAAAAAAGAAGATAGTCATGAGTGGTTCATCACAACAGTCTTTAAGTTATATTTTAAGTTATGGTGGTGATAAAAATGATTTTTTTTTTGGTTTGTTTTAGGTCATTCCATAACTTTCTAATAGTGAAATCATATACTGGATTACTTAGAGAACAACTAAGGTACTTAAGGAAATACAATACAAGTACCTGTGAATTAAGTAGTTGTAAAATTCTGGCATTTAAGATATGAAGTGTGGTTTTTTTTAAATTCAGTTTATTATTGAATATGTGTGTATTTTCATTTCCTTATTAGTTTTTTTTCTTGCCTGATTTATAGTTTTAGATTCATAATCAATACAAAGTGCCTGCCTGAAAAGTAAATCCCATCTTTGCTCTCAGAACTTTTTGGAGGAAAAAAAGACTCTCTCACACAGATATTTTGTTTAGTTTTGTCTTGCTTTTGCCAATCTGAAATCAATAACCTATTTGTTCCTGGAGCCAAAATGAAGGTATACTCACTAAGAGTGAGACTGGTGGCCTTCAGATGAAACGTTTTGTAGTGATTCCCTACAAAACAGAACGTCATAGCTTTTACCCACCAAGTAGCAATAGGGGCCTGTGAGGAAATACATCTTTTATCATGTTGTTACATACCAATGCAGTTCACTGGCTGCCAGGAGGGCTCCACATGTGGGCTCTTCTGCACCCAGTTCCAGAGGCCTCTCAGTATGGCTACTGCCCACCATTTCAGTGGGAAAAGTAAATCTAACATTTTACCAAAAAGCCTCTTTACTTTGTCAGACAACTGGGAACCTGTCAACAGAAGCAAGTCAAAACACATGAGCTGCTGCCAGGTGGCCTCATATCATTTCTAGGCACAAGGAGTTTTCCCAGATTCCTGGACTAATATAGCTAAAAATGATAACCACAAGGACTGATGCTTGACAGCTTTACTGGAACTAGACTTTTCTGTATCCATATTTTTATTGTATCTTCTAGGTCAAAACCACTAAAAAATTGATTTCTAAGCACCCTCAAGTGATATTGGGTAGTAGTTTCTTCATTTTGCTGGGAGGGGGAGTGGAACATCAAGCCACTTGTTGCATTTCATACAGAAGACCAGTAGCACAGCCAAATATATAAGCTAGAAGCCTCACTGTCTGTCTGGCAGGGTGACATGAGCACTTGAAAATTTTACATTGTCTAAATGACAACTGAGATAGCAGCTTTGCATCCTTATCAGAGTCATTCCAGATGAAACCATCCCACAGAAACAACACTGCTTGATTAATAAATAAGGAAAAGCTGTGCTTGCCTTCATTTCTTCTTTCTCTATATCCTTAAAATCTTGTCAGAAGCCATACTAATTTTTCTCAAATGTCTACATCATGGCTAGACAATGAAGTCTGCCCACCAGTGAAACCAACATACACAATATTAATGAAATGTTCTACAAAATAATTTAGTGATCACAGTTTAAGAACTGGAAATAATCATGCTTTTTTTTTTTATTGCTGGCTCTAAGCAAAAAACATTGTTCACTCATAGTTTTCTATCCCCAAAAAGCTGCTAATAAAACTGGTGCCTGAGGACATATCATAGCTAGCTCCAGCTGGGAAGCAACAGTCAATTTAATCCAGTACTGAAGCTGAACTTTCAGCTGGCTTGGAGTACAAGCAGATAAACCTTATACCTGATCAGGACATGGGTCATATCTATATGAAGTGCCATGTAAGTTTGTCTTCCTAGAATATAAAATATAGACATATTGTTGCTGAGGTGTATTGTCCATCCTCTTACATCTTTTCTCAAACTTCTAATTCTTCCTAAGCTCTCTATCAGGAAGATAGAGAAAGGGAAGATTAGGGGAAGATTTCTCCCAGCTAGTTTCTAAATTCCTCTCAGTAAATACTACAAATGGTAGGTTATTTCTCTCTTATCACAACACAGACTTTATATTATCCACACTATCTCATCTAGTATTCTTTGCTTCAGGCTGAAATTCCTGTGCCCTTCCTGCAAACTGCAGCCTTTGGAACACGTGGCTGATTGCACATGCGCCCCGTGAGGTAGGAGTAAGCTATAAACAAAGAGGATCATATTCAAACACATTCAACAAATAAACCAGATATACAGAAGCCAAAATTACACAGCTGAGTATTTAACGGGCATAAATCTGTGCCCACACAATAAAAGTTAAGGTTGAATACCCTTTAAAAATGTATTCAAAATAAATCTGGAAGCCAGAAAACAGTAACTGAATCCTTAGTGTGTCATTAGAAATAAAGGCTCTAAAACTTTCAAAAATATATAGTGTTATCAGGAGCATTCACCATTGCCAACTTAATCCTTTTAGAACTATTTCTTCATACTGGCCTACATTTTGCCACCATCTGCTCTTGCATACATCTCTCATACAGGGTTGCAAAATACGCTGTTATTCTGGTAAATGATAAGTGTCATTAATGCTAAACACACCCAGGTAGTATATGTGCATAAATTCTGGAAATAGGTTTTCCCCCACATGGATTACAGCAGTATCATGTCCAAGAGCTTGTGCACATAGAGCTAGAAACACTCATCACCTTTTAAAATGGAGTCTTTAAAAGTGATTCAAACTGGCATACAGTAAGTTAAAAAAGAACACTTAAGGTCACATACTGTCTCTACAGTTTCATCCGTTGGCAAAAATGACAACTGTCTATATTAACGAATCCCAGTGTTAATGTCTATATCTGTTTTTTTGTATTTTGTAAATTATAGATTCCAGATACTCATATTTAACATACATTTTTTATTAGCTCTTAGGAGAACATGGCCATATATCCAGACTCTTCTGCAACCAGAACATGCAGGAACTGAATTCTCCCTATGTTCATATTAAAAAGTTCTGTACTTCTATACTACAAACCCATGATTTGCATCACAAATTTCAATTATAGGCATATCTTGAACAAGATGGGACCTATGTATTTAGATGAGATGTTATTTCTCACAGTTTAATTTCCTGTAATGATACTTAATCTAATCCAAGTACTATAAAAATAGCTTTTTAGATGAATACCCGCTAACCACTTGGTTTAAAAATGGTAATTTTGATTATCTGTCACTTGCAGAATGTGCATAGATAATTCAGTCCTGTCCATAACTGACTCCTTGAACAACTCTCATTTGTACTGTGATTATGAGACCATATGCCCTCCATTTACTTAGGCTTTCATACAAAATACCTAATTCCTGGCACAATTAGTCATAATGTATCCAGAAATTATATACTCCTTTCTTTTCTTTCAGTATGACTTCATTTCTGCATGGGAAAAGATATTGTTCAGGTCAAATATTTGCTGAGTAGCATTTCTGTCTTGCTCTGTTCTCACTGCAAAGCTAGGCTGCTTACGGAATTTTTATTGCTGTTAAATAGATAGATAGAGTTAAATAGAGTATCTACCTAAGGAGTTCGATAGCTTTCAGTAAGATTAGGTACTCTGATTTTATGGATATCAAAGCAAATTACAAGGTCCACTGAAGCAAACAGACATCTCAAAGTCCATCATGTAGACAGAGAATGCAAGGCTCTGACAGACAGGCAGACAACGACGCTCATGTCAGAACCCAAGTCACAGGCAACAAAACAGGACTCAGGTGCCTGGAATTTCCTTTTCAGGCTTTTAAGTCTTGATGTAATAAACCCAAGGTCATTCTGTTGAAAGACAACGAGATTGTCTTGCATATATGTAAGTACACATTAAACACACATGTGAGGGAGAACGCAAGTCTATACGTCTTACCAGTAATGTGTATTTCTTCATTGCAGCATACATATGTAGAGTTGCTATATATAACTTTTACTTCAAATTCTTATAGTATTTAGCATTTAGCTCAGAAAGTTCTTTTGAACAATATCAGAACCAATTTTTTTTTTAAGTTATATTTACCTTTATCTTATTATTTTATTTTTATTAGAAACCTTCTTGCTGTCTTATGGTAACACTCAATGTCATCAAACTGCTGTCAAAATAGGGATACAAGTATGGTATTGATTCTCTTCTTCCCATCAACAGGCGATGTCTGGCCCCTTTTCTGGGAAGCAGGGCTCCAAACACATAGTAGTTGCTCTGGAGGAAAAGTGAATACTCCCCCCCATATCATATGGTACAGAATATCCCTTTGGTCAGTTTGGGTCATCAGTCCCAGTCATGTCCCCTCCCAATATCTTGTCCACCCCATCCCACTGCAGGAGGAATGTTGGAAAACAGCCTTGGTGCCGTGTTAGCCCTGCCCAGTAGCAGCCACAACACGGGTATGTTATCAGCACCTTTCCAGTGCAAATCACAGCACTGAGAGGGCTGCTATGGGGAAGATTAACTCCAGCTCAGTCAGACCCAATACAGCCTCCAATATGGAGGAGGAGGCTGGGGCACTTACCTTGTGAGGGGAGGCTAAAGGACCAGGGCTGGTTCAGCTTGCAGCAGGGATGGCTTCATGGACATCTAGGAACAGCCCCTTAGTGCCTGCAGGGAGGTTGTTGAGAAGTCAGTCAGGCTGTTCACAGCAGTGCACGGAAAGGAAATGAGAGGTGATGGATATAAATTAAAACAACATACAGGTTGGATATAAGGGAAAACTTTCTAAGCATGAGGACAGTCCAGGAGTGGGACAGTTTTCCCCAAAAGACTGTGCAGTCCCCATCCCTGGAAGTTTTCAAGACCAGAGTGAAAAAAGCCCCTGTCAAACAGGTCTGATCTCAGAGGTGGCTCTGTTGCGCGCAGGAGGTTTGGTTGGAGGCCTCTTGAGCTCTCTTCCAGCTGGAATTATCAGGGTGATTTTAAGTTATACGAACTAGATTCTTTTTGGAGGAAAGGCAGGCATGCACTAAATGCAATCTAGCAAGTAATGTATCCATAAGGGTCCTAAGCAGAGACCTCTGTTCCTTCAGATGACTTCAAACTGCATATGTGGTGAGGACATTTGAATAAGGGAACCAGATTAAATCTACTTCACCATAACACTGATGATGTAAATCACCATAGTGCTGTTGGGAAGTGCCATTAGGTATTTTTGGTTAAAAAAAAAAGATTAACGCGAGTCATCTCCACTTTCAGCAAGTAAATTAGATTCAGTTTGTTAAAAAATGAGATTAGTATGCAAAAATTTTCTAAACATGATAAAAGTTGTAGGTCGCTGCTTTACCATCCATGCATCTTTCCAAGACAGCCTGTGTAACTATCAGCAGTTCCTATGGGATGGCTGAAGCACAATTACATGATAAACTAAGAGTGTCAGCATTGAGGATAGAATGAACTTCAGTCTTCAAGCTAAGTATATTCATGATTCACCTCAATGGGAAATTTTTCACTCAAAAATCCTTCCCCCCTCAGTTTAGACTGACTGAAACATTTTCCAAATCTGGAATCAAACTGGGTGGTAGTGTTCACTGTACAACTAAGGAGACTTTGGTAATATTTAAAGAAAAAAAAAAAAAATCTTTGTTTTTAAAAAAGCATTTTGGTAATGTTTTCCTTCAGAAAAAAACAGTTTTCAGTTAAAATTCTTATTTTTGACTTAAAAAATTTGGTTTACCCTACTTGAAATCAATTCTAAGAATTTCTTTAACCTAAGCTATTTTTTTCCTGATTTTTTAGCTTGGGAAAAAAACCTGACGTTATCATTTGTTCACACAACTGCAGTGTCCTATAGCACTGGCTGCAATTTCCACAACGGTTACCCTTAAATGTATATGCTTGATATAAGAATGTTGACAGCTCTGAGAAGTTAATCAGCATGGAATTTGCTAATTAATGTATAGATGAAGATGGTAACAATCATATATATAAAGACTTTAAAAAATGTAATGTAATATAAACTCAGAGACAGCATTAAATATACCTTGATTAAATAATTAGTTAGTACTCTTGTATTCTACAGTCTTACAGTACTCTACACTCTAAGTACAGATAAGCTCAAAATCCCCAAAATACAGGTTGATATCTTCTAGAAATAGTGTCATGGTTTAGGGTCAGGGTGGTCCCTTAGACCTATAACAGATGCTCTCTGTTAACCCCCCTCCCTACGCAAAGGGGAAGAGAAAGGGAATAAGGGAAAGAGACTTAACGATTAGAAAAGGAGACTAGAACAGCTTCAATGAAAATGAAAATAATAATAATAATAAATGAAATATATACAAATATATACAAAACCAGTAATGAACCCAACCCCCCTGATGGTAATTCCATCACCGTCACCACTGATGCTGTGGAGTAGGCACTGGGAGAGTCCCAGACTGGGTCCAGCAGCGGACGGGAGCTGTGTTCAGGAGCTGGATTCTGGTACTGGATTCAGGAACACACAGTTCAGGATCAAAGGCAGAATGGACAGAGTCCTCCGGGGGTGCTCCGAGGAAGAAACCGAAAGAGGACTTGAGCCAAGCCGAGCCAAGCTGGCAAAGTGGGCAAAGAGGGCAAAGAGAAGGGAGAGGAGCCACAGACCCTCTGGATCCCTCAGGTTAACACTGAATATCCCATATATGGGATGGAATCCCTAGCTGGTCAGTTCGGGGTCACCTGTCCTGGCCGCTCCTCCCTGCAGGTGTGACCTTTCACTTTCTGCACCCCACAATGTGGTACACAAAACCCAGCAGGGGCCTTGGTCTGCACACCAACCCTTGGTACTAGCTCTAAACATGAGGTGTTATCATTGCTGGAAGCAGATGCTGCCTGGAAAACCACGCTGCTGACTTCAGACAGTGCAGTGAGTTAGAAAAACTGAGCTGAAAAGTAAAATCACTGAACAGAATCAGTTCTGTTCTGACAAGGACAAATAGAAAAAATCATCCTCTCAGTAAATATGAAATAAAAAAGACAGTTTTGTGTAAAGTATTTCAGGCCTACAGTTTTATCCAGTTCTAAAATTAATAAGCCAGTGACTTATAGGGCTCTTACTTTAAAATTTAAAAAATTTTTTTTTTTTTTTAATATTAGACATTGGAGGTTTTCCTTTACTTTCTGCCAGACCCTGAATCTTTCCTTGTATATC
>WUAM01000431.1:69358765-69393293 GCA_024336885.1 Actenoides hombroni | reverse complement strand
AAGCAAAAATGACAACTTGTGTAAATTATTTCAGGCCTACAGTTTTATCCATTTTTTAAATTAATAAGCCAGTGACCTATCAGGCTCTTATTCACATTACATGGTTTTTTAAAATTTATATTTTTTTAATATTAGACATTGGAGAAACTTGCCCTGGTCAACCTCTTGCCACCTGTAGTTCAGTGTTGATATTGATGTGAGAGTATTATCTACTGTTTATCACAAGTAACTATTAGTCTTTCCTTGCTCAGATCATAGTTGGGTTCATATCACCATAATATCGTCTTTTCACTTCTTCATTTATTGACTAAATATAAAACTGCAGGTTTTTTCACAAGAAAAAACAAAATAAAGACTGTATTCATACTTGCAATGCAACACAGGCAAGGGAAAATGAACAAAATCACTTAAATTTGGGTCTCACCAGGTGTCTTTCTTCCAATTACTGGGGTTCAGGGCCTCTGGATCACTGCTTGATGTTATGCCTGGAATGCCCTACAGTAAAAGAGACACTGCCAGGAAAGTGCCCAGGCAGACCTAAGAGCCATCAAGCTGAACTTTAATACTGCCAAAGAAATTCTGCCATTTATGAAACTAATATGTGTCCTCATTCTAGGCACATTCCCTTTTGTTCCTGTTTATATTAAATTCTCACGGAGACTTATCTAAACTGTTAGCATAAAATATGTGATTATAACAAAAATACTCCATACAAATGAGCATCAGTGTCTACACAGACTGACTACTGAAAGGGAAAGAATTTTGTCTTTTTTTTGTTGTTGTTGTTTTTGTTTAGGTTTTTTTGTGTGTGTGGTTTTTTGTGGGTTTTTTCTTGCACCTCTTTGTAGACAAATTCCCTCCAGAATCACTTATTAAAGTCTTATCAAAATTTATTCCTTTCTCTTCTTTTGTCATACTGGAATAGGAGTATTACATATTTTACACAAATTATTATTATCCACAGCATTTACCATCTCCTGAAAACAAAGAAATCATTTCTATTGATGATTCAGTACAATGCAGAATGGGTTTGTACAAAATCTTTTCTACAGCATTAAAGATTTTTTTAATGCGATAATTTTTTACATAAGCTCAATATTTTGAATTCAGCTGAGGAATCACTTTGCTATTTATTCAATAGTTTTCTATTTCCTTTAAGGAATAAAAGCTTTCTCCTGTTTGCATGATTTAATACCAATAAATTCAACTGCTACTGAGGACGGTATAATCCCCAAAGCCCAATGGTGAAAACATTTACTTTGTGTCCTGAAGACAACAATATGTTCTCAAGAAGTCTGTTCCTTAATATAATTTTTACTCTCAGTACAAAATCAGTCTTATTTCATCATGTTGAGATCAGTTACAAACTTTCTAAGTAGATATACTATCATTACATTCAAATTAATTTTGGAATCTTTCCTGAAAACAGAATTAAAAAAATGATACCTTTGTGCCTTATGCTGGAAAGAACTGGCTTATCACAATTTCAGTGTAAATCATTGGGAATTAAGCCTGCTTATCTCACTGCTCTGTTGTGAATGTAACTCAAAACAAGTAAGGAAAAAGAGCATCATCATAGTCCAAACAACACCAAGACACACACACAAATTTTTCCACTCCTGGGCTCTCAGAAATATTTGATATTTGCAAAAGTGCAATAATAGAAATCATATTACATTTCTACAGCTTTTCTACAACTTGAAGATAGAAGTAGTCCAAGTGAAAACACTGTTGTACCATTTTAGCCTTACTATACTACCAGTCCCTGTAGTTTTACATTTTTGTAACAGAGGAAAAGACTAAGATTATTAAAATCTGCAATATTTCTTCAAGTTCAATTCAGATGTTTTTCAAAGAAATGTTTTCAGCAAAATATATATTCACACATAGCCATCCCCAAATTTTTATGTATATTTTTATTCCATAGGTCCACCATAAAATTTGTGACTGGAACCAGAAAGAGCACTAGATAACCATTAGCCTGCTATTCAGGGAATTCACTTGGACCATATAGCAGTACTTCTGGATGAGAAGTATTGCATTACCAGAAGCACAGACATTTTTTCAAAAGCTCACATGCAGTGACAATTTTGCCTTCAGCCTTTAGCTTACTTCGGTCATTTTGTCTTCAGAAAAGATTCCAAGTCTATTAATGCATTTTTTTATTATGATGTACATTCTTGAACGGGCACCCTACCAGCAATGGGTCTTGCATTTCCAATTGTTTGAGAGAGGGGTTGAAAAGGGTGGTGAAGGTAGCAAGATCAGTGGAAGGAAGACAATGCTAATATAGCCCATTTATGCTCTTTCAAAAAGACATTCTGCTGCATGGAGCTTGCAAAGAAGCAGTTTACACCAGCATATTGGTGGACTTTTATGTACCACCTAAGGTGATGGACAGCATCACTGTCCCAGCAATCTAGACAGTATATGGTCTGGTTTGACACATTAAATGTAAACGAGTAAGTATACAAAGAGAGGCAAGGCTAACTCATTGAAGTGGATTGTCACATGGGGGGAGATGAGCTAAGCACACATAAAGGAGCCTGGCTAAAGAGACTCTGGGGCAGAAGAGGAGAATTGTGAGTGGTCGAGCATATGGTAGGATGTTCTGTGGGTTTTCTCGGGCCAATGAAATTCTGTGTCTGGTCTAGCACATGTCAGCTCTTTAAAGCACAACTGACTCGTGACCAGGGGCCCCTTTAAAAATGATATGGAAACTATAGAAAGCAACTGAGAGAGATATGAGAACTCTAATTCAACAAAAATCTGTGTTATTTAAAAGAAAACTCTAGGTCCTAGACACCAGTTCAGAACTGAAAGGTATGCCTAAAGGTAAAAAGAGAAAGGAACAATTTTAAAATTAAATTGTGTAGTAGCATCTTCATTGGACCTTGATTAAGCCACTGAATCAGATCCACCCCCTAAACATTATTCATTCTCCAACGGAGCAAAATCAAAGACCAGAAAATATCAGAGACAGAGGAAGGCAGGAAGGAAGAATATGTTTGTATTATATTGCTAATCATCAGTGAGGCTGAAAGTAAAGTTCTGGGTGTAACAAATTCTTAAGACATACATGAGCATATTAACTGCATGATGCTGAGTGTGAGAGCACATATGCTTACATTCACATACATACATTTGTTCATATAAAGTTTCCCATATTAAATGCTAAAGCAGTTTCTAAGAGGCTGTTCTAGTGTTTTATTGCTTATGAAAACCATGATTATTGTGCATATCTACTCTATTGAGCTCTACTGTATACAAGTTGTCACTGATATTCTGTGTATACTTTGTTCAGGGAAATTCCACTATAATACACTAAAAGCTAAGAATTTCAGACCTTCATTTTCTTCTGAGACCCTGAAATTTCACATTTTATATATCATAAAACTCTCATTTTATCGTTAAACCGTGCCTGATTTATTGTGCACTCTGATTACCTGAACAAACTCTTTGCAGTCTGTAGCCATTATCATTTGCCTTGCCTTGCCTTTGCCTTTCCTCTTCTGCCTTGCCTTTGCCTTTCCTCTTCTGCCTTGCCTTATTTCATAGCTTACATCTGGAGGCAGATGGCATTTGAAACTGAAATGAGCAAAACTGGTCTGTTGAGCTCAAAAATGAGCTCACATATACAATTTGTGCCTGTGAGTAAATATGCAGTAAACTCATTCAAGATGGTCTAGACCAATAAATCATAGTTAAGAAACAGCACCTGCTTTCTTTTAACAAATAGCTACATAGAATTTGTTCCTTTATATAGGTGAAATCCTTAAAATGGATATGGTTCCAGAGATCCAACATGCTTCAATCCCTTTAAAAACAAATATTAATTTCTACTTCATTACACTGATCACAGTTCTTTGCAGACAATTCTTTTTATTTTCTTGGATATGATTTTTGCTTTCCACCCGTAAAAAATTTTTTTGGAGTCTCAAATGAACTATTTTAATCCCAGACTCTGTCCTTCATTAATCTTTATCTGTCAGCTGCTTTCAGCTGGATATGCTCCTGGATTTTGGCTACAAAGCTATTCACTGCTGGTTCTCTTCTCTCTTCTCAGGTTAACATTTCTTTTGATAGATAATTCTCATTTCTCTATCCAATTTTCTCAGAAGACCTCCTATGATTTTTCCCTATGCTCAGAAAAAACATACTGAAGAGAGGAGTCCATATGGAGAGGAAGGATGGAAAATGTCTCATCTAATGAGGTGAAATTCTCTCTGATCATGATCTAGATACATGAAGAAGAGGGTAAACTGTTTTTTATGAGGTATCAGTCTCTTTAAAAGACGCAAAAAATGGAAAAAAATGATAGCACAAATAATCTCTTTATAGCATGCAAGCCTAAAAGAAATTTTACAATTATTAGTAAGATTTCATGTACCACCTATTACCCACACCTCTCTGTTCTCCAATACACTTTGAAATTAAATTAGTCTAGGAATATTAGGCCTCATGCTCCCCAGTTTAATTAGACAATGACTACATATCATTTATTGCCAGTGACATTTCTTAAACCATTTTAATTTAGAGTTTCTATTCACTTTTAAACATCCCACTGAAAGCAAGAAAGTTTTACCATCACAGTCACTTTAAGAAGCAGCATACTGGAGTAGACTATGGGTAGGATGATTTGAACAAAGTGCATTTCCATGTCTTCAAAGAAAAAACAGTTAATGTCAAAACCTGCTTCATAAATTACCAAAACAAATGAGGTAAACAAACAACAATGCATAAAGAATTATGATTTCTTTCAGCTACGTTGCAGTATTTTCTTTTCTTTAAGGGGAACAGGAGTATTTTGCAGAACAGTGGCAAATGTAACTTCATTGTGTCAGTGATGAGGTGGCATGATAGTATTTTACTTCTTATAAACAATGTTGATTCTGAAGTCCTTGAATGCATTAAACCAAATATTTTTTTAATTAAAAAATACCCTAATGACAACTGAAAATTACCATGTGCAATCTGATGGTAATATATTAAATGTACAAGAAAACACTGGTATGGGGAATTTCTTCATTTATCTGGGGCACACTGATTTGTGGACTTTGAGGATGACACAGGATGAGGCAATCACTGGGTGGCAGAGCTTAAACAGACAATGTCAGACAATGCTAGGATGACAGCCTCCCACACAAACACAAACACACACACATGCACACACACAGTGCAAGGTAAATCATAAGCTATTTTATTAAAATTGATAATGCCATATTACTGTAGTAAGGATATAAGTGAAATCAGTATTAGGACCACATTATCTAAAATTATGAACATCCTTTTTGTTCTATTCCTTCCTCTCTGCTTTTTCCCTCACTTTCAAACTACAGTTGGCCCCTGAAATCTGTTCTGTAGTTTTATACCATTAATATATCCAATTCTGATAAAGAAATACATGTGTGATAATAGGACAATATTTCTCTTAGTATCTAAGCAACAGAAATGATACAAAGTCTTTTGCCTGATTTATATAAACTGACTTAACTGAAGTCGATAGACTTAGCTGTACAAGAAGGGAAAGCAGATTTTATTAATAACATGGTTCATAAGAACAGAAATTTAAGGAACAGGACATGGTCTCTCAAATTGATGGGAAAATATTAAATTCATTAAGATACATTACCTGAAGCTAATGGAAATGGTCACATAAAGTTGTAACAATTTACCTTTGCCATGAATTTTGTGTTAGACTATCACAGTCACTTGTATCTTTTAGCAGCACAAAATACTTTTACTTTCCTTGTGTCTTAATGAGTTATCATTAATGTCCCCTGCTAAAAATTCCCACCTACGCTGGCTAAAGAATCTATTTGATTCAGAGATGTATGATTCCCTTCTGGCAAATTAGTGGTTTGGACTCTTCTCTAGCTGGTTAGTATGAATTCATAAAGCTAAATAAGAGTCATACAGGATTCAGAGTTGGTGACTCACTCTTACTTCATTTATGTATGCATAACTACATTAATATCTGAATTCCACACAATTGTTAATATATTTATTTTCACAACAGTCTTAAAACAGAAAAGAGCTGTTTTCCTCTATTCTGGGAACTAAATTCTAAAAACCAGATTCACAAAAGTTCTCTATCATCAGCCAAAATTCACAGCCTGAAGTTAGACTTGTTGCCCCCCATGGAAACACAGGCATTACAGATGCCCATGAGCTGGCAGGGAACCACTGTGCTAGCTAAGAAAGAAATGGCTGGAAGTATTTGATCTTTACTTGAGCATCCCACTTATACTTCACCTCCCCACCCCCCTCCCAAAATAAAATAAAATAACAGTTATTAATATTACATGAGAAAAGTCACAAAGATGACCCCATGAAACAGGCAACAGAGCACTCACCTTGGAGATGATCATGCTGTGTGACCCCTTCCTGCCTGATGGAAAACAGTATTTGATCTCAGCTTCTTTATATCCCAGGAGTGTCCCACAGCAAGAAAACTACTGGGCATTCCTGCAGAGGGATTTCCCACTTCTAGAGAAGGGAAGATTGAGAGGAGACCTTATTGCTGTCTACAGCTACCTAAAAGGAGGATGTAGTGAGGCTGGTGTTGGACTCTTCTCCCAAATTACTAATGATAGGATGAGAGGAAATGGCTTCATGTTACATCAGGGCAGGTTTAGATTGGATATTAGAAATAAATTCTTTACTGAGAGAGTGGCTGGGCAATGGAACAGGCTGCCCAGGGAGGTAGTGGAGTCGCCATCCCTGAAGGCATTTAAAAAACTAGTAGATGTAGCGCTTGAGGCTATGGTCTAGTGGTTAGGGAGATGTTGGGATGAAGGTTGGACGTGATGATCCTAGAGGTCCTTTCCAACCATAATAATTCTATGATTCTATGAACTTAGTTCACATGTATAAATAAGTAATCTTTATTGCCCAAATTAATCTTTAAAATATAAAGCTCTGCAATCATTTTTGTGGCTTTTAGCCTATGATTATTAATATAAAACAGCTTCATCCAGACAGGCTCAGAAAGACTCTTTCATTCTCCAGTATCTTAAGAGTCTGGGACCAATGCAGTATAGAAAATGTCTAAACTAAGTCAGTGGAGAGCCATCTAACCAGCTATTTATTGACTCTCAAAGCCAAAGAGGGGCCAGATGTGATATAAGATGCTTCTTAGATTGACTTCTCTAGGTAAGATCTAGTTTTGTGAAAAATGCTGTGATTTCAGTGTAAGGTAGGGGTAAAAGAAACTCAGTGGCAGCAAGTTATTCAGCCAGTTAGCAATCTATAAATTCAGACTGATGAAAACATGGAGTACATTTCTCCATAGTACAGTGCTCCATGCTGGAAACAACATCACTCCTTCTGCAGGGAGATGCAGCTCAGGCAGAGCAGTGAACAAGCATGGCTTTTCCCTAAGATTCCAGACAGTTTGTTAGCAATGAGCTCAAATATCTCTGCATAACACCCACGTGAACTATTTAGCCTGTATTTATCCTCTGGAAAAGATGGTGAGACACACTCAACAAACAACCTACCCTGGATCCATTTAACTCAAAATCTTAAGAATCATGTGCATTAAAAGAGAACAGGAAGCTGCCATAGTTCATTATGATACATTAGAAGTGACAACAAAACACAGTTATGTTGAATCTCCAGCCCTTTATCTAAAACGTGTTAAAAAAATCCAAGCTTCTGTATTCTAATCAACAGATGCACATCTAATTTGTGTTTTAATTGGAAAAGGGAAATATAAAAATGCAATATTGCCAGTTAAACTTATCCCCATTAAATCCTTCTCTGAGATCACACAAATCAGCAAACACCTCTTTCTCTTTTAATCAAAACTGCAGGTGGCACTAGTAACTTCTGCTGTTCTAAGATGCTCAGTGCCAATGATTCAGCCTGCATAATTTTATTTGGAAAGGAGGATGTACACTTTAAAAAGTCTGCACTATGAAAAGATTCCAAATGAGCTGACTCTCTTTCAAACCAAGTAGCCAGCTGGAAAAAAAAAAAAAGTGGTCAATTCAGCTTCTGAGGCAACAGTGAGCAGTGGAAGTGTCCCTTCTGTAACAAAGCAGTTTCTGAGCAGGTTTTTATACATAAACTGCCTACCAAGCTTATAACAGGGCATAGAAAGACTAAACATCTGCCAGTGTATGTTCACACTTCTGGAAATGAATGCACATTAACAAAATATTCAAAACATTTAAACGTGATGTTAAAGCAAATATTTCTGCATTTTACACTCAACCTGGAGAGCACTGTTTCACTTGACTACTACCATTACTGAAACACTTCACCTTTTTTCCTCACAATTTCTTCAATGGAAACACCTAATTGAAATTCAGAGAAGTGTTCATTGATAAAATGAAAAGACACTAATCAAGGAATTCAGTGATTATATCATGCAGAATGATAAAACTCCCTCAACACTTCAAATCCTTGTTGTGATACACTAGCAGAAAGGGAGCTAAGAAACAGCTCTATTTAGTCTTAGCAGGCAAGAGTGAAGATGCATGCACATGATTACTGATTTATTAAGGCTTATTAAAAGCTTCTCCCACAGGGCACAAACACAGAGACTAAATTCACTAGATGATCCATAAAAATCACTCTGAACTTTAGCTGAAGGGGACTATGTCACCACAAACATGTAGAAAGAAGCATGTATATAAATCTTTCGCCTTTGTCCTCTCTTTAGGTATGCCATTCAAAATGATACAACTCATCAGAAAAGGAGTAGTCAAAGGAAGAAAGATTAGTGACAAATCACTCCCTCTGTTAAAATTTATGGGAAAGATATTGATTTCAAAGATTTAACCTCAGCACTCCAAATGTAAATATATTTGTAAGAAGAAATTTTTTTTTTTTAAACTTTAGGATACTTCAAAATTATGCTGCTTTCTGTTTTGTTTATCTGGACAAAGGAAAAAGTACCAGTTGCAAGAGCAGAGTGAAGTTTTTATGACTTACAGTGGTACTTTGAGTGGACATCTTATTGGTCTGAAGAAGAAAGGACTCCTATGTGAAACAGAATTAGAAAACAGAACAGCACACGATGCACTCATTACATTTTTAGATCCCTGACTCGAAATATACGGCATTCATTCCCCTCCCATGAGTGAAGGCCAATCTAGAACACAGCAGGCACATCCTTTTGAGTAAATTTGCCAGTGCCAGCCACATGTCAGAGATGATTAGTGAGGCAGAGACGCCAGCCACATCCTCTGACATCAGAGGTCAGATAAAGGAGAGTGCGACAAAAGCTGAAAAACATCAACCCTCCAATGACGATGTGGCTGATCTGGCATACCTGCTATTCCAGTCACTTCTTAGTACTTCTTTTATTGGCATTACCTGCTGTGAGAAGAGCCTCTCTAGAATTGGCAGCTTGATTTCAGTCTGAGGAAAATAATCATAATATGGTAGGAAAGAATCAGACTGCCAACTCCTGTCTTTCAAGTAGTGAATTGAGTGCAATGCAAAAAGGCAAATAATATTCAGCTCACACCTTTCTCAGATGGAGCAAACACTCCAGATTGCCATAAAACAGGCAGGTTCAGTCTGCTGCATTAAAAGTGTACATTTTTTGTCCTTCTTTGTGAGAAACAGTCTGTAAAACAGATAGGAAAAACAGCTATCACCTTTGGAGCCTAAGAATAATTCTGGAGAAAAGTTATTGTAGGGCTGCTGGGCTACCAAATACCCTTGCCAACCAATATGGCTATCTGATTTTAGCATATGAGAAAGCTGCTTCTATGTTAAGCTGTTCTCCTACTGTGAAGACCATCTTTTATACATGTGTTTTATAAGTAATGCACAGATCATTCGTAATATTTTCCCCCAGTAGTCCTTTTTCCTGGATATTTTTGTATCCTTTTCCATTAAGAATCAATGACATTAATTCTTAAGCATCTCAGAATGGTGTTTTACCAATCATTGTGGCATATCATAGATTCTTTTCCTAAGGGTATGACAACCTATTGTAAAGTCCTGCATCTAATTCCCTTCAAGAGGTTTGAAGACATTGGGCTAGATGTCATTCTTGTGTACAAATCTGAATGGGCTTGCTTGCAGCTCTGCAGGCTCAGGAACCAGTGACACTGAATAGATATTCCAAAGGTCAGGAATTAGAGTTGATCGGACATTATAAAATTTAGCAGTGATTATGGAGGGAAGAAGAAGGTCATTCCTCTTGGATTTTTGTATTCAGGAGGTAGCATGGTCACAACTTTCTGAATTGCCTTTTTCATCTTATTTTTTAAAATTAAGATTTGAACGAAGTAACAAAAACAGAAGCACCTGAAGTCTCCCTTTGCTTTTTATATTATTCAATATTCACAGCATAAAGGTATCTCATTTATAAACAGAACTCTAAGCAGAGATCAGCACTGAAACTACTGTTGAAATTCTTCACCATTAACATATCATTTTTCTTAACTCCTTATTCATATCAATTAACTCTCAGCAGTAGCATAAATCCATTTAATCAACATGTTTATATAAAAAAATTTATTATTTCAACATTATTTTGAATTTAAGGGAGAACGAGATGGAAAGAATTGGCTGGATATTGCATATCTATTTTTAATTAACCCACTGCAGTGTTATTTAAACCAATTAAGCCTTTCTTGCTTTATATTATTGAGCTCACAGAAACAAGAAGTGCTTTGTGCTCTTGCTGCCTCTGCAGAATTAGTCCATTAGCAAGCACTATTTCTTCAGATTGTGCCAGCCTGGCTAGTGCTGTTGGTCAAGAATGCCCTTTCACCATATGGCTGTGCTGATGTTTATGACGGCAAATACTTTCATATCAGCTCCATTCAGACTGAAGAAAAAAGGTTACAAATTAGTAACTTTGACATGGATAACGTGTTTTCCTGTATATTGTTGTATCTGTCTCTGAGTAAAAAAAAGAATCTGAGAAGTCCTAGCTTTCAGCTTCTAAGATACAGTAAGTCCTCATGGTTACCACGTTTTAGTTAGCAAAAGCAAGCTACATAACTCAAATTTACTTAAAACATTTATCATACTTTAAAATAAGTTGTTTTGCAGACCTTAGATATATAACTTGGATTTTATTCTCCTGACTGCACTTTTCTTTCACTACTCACCTCTGGAATCATCTCAAAACACTGTATTCATGATTACCTGCTCATTAGGTCTCCTATTACTTCCTTTTTTCTGTTATGTCTTTTATCAGTCTCAAACCTCCCTGAGGATGCAGAGAACACAGAGAATACAACATCCAGCATTAGGAACATTCAGAGAACTTCAGTAGTGTATTTCAACCAAATAACTACACTTCTACTCCAAGGTACACTTAGAAAATTTAGCTCCATTTTTCCAAATACATACTGGCTCAAGTTCTCTAACACTGCTGCCGAGACACAGAAGGCTTTCTTTGAATGGTAAAAGTGAAACACGCCAGCACAGGAAATAAAATCAGGTTGATGGCACATGCTCAGGTAGAGTTCCCATAAGAATTCAGTAGAATTGTTTATATTTGCCTATATATAAGAAATATAGTAACATGTAAGGTTGCCGTAATAGGTAGTAGGTGTCTTTTAAAAGAAATAGGATTGTACTCTTAAAATATAACTGCAGGCATAATGACAGATATCTATAATGATAAATATCTCACCGTGAAGTCCCTACTCATCTCTCTCTAATTATATAATATTTCAAAATGATTTAATTTGGCTGCCTTTTCGTTATGATTAAATTAATTTCAAACAAGATGGTAGTGACATGATAAAAATAAGAGTATACACATGGAGAATAAGCATGAGCTATCCTGGTTTTATCACAACATGGAAACTGGAGGTTGTTATCTTGGAGGAAATGGCAATTGCTAGGTTGCAGCTTATTTTCCCAGCATCATTTTTAAGTGTCCATGCCATTTTATGCTTTTCACTTCCATGTATCTGTATTAAAACATTAAACATTTGGGAATGTTTCTTATGCCTCTTTTTTTTTTTTTTTTTTTTTTTTTTACAGCATATAGGAATGTGTAGTTATGTGCATGCACTACATATTTTCAATATACCTGCAGATAAAAGACTGATAAACAAAAATGAGAAAATGCTTTAGAAACAAACAAAGTCAGGAAACACTAAAAGAGCATGGAAGTATGCAAATTTCATAACTCTAACAAAATAGAAGAGATTTTGACATCTGGGGGGGGGCGGGGATGGGTTGATTGTATGTTTTAGAAATGTCTGGAAAAATATATTCTCATTTTAATCTTATCCTCTAAGATAGACAAAAATTTTTGAAGCAGTGAAAAGAATAACAAGAACCAGATAAAAAAAATTTGCAAAATCCTTACCCAAGGTGTTATCCTTATCTTGTTGTTAAAGACACAAAAGTTATATTCAATGAACAAGGAATTTCATGATTCTTACCATATATTTAACTAGATTTTTTTATCCAACATAAAGAGTACCAATAATAATCTGATTTTCCTTTGTAAAAGTGATTTTAAATGACCTGAAAGAATTTTATCCATGACACAATTTCTGCTAGAATACAACAACTGGCAGTTGCAATAACCACATGAAACTACTTGTCCCTCTTCATCTATAGTTTCTCAGGTTGCCCAGAGAAGTTGTGGATGCCCCATCATTGGAATTATCTAAGGTCAGGGTGGACAGGGCTTTGAGTAACCTGGTCTAATTGAAGATGCCCCTGCCCTTGTCAGGGGGCATTGGACTAGATGATCTTCAAAGGTCCCTTCCAACCCAGACATTTTTATGAGTCTATGAGTCTATTTATGTTTATCTGTGGCTCCTTTTATTTATTTCTGGAAAATGCAAATTGTGAATTACACTCAAAGAGTTCCTAGACAGCAGAAATTATAAACTTCCAGTTCAGTGTTGTCATCTCATAGCAGCATCCTAATTCAAAACAGAGGATTCTTGGCCATTGTTACAATTTCTGTAAATAACCATAATGTCTGTAGTTGGTAATAGCTGTACTATATAGTTCATAGAATGAAATGCCAATAAAGGCTAAACTGCAGCAGCATTTTCTCTTTCCACATAATAGAACTGAATTTTTTTTCTGCATTTATAAACTTTTCATCCTGAATTATGGCCCACTAGTATTTTACAATGTCACTCCTCCTCCATATCCAATTGCATATACAATGTTGTAAAAGATTATTTCTTGGCGTGGTCAGTAAGGATTCAAAATCCATGGAAAAACTGATTCTGTGTGTTGTTTTCTTAGCCCTGTTGTCACCTTCGTATCGTATTATAATTATGGTGATCCCTCAACAAACCCTCATCACTTCATTTCTGCTTACACAGATACTGTGGATGTCTGTTTCTATAGTCATTGTTGCTTGAAGATTTGTCCACAATGAATGGCCTTGGCTGTCATCAAGTAACTGAAGGTATTTTCCATGTTAAACTCCACATGCCCGAGTCCAGAACACGTGACAGTTTGAGAAGGTTTTTAATGGATATTTCAGTCTATTTGTATTTCTCAAATTCCCATTCCCTAATTCCTAAGCATTCCTTGCAAAGAAGGACAAACAAAAAGTAAGAACAAAATAAACACATTTACTTCAACAAATTTTGTAAGTTCCCATAAAAATTCAAAATAAAGTTCTCAATTTTGGCTAACATATCACCTTTATATTCACCTATAGCTTTATTTGAAGCATTATTTTTGACAAAACTGTGAAACACTTCTCCAGATTTACTGTTGTGGAAGAAATTTGTTTTGTAATGGTTATGTGAGGGGCTAAAGCAAAACTTCATCCAGCTTGCTTTGAGAAAAGTTTCCAAAGAATACAACTTTCTTTTGAGAAAACTTGAAACACCAAGTGTCAGATAATCAATGCTACACTGGAAAGAGATTCATCAGGGAGATAACATGGCCTAACAAACTCAAGGCTTTATAAATCAATGCAAGAATCCTGAAGTAGACCCAATAGTGCAAGGGGAATTAACAGTTCACCAAATAATGATGTAAAAGACTCTGCGTGGGATGCACAGAGCCTGCAGTCAGGTACATTGGCTGAACCAGGTCAGCCCAACAGCATTTCCCTGGAGGACAAGGAAATGTCAAGTTCAAAGATGAAATGCTGTGCCAAGAGCTCAATGGCTTCATACAGGAACAGCAAACATAGCGCCAGAAGCTTCTGTCTCTCCCAGCAAGTAGGAGGATAAGGATGTATATCACCATCTGGATAATGCATTTTTCCAGCTAAATGGGGAAAGGGCAAAAAGGGACATTCCCATCATAGAGTTTTGACCTTTGTTGGACACCAGGTGCCCACTAAGCTGTTCTACCACTCCATCTCCTCAAATGGACCGTGGGAGAAAGATACAATGAAAGCTTTGTGGGTGAAGATAAGGGCAGGGAGAGATCACCCACCAGATGGTATCATGGGCAAAATGGACACTTCTTGGAAATGGGCTTGGCCTTGGTCAGTGGTGGGTCCATCTTGGAGCTGGTTGACATTGTCTCTTTTGCGCACAGGGGAAGCTTCTAGCAGCTTCTCACAGAAGCCAACTCTGTAGCCCCCCCCACTACCAAAACCTTGAAACCTTACCATACAAACCCAATATGTTCATCTAGCTTGCCATTCCATCCAAATAAGAAAAAAAAAATAAAAAAGAAAGAAAGGAAATAAACTGGGAAGTGTGATGAGGAAAATCTTTGCTGCTGCTGTTGCAGCCATGTAGTAAGATACACATTCAAGCTGACATCTAAATCTAAGCTACTCTGAATCAGCTTTTCCCTTCTCACAGTGGAATTCTGTAATAAAAATAGGTAGATAGCTTCTTTAAAAGTATTAATTATTTTCACACAGCTTTGCTTAACATAATAAGAGCAATAATTGCTTGACAATGGATAAAGCTCTATGTCTTCCTTGTATATATATAGTAAATACTGTGCTGTTCTGCCTTTATACTCCATTCCAGCCAGTTATCTAACTGCTGCTTGGTTCAGATAGTAACACACAACACCCTGTATAATCGTACAGGACATAATATAATTTCCCATTACCCAGTAACAAATTCAAGATCCTTCTTGTGCAAGCTATTGTCTCCTATACAAGATTTCTTTAAGAGAAACCTTTAGAAAAATGCTCTAAAATGTGCTACTTGTGATTCCACATAGATAAAAACATAGCAAAGGGGGGAGGGGGAAGGGAGAGCTGGAAAGATAAAAAGCTTTATTCATACTTATTTTTAAATTAAATAGATGCAACAGAGAAGGGTATAAACAGAGGAAACAAACTTGAAAAAACGGATTCTGTACTCTCCTCCAACATAGTCTTTCTGTGTAATTTTGGGCACATTCCATATACTCTCCATACTTCAAATTTCCAAATGCATAACATAAAAACTCTTGCAGCATGTTGCTCAGTAGCAGAGTAAAAAGTAGGTGTCCAAATAATCCAAATAGATGGCCAGATTTGCACAGATGGGTAAAGATTTAACATGAATGGGTTTAACAAAGTGTTGCAGTTACAGGTGTTTGCAAACAAAATTAGCATAAATTAAATCAGAACCTGTAGGAATTACAAGGACCCTGTCATTAATAACCATAATTTTAATGTGTGCAGAAGAGCTTGAACTCTTAGAGAATCTGTGGCAGAGACAATACATGAAACATATGAATCCAGCTCCAAATACCTTCAGGTGAGAAGGATGAAGAGGAGAGACTCCATCATTTTTAAAATCATAGTTATAGCTTTATTATAATATTAATATTATAAGAACTTAAAAGACCATTGAGAGTATGGAGATGTCTATTTTGTATGCACTCAGAAGAGAGAACTTGGTTTAACAACCATAATAATTTATGATTAATCTTTCTCCTTCTCCTATTACTATAATTTCTTCAGAGAATTATAATATACCTATTGGCCTTTTCCTATTCAATAAAGCTTTTCTGGGGAAAGCTGTAGTTACAGTGGACTGGTAATACTAAAATGAGCTCTGTTTTCTAACCCCTTTGGCCTCATTAAACTATTTAAAGTATCTGGATTGATCTGTCAGTAATTTAAAGACTGTGGCATTCTCTGGGATCTGTTCCCTGAGGCAGGCTCTTGGCTGTTTCTTAGAGTCAGTTCCCCCTTCACCCTCCCTCAACCTTGGAGATCACATTTATTCAGATTCACTCGGGAAACTACTATGAGACATATTTTTATTGCCACATTGTCACAGGTGTAGTTCAATCCTCATGCAAAAGAAGGATTAAAAACTTACATCTTCAGAGCTACTTTGTCACTATGCAACTTTGTCACTATGAAATAAATGATACTAAATATTTCTAGAAGAGTAAACATTTTAAGAGTGAAAGAAAGATAATGGGTGTTAAATCTAAAATTTTCTTAAATCTACAGGCTACCTTCTATTATCATGGCTCATTTTAAACTATGGGAAAATTATTTCTTCCCATATTTAAAGACTTGAAAAGGAACTAAATCTACATATATGACAATACTGGCATCAAGAATTAAAAATTCCAGTGCAAATGGAGACATTAATCTCAGCTTGCATATTAAGATACCTTAAGAATTCTGCATCATGAGCTGTCTTAATATGCACCAACTTTTGAACAATAATTTTAATTAGTGACTATATTTTTTAGCCTGTTCATGAATTACCTGAGAATTCAGTTTAAATGAAAAGAAAAAAATTTACACAAAGAATATGTCAAGTCAAAGAATTATATATGTACTCTCTCAGCAAAATGTATACCTTTACAGTATTAGTTTTAAATGTATGCTTTTATTTTTATGTAAAATAAACTTGGTTGATACATATTTTTGGAGTACTAATTAAATGCATGGATTTCTTTTATTGAGTCTGCACCTATGGAGAAATTACATAACAGACTCAAAAATAATCAACAATATCATAAATTAAGTTCTGCAGGGTTATTAGGTACATACAAGTGTGCAAAGACTGACTGACAGGAACTGAAATGCATATTTTAACTATCTAACACACCTCAGAATTAGTGGCAATTGTGTTCCTCTGTGCCTTCTTTTGATAATTTCCTTGCTTAGACATAAATGTTTATCTATAGACATAAATTGTCAGAGTAGGAACCTCTGTGTTCACTAAGACAAAGTGTACCATGCTGCAAAATGAGCATATCCATTACTTCTATGTTAATATCTTGCTTAAATATCTCATGGACACCTGTTCTCAGATGAAAGAAATTCTGCCTACCTCAGGGATGTCATGAAGACTGCTACAAGACTAAAAGGGTTAAAAGTCAGTGGCTCAAAAGTGTAAACTCTCAAATTCAAACTCAACCACACTGTTTTCGGGGTTGTCTTTGTTAGAGCTGATTTTCAGATGCTCCACTTTGTTCCTCTGAGCTATTCCATACATTGTACCAGTGACAACACTTTCAAAACAAGACAGGTCTTCTGCAATACCCAGGTCAAAGCTTTTTATTCATCTCTACTTCCTTCTCAACTAGACCTCAGCTACTGTCTTCTTTCCTAGTCTGTACCTAGGTTTCCTTTTTACTCTATTTAAAAAAAAACAGGCATTTTGGCACACACTGCTTACCTCCTCCCAAATCCCTGAACTCTTGTGCAGTATTATTCAACTCTGTTCATCCTTCTTTCAAATGATCTTAAAAGACTTCAGTGAAGGGCCTGCTGGAAAAGGCTAAAATGTAACTAGCTTTGTTTATTACATGTTTTGATGTCAGGAGACAGTAGAGAACACTTGATTTATGAGTAGTTATGTGGAATCCAGTGATCCCAAGATGTCAAGCTGAAGAATAACTTAAATGTTAGTTTTCCAGCTGTCACCACAAAACAGCTTCATGGACTGATTTTACAGTTTCTAACACTGTGCCAAGTCTCATTGCACCTTTAGAGCCTACATTCCCATTTACATTTGTGTAAATATTAGTAACATACTTAGTATCACCACAAGTCCATTTAGTTCCTTCAGGATAGTGTCCCACTTCAATGCTAGGTATCAAAAAAGGACATAATGAAATCAAAGAAAATCCTTTATAGAAATGCACCCTGCTAGGGTTACCTCTCTAGAGTAATATGTAGTGCTGCAAAGGAAATTACAGAAAAGTGTAGCTTTCAGGTTATAAAAATAAAGAATGGTGTTCCCTTAGGACAGATTGAGAAAATAACAATTCATTTAGAAAGAAAATTAAAGTAAAACCACCACCAAAACAAAACAAGCCAGGGGGAATTAAAAAAAAAAGTTTGAGGCTAAATTGAAAAAATAAAAATAGAAAGCTTAATAACCTAATTTTCAGATTTGGGCAACTACATTAGTATTTTAGAGCTGTAATGGGAGATGTGCTCACAATGGGGTCTTAATTACATGTATCACTTGCTCTTAATTCCCTTTCATTTTATCCTGCACATTAAAGTTAAATGGTATCACAGAATTCCAGGGAATTGGGGATAATTCAACCAATGGCAAAATCAGATTTTTACTGCTAAAAAGCAGGGCTTAATATAGCTTCATAACAATCATTGTAAGATACTCAATGTGAAATTAGAAAATAGTATCCACTAAGTTCCTCTAAGAAATCATTTTTAAAAAGTTAGCAGACTAGATGACAGACACAACAGGAATATCAATGATTTAAGTGGTTTATCAATTGATCAATATCTTCAGTGTCATGGTTTACATACATAGCAAGTGAGCAGAAAGATGCCTGCATTATGCCCATGTGTGCTTTTTCCACTCTGCAGAATCAGAGAAGCCTCATCCTCAAGTACTGTCTATT
This sequence comes from Actenoides hombroni, assembly GCA_024336885.1. NCBI lineage: Eukaryota > Metazoa > Chordata > Aves > Coraciiformes > Alcedinidae > Actenoides > Actenoides hombroni. The sequence continues at coordinate 69,374,573 of WUAM01000431.1, read as the reverse complement.
TTCATTTCTACAAATGTTATGCTGTTGCGAAAGTACAGCTTGAGAGGGGAAAGAAAATAAAATGACTCCACTTCTTCCACTTCTATTAATATTTGTGCCTACAGCCAAAGTGAAGGTCAGCATGCTACCACAAGAGAGGTTTTGTTTGGGGAATCCAGACACACTACAGTCTGGGAATGAAAACAAATCCAAATGTTAGAATGACAAAGCGCATGGGGTAAAAGCACTGCATTATTCTCAACAGTATGTTCAATTTACTTCTAAAAAAGGCACAGCAAAGAATGATCTTTCATTTCTACATAAAAGAATATAAATCCCAAACTATACAACTGATAAAGCAACCAAAACAAAGCAAAAAAAAAAAGGTAGTGACAATTTCTTCATGACAATTTTTCTTCATGAGAAATGCTAAATCACCTACAGGTTTTTTGGGAGCCTGAAAACTGAAATTAAAAACATTGCTTGAGATACATTGGTGGTGATTTTGCAGTTAGTGTGCCACACTTATTCAATCGGAGAAATGTCTGATTACCATAATAGCTTTAGACATTATTATAGATGTGATTTTAACTCTACTGCTCCATTTGGAAGTAAAGCAGTATCTGGCTTCATTAGTAATTAGATAGAACACCATTATATGGGTGGGTTCAGTAAAACTAAGGAAGCACTAGAAACTGAATCATTTTTTCTCCTTTTATGAATAAAATACCTTAAAACCTAGTGAGTTAGAAAACTAAGGCTCTTACCATTTGTCAAAATGAATGTGTAGTTAGAAGTGGTACCCCCAAATTTCTTTTTTACATTTCAATTCAGGTCGTTACATTCTGCTTTATTAAGTTCCTGTAGTAGTTTCAGTTAGATAAGCTATTTCTTGTTTTCTGTTCTAAAGCAGAACTCATAGCAATGATCATAGATGAAGCCATACAGAAGACATTGTTTTGGTGACCTGTAAATAAAACAGGCATATTGTTGCTTAATTTGATCAATATAAAACAAATTTAAAATCTCAGCTAGAATTATATTATCTGGCTAGTTGTATCAAGAAGTTGAAATTTATTGGAGCTGGCTTACCTTTGGCAGAGAGGGGCTGCAGAAGTGCCTGTGGGAGAAAAGGACAAAGGTTGCCTTGTGTTAGACATTATCAGTTCCACAACAAACACACTGCAGGACATAGCCAAGCTCATTGATAAAACTGGTGGCACACTTAGGAAAATATATTTAAGATAAAAAGATTGACAGAGAGAAACAACCCTGAAAACACCAAAGTTGGGAAAGAAGGAGTTACCCTAAGCACTGGAGCAAATATTTACCCGCAGCCCATGAAGGAGATCATGATGGAGAAGGCATTTCCCAGCAGCTCGTGGAGAGGACCCATGCTGACGATGGAGACCCGTGCTGAAGATTGAGACTCCCTTTTTACAAGGAGTCATATAGAAAAGACAAGGGGTAGTAGTTACAAGGTACTCCTGGGAAAATTCTGATTGGAATCAAGAAGAAATTTTTTTACCATGAGAACAATTAGACATTGGAATAATCTCCCCAGGGAAGCGGTGGATTCCCCTACACTGGACAATTTTAAGACTCAGCTTGACAGGGTGTTGGGCCATCTCATTTAAAATATACATATCTATGTATATTTATTTATTTATTTATTTAATTTTTTATTTTTACCTTGAAAGGTTGGACTAGATGATTTTTGAGGTCCCTTCCAACCTGGTATTCTATGATTCTATGATATCCACACTGCAGCCAATGGAGAACCCTATGTCAGAGAAGGTGGACATTCTCCAAAGGAACCGTGGCCCATGAAGAACCCACACTGGAGTACGTTTATCCTGAAAGACTACAGCTTATGGGAAGGACCCACACTTCAGGTTTATCCTGAAGGACTGTGGCCTATGAAAGCCTATGCCTGAGCAGGGGAACAGTGTAATGAGGAAGCAGCAGCAGAGAGGAACTGCTAAAGCCTGACCACAACTCCCCTATTCTACATCTACCCCTGAGTGGTTCATCAGGTAGAAGGTGGTACAAGAGTCAGGAATGAATGAGTTTGAGCCTGGGAAGAAAAGGGGATAGAGGGAAAGTGTTTTAATTTTGGCTTTGTTTCTCATCATCTGAATCTATTTTAATGGACAATAAATTAAACACATGTTTCCCACGCTGATTGTTTTGCCTATGAAGGTAATTGGTCATCTCCTCCTTATACTCTTGACCCACCAGCTATTTCATCTCACTTTTTCCCCCTCTCTGGTTAAGTAAAAGGAGTGACAGAATGGCTGAGTGGGCATCTGGCAGCTGGATGAGGTCAACCCTCCACAACCTTAAAACTAACTCTGCAAAATCAGCAGTGATTCAGAGATCACATTTCTATTAAATTACACTTTTATTCAGTATCACTTGCATTCACATGTATAGGAATTTTCACTCTGAATACCAGACAGTCATGGAATAAAATCTGCCAGACCAGGTTTATTTCTATGAATCATCCTATTTGGAGTTTAGATTGTTAGCAATGTCTTTAATTAATGATATTTTTTAATTCCCCTTTCTATGAGTTTTTTTTCAGGCCATGGTTGTGCTTTCACTATGACAAGTGCTTCTCACAGACATTTTTTCATTTTAGTCTTCAAAATATCTCCTTGTTAGGTAGATAGACACACACTCAGATCCAAAGAATTAAAAAGTAAGGTATGTATTGACTTAAATGTGAAGAAAAGTGGCACAGTTTTGCAAATAAATGTATAAGTGCATGTACAGAAAATATTTGCAAAAAAATGTTATGTGTATATTGATAATTTAGCACAATGTTCAGCAAGCATAACTTAAAATTGCCAAAAATTCAAAGAGGAAAGCATTATTTACCTCCTCTGCTTGGTGAAAAAGAAAATAAAGCTTCTACATGGCTTAATATACAGGCTACCTACCTAATTCTCTTGGAGTCATCATAAGTATGCACAAATTTGGACTTTGGTACCAGATGTAGCACTGTGCTATTTGGATTCAGTGATTTAACTGCAAGTGGTTTTGTTGGGTGGGTGAGATGTAGCAAGTCAAGGAACTGATGTTTACCTCTGGAATACTTCTTGTTAAAAGTGGGAAATGGTGTTACATTTTTGAAGTGAAAACTTTATTGTATACACTCTGTGCCCGTGTTTTTCCAAGTTTTCAGTAATGATCCTTTCCCCAGTTTCCTTCATCTCAACACAATCTAAGAAGGGAAAATTCAGAGAAGCACCATCCAGGATTTCCCAGTTTTGGGTTAGCATTTACGTTAAGCTATTAGGTTTGTCAAGAAGAACCATAAATACATTGTTCTTACATGTTGCTGTGAAACAGCTATTTGAAATGTTATCAGTGCCTAAACAATTTACAAAGCACATCCTACACAAAGACCATTGAAATGTGTGCTGAAAACATTCTTGAAGTTTTGTAGGTTTTGTAGATAAGTCATTTCTAGAGGCAAATTATTTTTATAAAGCCTGGGTATGTCATTTCTATAAAGAATGTTGAAGAGCACACTGAAGGGAACACAGTCAAAGGCAAGAAAATCTCCCACATAATGATTATCATTAAAGAAACTCCTGTGGACCATTGCCTGTATGTTAGCTCTTCACATTTCCAAATTGCTCAGGGAAGGTGACAAACATTTGGGATTTGCAAAAATACCAAAAAGGTGTACACCTCTTGGAATTTCAGTTTTCTCCCTACTGTTCTGTGGTGAAATTCAGGAATATCCAGAAACCTTCAGAATAAAGCTTTCTTGACCTATTTTGTTTGGGTGGGTGGGTGGTTGTTTTGTTTGCTTGTTTGTCTGTTTTTCTTTTTTTGTTTGTTTTCCAAAGAGACCTCAAACTCTGCCATTTACATTTTAACAGGGGAAAAAAAAAAAAGAGAGAGAAACTTTCATGAAACAGAGTCATTAGAAATCTTAGAGAGGAAAAATAAATTGCTTCATTGCAATGATAAGCCTTTTTTGCATGTAATTTATGAAAAGCCAACTGTCATCTAAATTCTTAATTTATAGTGTTCAACAAAATGATACTAACTGAAAAGCATTAATCAACATCACCAACTTAATGTGCTTTGTCAAACTTCTCAGTCTCTTCTGCCAAAGAAGAGCATTTTTGACAAGTAGATTGATTAGTGAGCTAACAGTGTTTGACTGAGGGGAGAGTGTGCGACAGGAACTTTAAAAAAAGATGTTAGCAGTAATTCTATTTGCTCATACACAAGCTGTGTACAATACTATTGTTCTGCAAAATGCATGTCAATAAGACTGATAAATTATAATGTGGTTATAAGAAATTCTGTTTCAAACTTGATCTCATTCTCCTTGTGAAATAATTTATGAAGAGCGAAAATGTGCAACTGATCTGAAACATGCCCATTAGACCTGAATAATAATCAACTGCAGAGTGCTTTGCCAACTCAAAGTGGTATAGAAAAGGTAATCTAGATTCTAGACTTCAAGCTTAAGCAAGCATAATGGAAAAAAACCATACTTGCTTCTACTTTATTAAGTGTAACAGACACTCCAGAATTAAGATAGAAAACAGCTTCTCTTACAAAGGCAGCTTAACTGGGAATCCCTTACTTCCTCAAAACCCAAACAACTACTATTTTTTTTTTTTTTTCTGATTTTCAGGTATTCCAGCTCTTGCCACCAAGATATTTTTTTTTTTCCCTGAACGGTAGTAGGAGAAAAGAAAAAGGAATTTTAACAGAAAAAGCTTATAAACAAGATAACACGTCTGTCCTCTCATGTTACAACGGTGCTGTTTGGGACTAAGACCTGCCCACAAGTATTTTCCAAGACTGAAGCATCCCAAATGGCATAGATTTCACACAGGAAATTCTGTGCCAACCAGCTATGTCTGTGAAAGTATGTGTTAGTATGGGAACAATGGGAGCTTACGGTACTGCAAGTGTGTTATATTCTGTTCATCCTGAGCCCAAAGGGCAGAACAAGGTAAAACTGTCTTGAATTATTCTATTGAAGTATTCTAAGTATCTCCCAAAAGTCAAAATAATATCAAAAGAACAGCTCTTCTGGATCAGACTGAGGGATTTATCTAGCATGTTCTACCTCTGACAGTGGCCATAAGCAGCTATCTAGGGAAGAGTAAGAGCAATGCAAACTATGTAATTCGTTATCCTACTATTTCTTCCTGTCCTTTGACCAGTTTTGGTTCAAATTTCCTGACCATGTTGCAGTTTGTCCATGTAGCAACCCACAATGATCTCTCATTCCACATGTCTGTACTGTCACTCCCTTGAGCCCACAGAAACTTTCATATTTCTCCAACATCTTTCAGGAAGCTAAACAGGTAAAAAAAATCATTGTGGGAAGAACCACTTCTTACCACACTTTTTATGCATCAACTCCTAATGACAGTGACCAGTAGAGTCATTCTCTCTGACAGAGTTCTTTCTCTGAGTGTTCCTTACTTTATATAGATCTACACTAAATTTAATCTGCCATTTTATTGCCCATTTATGCTGTTTCCTAATGTCCTTCTGCAATACTCTCGTTTCAGTTTTAATTCTACCCACCCTAAAGATCCATTTTACCATCATCAGATCTTGTCACCTCACTGCAAATCTACTTTTCCAGGTGATCTATGACCACACATATCCTAGCACAGTGCCTTCCCTGTGCCTTACTGACCTTACTCCAATGCAAAAAAAAAAATAAATACATCACCATTTGCTCATGATATCTGTTCCAAATTTTCACAGAATTTCTTACCCAACTCATTCATTCCCTTTTATGTAATGACCACTTAATTTTCTTACAAGCTTTAGGTGAAGGATTTTTTGAACTACAAAAGGCTGTAAAGGATTTCAGTTTTCAAAAGTCATTTTCTAAGTAGCTTATCAAGACATGCAAGAATCAAGAATGACATGCAATCAGGAATCCCTGTCTCCTATAGCTTCTAACAATCTGCCTGATACAGGCGCTTACAGGTCTGGAGTTCCTAAATTAGAGTAATATTTGCCACCCTCTAGAAAACAGTTTTCAAAGAGGACTTAGGTAAAGGTTTCACATAGCTATTCATCCCAGTCAGTAACTATAAGAAGGAAATTTAGATTAACTACTTTACATCAACCTCTACTTCTGTGTGCCATGTAATACAAATCAGTCTCCACTGGTTAGCCTAAACAAGAAGTTTCTTATCTTTTTTGTGGCCTGTTTAGGGAAGCGTGTAAATTTTAATGCTTTTGTTTCTGTCTTACATGGGATGAACAAAGTGAAGCCTTCATGCTCAGTCATGTCACAAAATAATTAGCAGTCACAATATTTTTTACAGTTATCAAGGGTGCAATATGTCTTATGAATCACTGACTTGGATTAGAACCTGAAACAACAATGCTTCACATTAACAACATTGTAACTCTTAGAAGTGGAATTACTCAACAAGCTACTGGGGGTACTTGCCTGCCTCTAGCCATGTTACTTGCATTATATGATTTTTTCAGTAATATAGCTACAGACTAAAAGTTTGTAGGCATTTATTTATCTGTCCCTCCACCAGAAAGCCATACTTATTTTCTGTTTTGATTTTCTTTTGATTTTTTTTTCTTTTTGCTCTTTCACTCATTATTTAAATTCAAATATCAACACAGTTATTGAGAATCTACATTTGGTATTCAAAATACCCCCAAAAGTCAATTACATTGTTTCCTAGCTCTCATACTCTGTATCTTAAAATTGAAATAATAGCATCTTCCCATGTTTTAACTACAACACCTAGTACGTGTATTTAGAGTGTCTGAGTGCTAAATATTCAGTACCAAAACACAAGAAACCACTCATGTCATTTGGCAGCAGCAGAAGTCTCTCACAGGTCCAGATCTACCACTGGAGAAGTGCAAGAGTCACTGGGAAACGTGGCTGTCAGGGGAGACGTGGGAAGCCAATGTAGACAGATTGCTTCATCAACAGAGCTGTCCTTCAACAGAGCTGTTCTTCAAGAGAAGAGGTATTAAGTATTCCTACGACTGCATCCACTTCTTCAATTTAACTCACAGTGCAAAAAAACCATCCTCTGAGATTTTCTACATTTAGTCCTTCTAGGAGGAGGATAAAAATCTGAAAATCAAACACAGAGAAATGATTTTACACAGCTAAATGAGTCAACAATCTGCAGTAGTCCGTATGAAACTGCTGGCCAGTGTATGTTTTATCCACACCAGTGTGTAACAAGTTTATGTGTTTATCAAGTTAGCTTTCCATAAGAAAGCTCATATTATCTTATGTTTGCCTGGGCTCAGAGCTTTCACATGGACAATTACAATGGGTGAGCTGACCCACATAACCTTGTTAACCTGTAATGAGTTGTTCATATGCCCCAGCCCTCAGTCAAGCCTAGCAGAAATTCCTGGGAAGAGAGCACAGCCCATCTTTAGCCCTCAGCACCTCACTCCACTGAATTACAGAGGCCTGCTGCTAATAATGGAAACTTCAAAGCTACTCAAGAGGAACAGAAACATCTTTCATAGAAGAAAATGTTAGGCAAGTTAAATACATGGCTGTTAGGAAGCTAAGAACAGTGGGAAAAGAGTATAGAAGACTATTATGACAAGCAAGAAATTTATGTATCCTATTGGTCTATATGCTTTATTATCACTAATTATTGCAAAACTCACACAATTATGATTATTCTAGAATCTACCATTCTAAAAACCAAGATAATATCTGAGAACATTCTTAAAGGAGAAGTAAAAAATCTTTGAGTTCATAACATGTGGAAAACACCAGAAAAAATTTCTTCTCTCAAGTGTTTGTAATCAAATATTTTTAAGTCAACCTTGGAAGGGAAGAATAGTATGAATTATGATTTATGAAAGCTGGATTTTTCCTTTTTTAGTTTTATGTGCATTTTTAATGAACGGTCTTTCACATAAATAACCCTCTATTCTCTAGCAGCATTTAAACTCTTTTTCTCTTTCACTGGGAAAAACACTCAAATATATGAAATTCAACTTTCTGTGGCAACTGTTTATCAAAAGTATCACTTTTAAATCTGTATGACTGTCTTGCAATGGCAAATATATCGCAATATATTTCTGATTAAGAAGTAATGACAGGACCCCAAATATTTGGACATGCCTATGAGAAATATTTTTTTAAAGACAACTATTTGCTTAGCTTCAATATGGCAATACTAACAAATTTTGCAGTCTAGGAGAGATAGTTACATGGGTTACAGGGAACTCATGGCTTTCACATACATTCAACTTTTTCTTTGTGTTTTCTGGGCAGCATCAAACAAAAAGAAGCGTGGCCAGAGGGTAGAGGGAGGTGATTCTGCCCCTCTACTCCATACTAGAGAGACAGACAGACACTTCACCCCACCCCTCAGTGCTTTATCCAGCTCTAGAGTCCTTAGCACAAGGCAGACATGGACCCATTGGAGCAGGTCCAGAAGAGGGCCACAAAAATCATCAGAAGTCTAGAACCCCCCTGCTTATGAGGACAAGCTAAGAGAGTTGGGGTTTTTCAGCCTGGAGAAGAGAAGGTTTCAGGGAGACCTTTTTGTGGCCTTTCAGTACTTAAAGGGGACCTATAACAAAGATGATGAGAGTCTTTTTAACAAGGCCTGTTGTGACAGGACAAGGAGTGATGGTTTTATATCTAATCTAAATCTACTGCCTTTTAATTTAAGGAAGAAGTTCTTTACTGTGAGTGTGTTGAGACACTGGAACAGGCTACCCAGAGAACTTGTCGATGTCCCCTCGCTGGAAGTGTTGAAGGCCAGGTTGGATGGGGCTTTGAGCAACCTGATCTAGTGGAAGTTGTCCCTGTCCATGGCAGGGGGGTTGGAACTAGATGATCCTTAAGGTTCTTTCCAATGCAAACCACTTCATGTTTCTATGATATACAAACATACTGGCAAAATTATGGAAACAAAGGAATAATTATTTTACTACTAAAATATTCTACTTGAAAATCTGTCAGAAATTATTGTAGTGAACTATTTTTCCTCTATTACTACATACATGTACTACATACTCTACACATTTTATATTTCATATACTACCCTTAGGAAATCATTAACAATAAATAGAAATATTATCCTTCAAAATCAACCACAAAAAAACCCCGAAAGAGTTATGAAGCGCTGAACATTTAAAAAAAACTAGTGAGTTAAAAGTAGAAGCAAAGACTTCCTTCTTCAATCTTATTTTTAAATAAGAACACCAAGTGGGCTGCAGGGAAGGATCCTGCAACATCTTTAAAAGGGTAGAGCTACAAAAACTTCGTGACTCACAACTCACCAAATTACAGTATAGAATAAAATGTAACCTTATGATTCAGACTGTAATTAGCATCTTAGAAAATGCAGAAGAGAAAATTAGTCAAATACCACAGTCATTCAAGGCCTTTGAAAATAAGGACAAGAACTTTAGAATTACTGCACAAAATTTATAAGATGCCTATCACAAAGAGATTTTTAAAAAGGAGACACTTACAGGAAAGAAATCATGTATTAATTAGAGATAAGAGATTTTACACTGCAAAAAATATCCTCTTCCTAGAAATAATATAAGCGGGCACTTCAGAAAATAAAGTGATACTTTCATTGATCAACAGTTTCAATTTGTTTACACTTAGACAATAAAATCAGATATCATTTAAGTTTTGCCAGAATCAGTATTTAAATGCAAATGAATACCATTAGGCTTCATGGACAGTATGATGCAAGAGCTCTATTTTTGAACAAAATCAAATAATTGTTTAATAAGGAGTGTACCTGCCATTAAAAGTCAGCCTCAGTATCAAAATAAGGACTGAACAGGAAAGGAGATTGTTGAATCTTGCAATTCAAGAGATGTGATCACTCAGGTCTGCACCTGAAACTGAGAAGATGCACAGAAAGTTCACTTGAATACTGTTTCTAAATCCTCAGCACTGTGAGGAGAGAGGAAACCAAAGCCTGATCTGGATGCCTGCCTCATTTAAGAGCAGCTACACAAACACTCTTTCATCGCAAGGCAGCGGCTGCATCAAGGCCTTTCACAGACAGGACCCAGAACAGCCCCACAGATAGAAAGAGGCTGTCAGAAAGCAAAGCAATAAAAAAGCATCCTGCAAGATCTCTCTTACCACTTTCTAGGGCAAAAACATATATTTCTTTGTAACTAATGGACACAGCACACTTTTGTGCGTGCAAAACTTTGCTCACTCTTTCTATATGGTTAATTCACCTGTCCCTGAGGTCAACTGTAGATCTCCCCAAGCTTTACTAGGAAGTTGTATTTAGCAATTGTGAAAAGCACTAATCATATCAAGTGAACATGAGATGATGTTAAGTATAAAGACATTAATACACTTACTAACTTATACTGGTATTTCCAGGAAAATGTAGGTGTTTATAGGATAGGAAAAACATTTCCCACCCAATCCTGACTTTCTATACTTACTATTTCCTCTATCTCATGCATCATCTTGGGTACTAGAAAATGCACATATGCAGTTGGAATTTTTCCCAGAATTGGCTATGACCTGCTTATCCTCTGTAACCAAAACCAACCATCAGGGATTCCAAAAATAAACAAGCAATAATACACTGTTTGGTTTTTTTTTTTTTAAGTGAAATAACTAAGATATTTTGTGATATGGACAGCTAGTAGCAGCTGAAAATACTGTTGTGGTGCATTCTGTCTAATGACAGAATAACATAATACTTTCCTGAGAACAGACATTTCTCCAAAATCTTAGTGAATTTTTTTTGCCTAATGTGACAGTGGGAACTTAATATGGCACCATTATACAAAAAGGAAATAAGAAATTGGATTTTTGGGGAGTACAGCATTAGAACTAAAAATATTCCAAGAAAAGGACACTCAGATAGATACACACAAATTTTCAGTGGGGATTTTGGAAGGGAATATAATAAAGGATAAATCTAATTAGCTTCAAGGAAATGACAACAAAAGATCAGAGAAGTGAGCAGAATGGTTAAATCTACACAGACTTCAAAAGCTTCTCAGCAGAAAAACATGGGAAAAGACTAATGAAGAAAATTAGCAACTGTTATATAGATAGCAAAATTCAAATTTGATTCCAGAATATCATTGTTAGGTTAATTCATGGAACAAGGGTTTTTGAATATAAAAGAATTTTGCTCAAAGCTGTCATAATTAGATCACATATATGCTACTTTTTCCCTTCTGTTCTAGTGAAATGGTGGGGGGTGGGTTGGTGCATACACATGATTCTGGTTCCTATACAGCTGCACACTGGTTCCTTTTTAGCTGTATGCTCGTCATTATTGAATCAAAATTGGAGCTTGGCATTTACAAAACTTAAAAGATCCTGAGGGACCTGAATAGCTCAGAGTTTAAACAGTGATGTGATGCCAATTCTGCAAACTTGTTAGAGATTAATGATTATGAACTATACGGATCAGGGGAAAATTGGAGTTGGAGGACAGTCAATCGGGTAAGATGTCCATAGAAAAGAGGGAAGGATATAAAGTGAAGAAAATATTATACTGCTGCAAGTCCTGCCTGAAGCAAAATATCTTAATAAAATTACTTTAAGACTGTTAACAAATGAAAATTGGTAAAAAGGAGATAGCATAAAATGGGCAACAAAATTTTGTTTCACAAATGTTACTTCAAAATTTAAGAAAACTGCAGATGTTTCATTACAAAAGCTGTCATGAGGACTGCCCTACACCTAGTCTTTTGGGACATACATCCATTACTTGAAGTCATGCTTTTCAATATGAGTCCATAGTCATGCAGCAAAATATCACTGTTGTTTCTGTCTCATCAAAAAGCAAAACTGACCTTTCTTTTAAGTTTACAATTCGTATGATCTTTAGTTCATGGTAGTTTTGTCCAAGTAGTACTTACAGAAAATTGTTCAGTTGTCTGAGTCAGATTTTACATACAAGAGCACCTAGTTTCAAAGTGCTAAAACCTGAAACAGCAATATGGTGACATTAGCATTAATTAAATCAAATAATGTTTGAAAGTGATCTTATGAGGTTTTTTTAGTGGTCTCCAAATATTATTATGTGTATTTTGCATGTTCTATACTACTCACATGTCCAGCTTTCCAGGAGGTGTTGCACATGGAGACAACATGAGCTAAGCAAAGGGCAGCACAGTGGTAAAGGGCATGGCAAAGTGCAAGGAAAACAGACCCCAGATCCTAAAGGGAGATCACTATCTTCCACTGTTGGACAGCTGACAGTAGAAATAAGCCAACTTAATTCTTGGTACCTGAAATCAATCCAACATCTTCAGTATATTAAGATAAAAGACAACTTAGAAAGAAATTATGCCAGATTCTCTTTCATAACCAGATCACATGCAGCCATGCACTTGGAATGGAAATTTCCATCCTGTACTGGTGGCATAGAGCAGCATTCTGTAACAGCTTATCCTGGAGAATGTCTTATTTTACCATTAGAGAAGAGAAAGCTGTTCATCAGATCTTCATGGAAGGATGCACATAGTACAGTCCAGCGAATTTAAAACCTGAAAACCCAAAGTAAATAAATGTGCAATGACAATTCATAACTTTCCCAGAAGACCAATTTGGGAACAACAAAAGGAAGTAAAACCTTTCAGAGCAAGAAACAGTTCATTTAAAAAATATATATATAGAATACATTTTTCCCCTACCAAATTAAAACTCTTATATGAAGACAGAAAAAGATAAAACTTTAAACGTATTCTTAATTTTGATGATACAATATTAAATATCAGATAAAGAAAATATTGATTCAGTGTATGAACCATGAAATAACCCATAAAAACATAGCATAATTGTATGGGAGCCCTATAGAAATGTCGATGAAATGAATCCCGTGGATGTTAACAGAGAATCTCTCTCAAATGTGCTATTAGAAGTCTTCAAGCACTAAAAAGTCCCTAAAGCACTCAACCAAAAACCTGTCATGCGTGAATAACAATAACAAGCACAATAATAGGTGTACAGTCTCCAAGGCTGCTTGGCAAACTACAAGATACTTCAATGCACACACAAAACACAGGAATGGCAATTTAAGGGCCTATGTTTTCCACACAAGTCCATCAACAAAGAACAGATGAGGAAAGAGGTGATGGACTTGGGAAAAAGGTAATTATCTGGGGAGAAGCAGCAGTATTAAATGCTGAATAAGATACAGGCAGCTTTTTGTTGTGTCATTCTAAGTTTTTAGAACACCATACACCATGAACTAATTAATCTTCACAGTTACCTCCTCAAATTCTTTGGAGGGTTTAATCATTACCTTATAAACACAGAACAGAAATATAATTAGCATAATATCAGTAGCAAGGCTGAAATTTGGTCTCAAATTGAAAATATTTATGTCATCATGAAGGGTTCAGAACTACAAATCTCAGTGGAAGTCAGTCCCTTTCACTGACAATCTACTACACTGTGGGGTGCCCAGCTCATAGATATTCTATAGACTTATTCTGGGCATGACTTTTTGGACACTAAAAGGTTTACAATAAAAGCAAGTCACTTTACCCTTGTGATGGCATGGTGTATTTCATTTTCAGATACTACATGATATGATATTGGCCTTAATAAATCATGTATGTCACAAAATACAATGCAACTGAACAGCAATCTCTTAACAGCTTTGGTCAAATGTCCTGGGTCATTAACATTGAGAACAAATTTAGAAGTTACTAAAATATACCTATCATGAAAGATAAAGCTTCACATCTAATAAACACTGGTTGTGTACATGACTGAAGAGTGCTATAGAAAGATATGCAATGAATCTGGATTCTATGGTTCTTCCATTTATAGTTCCACTTGCCATTATATCAGCAGCTCTGCAATCACAGAGGTGAATCACAGCTGCCAGTGCAAGAGACATCTGAGGAATCATCTTACAGCATCTGTCTGCAGCATTGCTTAAAAGTCATTTTCATGTATTCACACGTGACACCAAGATTAAAATTATATTGTTGCCCTTTTCAGATATTTCCCATTGTATGTAACTTTACTGTAGCTATTTTCTCTCCCAGTCTATCAGTGTATACTGTGCAGTATAAGTGAAAACTATAGCAATTAATTGTAGAAACCAGAAAGGAAGCTTGCTTCACTTCTGTCAGTAATGTGCTTTGTTCTCTAAATGAGAAAATTCACTTTTCCAGCATGAAATCTGCTCCCTGAGAAACCCTTTTGTTATTTCTATTAGCAATTCTTGTGTTCTGAAACTGTTGATACAGATTAATTACATTTTTTTGAGAAACCAGCTGCAGATACATAGCCTTCCATGAATGAATCTCTCACTGCAAATGTTTAATATGAGACAACTTTGTTGTTAGTCAGTTTTACACATAATGATCTGAATTCTGATATTTTACCTACTTTAACTTCTTTTGTCTCTTTCAAACTGTGGATTGCATGTAATAAAAATCTAATTGGAAATAGTCACATGCTCGATTATGGGTTAGCTGCAAGACGTTCTAGTTTCTAGTTGGCTTGCATCACAAAGTTTTCAGAACTTGCAAGTAAAATCAGAAAAACATATCTGGCCTAGGTTAACTGAAAGTAGTTTGAGATATATTATTATTATAATTTGGTTCATTAAATGCATCAATTTCAGAGTAGTTTAAACCCAATACATTAAAGAATTTAATCTGATCAAAGTTACCACATAAAACTGTCACTATGATACTATGGACTCAATCCTACTTTATTTTCTGGTCTGTATGCCCAAGGCTTCTTAAATGGAATAAGTAAATTTCTATTGACTTGAATGGTTTTCATGCTACTAACTGCAAAATCCTTGTGTTTTATAGCAACACTAACTTTGTGTCTAATCCTGTATTCCTAAAATCATCGTCATCAAAGAAATAATTCATTTAATGTTCATTAATAATTTTGAAACTTTAAAAAAAAAAATTGAACATTGTAATTTCTCTTGCTCAGATGGTATCCTATACAGTTCTTGCAAGCTTTAATCTAGAACATATGCCATTATTTCCACTAGGTCTTAGCAACATAACATTACTGCAGAGTGACACCAAGCAAAGAAGAAAGAAGAGAGCAACAAACTTGGTAGAGTTTGGGAATGGAGAAAAAAAATGTTTCCACATCATGTGAAGACTGATCTAAGAAGTTTTGCAAATCTAAGCTCACTCCTTTTGTACATATTCCAACAGTTTAGCATTTTTATCCCAGATATTGTCATTCTTAAGAGCATTTGCAGACACAAAAACAAGGATTGTGTGCCATTAATGAAATGCATTTTAGAATGACGGAGAAGTTCACAGACTAAGGCAAGTCTGTTGGGAACCTCCCTACTGCATGTGTATTACATATTACACCCTGAAAAACAAAAAATATTTTTATTTCTTCACATCTGTGAATCATTATTAATGGATAATTAATAGGTAGTCAATTTCAAAAGAATTTCTGCAGAAAGACAAATAATCACATTAGATGTAGCCTATGGGAATTTCAGAACATATACAGAATATCAGAGCTTTTCAGATTATTTTTAATCATCATTAGAAAAAAGTTATAAAAAGAACAGAGAAGGCTTAGAATGAAGTTTTGGTCTAATTGAAGTATTTCTGTATATGTTTGATGGTCATATTGTCACTTTTAGTAATATTCAAAACTTATTCATGTTGTCTCTTTACTGATGTTTGCCTCAAAGAATAAAAATCTGTTTTCACCTTGCATTCTATTCTTTTTGTTTTCTACTTCTTTTCTTGTTTCAAAACCTTTATACAGAACTTCACTACTTCATTGTCATTTGTCTTTGATATTAATAATAATACATTAATATTTTTTATTCTTTTTTTTATATGT
>WUAM01000431.1:69332649-69350355 GCA_024336885.1 Actenoides hombroni | reverse complement strand
CTCCCCCCAGCAAGACGCAAACCCCTCCCCCCTCCCACCTCCTCTCATACTAAAAAAACATGTTAGAGGTCTAAGAAACTGAGAAAGGGTGTTACAAAAAAAAAGCAGAGAAGGGGGGGGGGGGGGGGAGGGATGGGTGTGTAGATATTCGGAGCCAGCATAACTAAATGTAATAAAAAAACCCTGGACCCTTTTCTGATAACTAAAGTTTAATGGCCTCGTGTGGAAGGGACATTATATAATGCAGTGTTCTCAATGTTCACCCTCTGAAATATTCTACAAACAGATGCAATATCTTGTTATGTTTGTTGGGGCATAATCTACTTAATACTAGAAAACATGTTATTTTAAACTACTTCCCCAATAACAGATCTTTGGTATCATATCTTCCTTACTGTATTTACAGTCTCTTTCAAGAAATTCTTTTCTATGAAATTAGTGCTCAGTACATAACTCAGTCTGTAAAATGGAACACTCAGAGTTAGCTATAGCTTTATATTTTTTGTCCTTTTTTAACACACAGAAAATTGCTGAACATATCTCATAGCAAGATTGATCTCAGCCACCAAAATGCACATACCTTTCTCAACCCTTTTGTTTTTCCAAAGAACAGAAACAAGTTCCAAATAACACTGGTCAGTGTCAAAACCTCTTCTACAACTCACTGGAAAATCCCCTCCAAATACCTCTTCATTTCAGACACAAGGCCAACAAAGTGAATAGCTCCAGATGAATTAAATTTGAATGCCCTCCACCTCCTCCACATCCAAGCTGGTTTACATATCATTGAGGTAGAAGAGATGAAACTTTTCAGACAAAAGCCATGATATGTCTCACTTCTTCTACTCTGTGGAGTAAATTGTTACTCAACAGGAACCTATTGCCATCTTTCCTTCAGGTGACTACAATCAGTGTAACTGATTCTGCTTTTCATGACATGTTCATCATGTTTTCCATCCCATGAAGAACTTAGAAGAAAACCTTAACTATGCATCACTGCTAAGAGTAGAGATGTTCTGGAAATGTTTACAAAAATAACATTTGGACCCTGGGAAACCACTTGTGCCCAGCATTAAATGCCAACTGAGAAAACATTCTAAAATGTGAGTTTGGACATAGACATCTACATCCAACCAAAGTTCTAATTTAGCCATTTATGTCCTATAGCACAAATTTGACTTGAAAGACATGAATAATATGTTATACACATGGTAATCTATCTGGGAGAATATGGCTAGCTAGTGGATATGAAATGTACAATGCCTGGAAGGCAGGGTAACATGGAACAGGCTTTCTACTAACACCAAACAATAAGATCTTAAAGAACAAGGTTTCTTCATCAGTCTGTAATTCCAAGATACAGTAAATAGGACCAAAGTTATAGGCATGTCTTTCCTACAGAGCATATATTTTACATAATCTGATAAGTGTGAATGCAGATTTTACAGTGTGGATGCTAAAACTTTGTTGCAAAGAAAATATTTTTAAATTAAATATACATGACTGTTCAAGCACTGTGTTTAGAATTATGCATAGACACATTCCATTATCACTTGCATATATTTAGCAAATATTTATAAGCTAATTAGTTACATGACAGTGCTGAGCATTATACAGCATTTACATAATCATAGAGCTGTGAAAATATTGACTAATTGTTATCAAATAGATCCTTATTAATGGCAAGAAAATGATTTGTTACATATATCATAAGTGGAAAACTTGATATAACACCACTGTTCCTATTTATCTGATTTATACAACACTTCTGGTAACTGGAACAATGAAGCAAACTCAGAACAATATAAGACAAAATTTATGATTCATTACAAAAAATCAGTTGCTACCAGTGTCTGTCATTCAAAAACAATTTTATGGCTCAGTTGTGCTCAATCATGGATCTACCATATATGTTTTATCCACACAAGGCATATTGCAAAGTATCTGTGTCTAGAAGGGTGATTGCAGACACTCTTACTCCTCCTTTCTTTGTTTTTAATTCTTACACATCATTTTTCCCCTCATTACAGAAAAACTTTCAAATTACAAGTAACATAAGAAAATAAAATATTATTATGGTCCAAATATGCTTTGCTAGGAATGCCAAACAAAAATAAATGAAAGAGATTTAAATGCATCTGTTTATATGTGACACCCTCATTTTCAAGGAATCTGCTTCATTTTTATTGGATGGTGGAGAAGGAGGTAGAAGTGAGAAGCTCTTGTTTCTATGCTTCATTTTAAATACCATCATTCATTGCCTTTTTAAAAACTATTAGTTTTCTTCACAGCATGTTATTTGGTATCCTCATTTATCCTGCCTCTGTGGGTGCATTCATATTTGCCTTGCTTTAAGCATGAGACTAATGAAATTTATTTCTTTGGGTTTACTTAAGTAGCTAAAAAAATAAAAGAGAAAAGACGGAGTCTTGCTAGACTCAGAGCATGCTATGAGAAAGCTAACACAAGTTATGTTGCTGAAAAAGTACAATTAACTATTTAATATTAACATGGGCAGAGTTAAGGCTCAGAGTTTCATTTTAATATTTCTTAGTCTTAAAGGAAAATAAATATAATGTTATAGCAGGAAAATAAGAGATAAAAACTCCAGTCATGTCAATAGCTAACAAAATAAGACTTACTGCAAAAAACCATGAGTGCTGGTGCTAGAGCTGATCTCCCACCAAACAACCCATTCCCTTCTTCCACTCTTCAGGTGGAAGATCAAAGGAAATGACAATTCCAGGAAGCTTAATTAGATCTCAATGAGTGCAATATTCTAATTATTTTATAGTAATATAGAAGCACTTCCACAGTAATGCATATTATTTCAGTGTTTTGTGCTGTCTCAGAGCTTATTAACCCGTCTGGTCTCCTTCCTTTCTTTACCAAAAAACAGGCTAATTTGCACAAATAACAATAGTAGTCATGCTACTTCCACACTGCAGCTAAAGGCTAAGGTCTTGATTATGCAGCAATAGTAGTATAATTCTGCTCCCAGAGTGCTGTCAGGACCTTGCTTTTCCTGGAACTGCATCTGCAATAAAAATCTATTTCATAGATATAAACTCTGGAAACAACCCTCAGACAAAACACAATGCTACATATATCCAAAGAATTTTCTTACAGGGAAAAAAAATTACCTGTCATTGCTAAACTGGAATCTGTGATTTCAGAAAACTCAATACAATTATAAGAGTTTTATAACACAGCCTTTGCACATATCAAAATCCAGAGAACAGCCTGTTGTTGTCAATCCTATTAAAATTAATTTGTATTTAATCAGAAATATACTAGGTCAGAAGGAAAAGCTTGGACTATATATAAAATGTTTTCAGAAGTTCATATAACATACCATTTTTCATGGTTTTACATAATTTCTAAGGGTTTTAAGTAATCAGTCTACACACTAAAATCCCAGGATACTGGAAGGTACTGGAAGAATCTCCAGCTTGAAATGCTCTTTACACAGTGCAATTTGCATGGACTATCTGTGAGGGTTTACACTTCAGCCAGGTTTCCTTCATATACAATATACATGAGAAAAATTAACAGGAGGAAATGAACCCTTGAATTTGGGCATTGAAGAGAATATGTAAATGATTTCATTGTAGGACAGTATAATAAATTGCAGAGGTCATAGAAAAAGTATAAGAAATTAGTTACATCTAGGGAAATCTACTTTAAATGTTATTTCACATCATATCTGATCTGTCATTCAGAAAATTTAACTGACCACTTAGTAAAGCATCCGTGAGATTATTTTATCACTGCTTAAGTATCTTTACTGATATTAAATGAATTTTGCACTAGATACATAAACCTTAATTGAAGAACCTGGCAAAGATCTCAAACAATCCAATGGTCCAGACTTCATATAACATATCTGGCAGCCTTTCAATGCATCATGTTGCCTTGTGTGGAGTGACACATTTATCAAACACGACACATGTATTTTGCATCAGTGCCATAGAAATTGATCTTCTCTATTTGTTTCTGCCTCTAAGCAGCTTCAGTACACGCAGAATTAAAAGCTGGGAGAATAATCCAACCATAAACTGTTACACTTCAGAACTCTAAATTAAAAAGTCAAGTTGATTCTAATAAGAAAAAAAAAAAATTCTCCAGTAGAAATTTTATGTATTGTCCATTTTAGCTGTACCAGCTGAAATTACCAATCAGGAGAAGAAAAAGATAGAGAAGTGTAAAACCAGAAACCACTGTTCACAGGATCAACTTCTTTGAGCTGGACATATACCTGCTGGAATTTTGATGTTTACACAAGAGATGAACCTGAACCATGTTACCTACAAAAACTACTAAAATAAATTTCTTTCTATTTTCACCACTGTCTTTAAAACTCCCACAAACTATAGGCATATGGAGAAGATAAGACATCATCCCAATCTATCTATAGTTAGTGAATTTCAGTAATAGGCAGGGTTGCTCAAACACCTACTAAGTGCTCTTCAGTTTTAGCCCATATCTCTGAGCCTCACTACTCCTGCTATGTCAATTCAGAACAATGATGTATTTACCTGCTTACACAGAGGAGAGAGAGAAGGGGAGGGGAGGGGAGGAGAGGGGAGAGAGACAAGATTATTTCAATTGGAAGAGACCTACAGTGATCACCTAGACCCACTGCCTGATTACTTCAAACCAAAATTTAAAGCATGTTATTAAGGGCATTGTCCAAATGCCCCTTAACCATTGACAGTTTGAGGGAATTGATCACCTCTCTAGGAAGCCTGTTCCAGTGTTTGGTCACTCTCCTGGAAAAGGGAATGAATGGATGCTCATATATAAATGTTACCCTTACCATTACAGAAACTATTAAGAATTAAAAACAACAACTGGCAAAAAAATCAGGATTCGGGCCTTTAGGTCTTTGTCATCATAGTCAAAAAAGTTGTATAGAAAAACATAAAAAACATGCACATTCAGATAAATTGTACTCTCAATGATTTCACAAGTAACCACACGTTTCTTAGTTTAATCTCAAAATTCCTCAGATAACTCAGTCTATTCACAAGTATTCTGTTAATCAAACTCAGTTATCATCTGATGATTTAAAAGTTTACATGATTAGACATTTTCCAGTATTACCAACTCCTTGCAAAGCATACAAAACCCCCAGGGAAATTGAATCTAAGGCATTGAGATCTGCAAGGTTTAGCAACTTGTCAGAAAATGGCACCCAATTAATCCAAAATCCCACAACTACATGTGACATTATAACATCTATTCTGAAAAAGGCCATGCTGGTCATAAACAGAGTTAAACCAGACAGACTTCTGTCTTCTCTCAGGGTGTATATAAATCTGCATTAACCAGTTAAGACTTACCTACTTTATTTTCTTATTTACACAGTAAGCGGTTAATTAAGGAAAAAATAAAATAACTTAATAAAAATGAGTATTTAGTTGAAGTATTGATGCTTTATGTTTAGAATAAAAAGGGTTGCCAATGGCAAGTGCACACAGATAAAAAATATAAAATTTGAAGTAATCCATCATTTGCTCTTCATTAACATCCATGTTGCTCAAACACAGGAACAACAGAGCTGCCTGGGAGGCAAAAACCACATGGATTAGTGGAATCTTTTCTGTTATGGATAATCTATTATTTTTCATTGTAAATCCCTACCTTCCCCCAGGACATGAGATGACAGAATTATATGAATAAGTAATCAAAACACTATAAAAAAGGGTAAGTAAAACTTAATGGCTGTTCCTCTCTTGTTTAGCAAAGCTTAGTCAGTAAACAAGTCACTTCATTGAAGGCAAAGGAATCACCTAGAACTCTTGTAATGGAAATGTTCTTATGGGTGACGGTGCTGATTTAGTTACTTTTCCCACCTACATAACATCAATCATTTCTTGTGGTGCAAGTCAATGAAGTATCAGGATTTCTGAAAACTGAACAAAGTACAACTAACCGGCAAACTCACATGCAGACCTTACTGCTGGAGCAGAGACAGGATGCATGGCAAAAACAGTTGTGTGGAGTTAGAAAAAATTAAAGGACTGCTTGTGTAAAAATGCAGGCAGAATAGTGCATGATTGATTCTGAGCTACTAAGCCTGAAGAAATATAAAAGGTTCCACTTCAAGTGCCAGTGATGAATCATGATGAGTCTGGCCTGGGCTTTCAATCTGCATGCAAGGGAGAGAGTGTGTTCCCTGATCTGCAGAGCTCTTGTGGAGTTTCAACAGAGATCCAGCCTCAAACATGGAGGAAAGACAGAGTTGTGAACTGTGTCAGATTTGTATCTCCCGATGCTGCACTCAGAAACCATGTGCTGTCTTGAGGCAGACAAGGCTTTTTGTTACACAAGAGGTGTCAGAGGACAGGAAAGTCAGAAGAAAAAACTGGCCCAGGGAAATAAGTATCTAATTTCCTCTCATATACTAATGTAACTAATGATTTTCACTCAGTATTTCTATGTACATGCAGGAAAAGCATACATTCCAGATTTCAGGTGTATTGAGTTTGTGTGGCAAGGTATTGATAACCAGGGGGACTACTGTGGTGGCTTCTGTGCGCAGCTGCTACAAGCTGGCCCTATGTCCGATAGAGCCAATATCATCAAGGTCCAAGGTGGACACACTGCTGGTCAAGGCTGAGCCCATCAGCAATGGTGGTAGTGCTTCTCTGATAACATATTTAAGAGGGGAAAAAGTTGCTGCTCAACAGCAACTGAAGCTGGAAAGAGGCATGAAAATATGTGAGAGAAGCAACTCTGCAGAACTCAAGGTTAGTGAGGAAGGAGGGCAAGGAGGAGCTCCAGATACCGGAGAAGAGATACCTCTACAGCCGGTGGTGAAGAACATGGTGAGGCAGGCTGTCACCCTGCAGCCAATGGAGGTTAACAGTGGAGCAGATATCCACCTGCAGCACATGGAGGACCCTACACCAGAGCAGGTAAATCTACTAAAAGAGTCTGGGAGTCTGTGGAAGTCCACGCTGGAGCAAGCTCCTGACAGGACCTGTGGACTTGTGAAGAGAGAAGCCCACACTGGAGCAGGTTTGCTGGAAGGACTTGTGACCCTGAGGAGGACCCACACAAAAGGTCTGTTCCTGAGGGACTGCATCCCACGAAAGGGACCCACACTGAAGCAGTTCATGAAGAACTATAGACCATGGAAAGGACTCATGTTGGAGAAGTTTATAGAGGAGGGACCCCAAGTTGGAGCACGGGAAGAGTGTGAGGAGTCCTTCTGAGGAGAAAGGAACAGCAGAAACAAAGTGTGATGAACTGACTGAAACCCCCTTCCTTGTCCCTTGTTCCCCTGTGCCTCTGGTGTGGAGGAGATAGAGAATTCAAGAGTATAGTTAGGTCCAGGAAGAAGAGAGGTGTGGCAGGAAGGTGTTTTAAGATTTAGTTTTTATTTCTCATTATATTACTCTGCTTTGATTGGTAATAAATTAAACTACAAGTTGAGTCTGTTTTGCCTGCGACAGTAATTGGTGAGTGATCTCCCTGTCCTTATCTTGAACCATGAGCCTTTTACTATATTTTGTCTCCCCTGTCTAGATTAGGAGTGGGACTGATAGAGTGGCTTGGTGGGCACTTGGTGTCCAGCCAGGGTTCACTCACCACAGTTCTGTTAGTAAAAGTAGTAACAGCTGCATATTAATATACTATGTATTTTCTAGAACACACACGAAAAGAATCCAGTCCCTATTCCTGGAAGCAGGTAGTTAACCCTGCAGTTAGCCTTATAGAGACAAACCTTTCAAAAAGTAGGAGATCTCTTTGAAGTCAACAGTGCTCCTTGCATCTGTGTAATATTGTTGCAGGTTAAGAGGTTAGGCTGAAGAGACTTCAGGTATCACTGAAACATCACAAAAGACATGATATTTAGATGTGTGACAAGGAACAACAGAGTAGGTGTTGGAAGAGGAAGAAGACTGAGTGAGACATTAGATGTTAGAAGCCAAAAGAACATTAGACATAGGCAAAATGTAGCTGGATGATCCCAAGAAAATAGGACAGAACATGAAAGCCTGAGGGCATAGAAGATCATCTTTATAAAGTGAACATGTGAGCCAATATGCTGAGATATTGCAGTGCAATGATGTCAGGAGCAGAAAGAGAAATGAAAAAACTCAAACTGACTGGTGAAGACGTAAAAGACCTGGAGGGAATCTAAGACAACAGCTACCAGTTTAGGCAGCAGCAGGAAACAGTGATGGAGAAAGACTGCTAGGCACCATTTGCATAAAGATGTGGCTGTGATGAGCTGAGGGAAAGGGAAGCCTTCAGGGAACCCTAGCAGACCACATCAGGTTGTGATGTTGTTTCTAATGTTTCAGTTGTTTCTATGATAAAGCAGCAGTAGCAGAGCCAGAACTCTAAGGACAAGCATGAAAGACAATAACATCTCATTGAATCTGTTATGGATCTAACAGATCACTTTCATCACTGAAAGAAGTAATATCAGGAAAGAAAAGATCCTTGATTCATCCTGTGGTTCCTCCCAGCATCATCCCTCTCAATGCACAGCTCAACATAGCTTTGATTTAGCTTTCCATAACTATTATTTCTTTAAAAAAAACCCAAACCAAACACAGCATAATTTTTAAACGACTAAAATGTGCATGACACAGCCACATTGCAAATAAAAATCACAGCAGTGATCCAAAAAAAGGTTTTGAGATGGAGGGAAAGTCAACCTTCCCCTCATTCACAAGCTTCTTGAAGTTGAAAGTCATGAGCTAAGTACAAAGCATCCATGGTAAATATTTTCAAAATTCTACTTAAAGTGTGATGGAATATTTAAAGAATATTTAAAACCATACTTTAAAAAGAGCTAAGACATAAAACATTTCTAGTGTTATGAATTTTCTTTTATACTTTTACTCAGAGTAGAAAATAAATTAAGGATAAAACAGAAGAGACAAAAGAGAAGCATGTTTTTCCTCAAAAGGTCATTAAGGTATTTTGTTACTTACACAGAAGCAATTCTCTGAGCAAATGAGTTCTTCATGTCAGCTCCTTAGCAAATTGAATTAAACTTCTTTCTCTAGATGTGGATATTCACATTAATTCAACTCATTAAAAAGATGGCTGAAGAGTTTCACTAATAATGAAAACCATTTACAATGCATTCTGTTAAAAAGCTCACATATGTGAGCTGGGCTTAGTGCACAGAATGCTGCCGCAAGCCACCCAAAGTCACGTATTTGCATTATATTGTCCTTGACACCTCCCTTTACTAGCTAATGTTCAGTACCTGTGCCATGAAACTACTTCTGCTACACACTGTAGTTGAAAGCATTTCATTTCTAATTCATGTTATAATGAATACATTTATAATCTAACTTTCATTAATCACAAGCAATAGGTAATGCCAGGACACTACCAGATGGTCAGATTTTGGTATAGCAATGTAGGATGTTAACTGCTCTCAGCTTTCTGTCCTCAGACCTTATCTTTCCACTGCTGTTGCGCAGCAGAAGCAAAACACACTGAAGCTGTTCAGCCTCCTCAGCCACTCAGAGGCTGAAGCACCACTGAGGGACTAACAATCAAGATGGAAACTAAAAGCCAAGAGATGGTTTGGACCAGGCTTTATCTAGCGGAGTTCAACATGGCAAAAAGTATGCTTAGCAGGGTGGACTAAAGTCCATGTTTGTTAATTTGAACTGCAGCACGTTGTACTGATGGATTTAATACAAGATGGGAAGCAGCTCTAATACAAAATGGAGGGGTGGGTGAGAAATGCCTTGATAAATTCCTCAATAGAAGGTGAATCCAACAAAATCAAAGTATTCTGTAACACGCTGTCAGGATTATACTCATGTTCAGATTAGAAATCCCAGTACCAACACATCTAAAGCAAGCAGGGCACTTAAAAGGGGTAGATGAACATCTGGAAGATGAAAGCATCTTAGACCACTGCAGCTAGAGTCCAAAAACACACAGGAAAAAATAGTTCTATATGAAGAGGAGGAGACAACTTGGTAGGAAGGGAGGAACATGTGGAAGCAGTGTTTGGCATAATTCACAAGAAGCATAAAGAAAGGTTTTAGTACTGCTACAAAGGGAAGATAAGTACTGCAGTCTTTGAGTTCTTGGGGAATATCTCACAGTTCATTATATGCAAATTTACACCCTTACTTTGTGGCAGATAATCCACTCTTTTGTTTTTATGTACTCTGCATAAACCCAGGTTGGATGAAAATAAGTTAGTTTTCCAAGGTGCATCTCCAGTTGATATAATCTGTTCTTGTTACTTGCTTCATTGTGGTACAGTTGGCTACTCTGAACTACTATCACCTTTGCTCAGGTCAAATTTCTATTCTTCATTTCAAGAAAATACTACTTGCTGAACCAAGTATTTAGAAAGATAAAGAATAACTTTGGTACTTCTTCTTCCATTGGTGCAGTAATTCATACTATAAACAGAAGCTTCTTGAGGGGAGAGTTGACAAATCATTCTGTCATTTCAATTTTAGTAAGACTTATTATACCAGACCTATTAATGAACACTTCACCCTCCATCTGTGCCTTTTCTGTATTAAATATTGCCAGTTTTACATGGATGTCATATAAAGCTGTGCATTAAAATGAAAATTTCTTCCAACTATTGGTGCCTGCACTGCACTGTTTTACCTCCTCCTTCTGCATCTCTTTTTCAAAATATACTTGCTCCAAATCCATCAATCTGTTTCTGCCCTTTTCCATTCCAGCAGATTTTTCTCATGGTCACTAATGAAAACTTTAAGATAACTTTTGGCTTAAGTGGACCAGTTGCTTTCTACTGGTATATGAAGGAGAATGAAGAGGGACAAAATTGGTTTGGAATTACTTGTTCTGTTCAGTAACTTTGGACTGGTTTACTACAGTTATATCTAAGATATTCAATCAAATTTAAGCTATTTCATTGAAACTATTTATGTCATATATAAGTTATTTAATTACAGTCTCCATAAACTTTTGTTTTAAGGAATACTGCTTATCCTCAAACTTCTATTTATTATATTGAGGATTCTTTACAGAAATGACCACAGAAGGATACCACAGTACCATAGCATATTGGACTATGGCTCCCTCTAAACATGGCAGTTGTTTTTCAACGTAGCTTAGTAAGCTGTTCTTGCCTCTTTAAACTTCCAGGTACGCACAAAAATTTGTTAAAGAATTATCAGGGGTCAGATCCCTGCAAAACTAAGGTGTTTTTATTTATTTTCTTTCTATCTGATGGATGAAAACACAATGGAATGTGGCTACATCCTCACAGATATTGTGTTAAAACTGCTTCTGCCAACTTTTTTCAATAAGTAATCAAAACCAGCTTAAAGCTCACATTTTTCCATTGCACCATGAAAATAACACATCAGAAATTTCACTGCCAGGCCTCAGTAAGGCAGAAAAGCAGTGACCATGGACAGAGGAAAATGTCTTAGTATTATTTCAGTTATATAACGAATTTTCAGGTTAAGAAGCAGGGACAACAAAACAGCAACCATGTGTGTTGGATGTCCTCTAATTGTTGCCAGAGGTCAACATTTTTCTGAAGTCCCTGGAGGTGCTCCCCTGCATGCCTCCTCTTTGCTGCTCTGCCAGAAGTGGTTCCCTGTCAGAGCACTGTGCAAACAGAGCTAAAAAGAGAAAGAATCAGGAGTTCTCCTGCTGTACAAAGTAAATTAAGTCAAGAGGATATTGATGAGATTGCTAATTTATTTAACACATACACTGAATCTAGAATGGGAATAAAACTTCATCTGTCACCATTCATCAGCTACATATTGCCTAGGGCCATGAGCCTGCTGCTAGCCTGTTCTTCATTCTCCTTGCTTTTGCCCAATTTAGGTTTGTTTTTCTTTTTCTCTCTTGTTCTGTACTTCATTTGTGACTGAACAATTTAAAACGTAAATGTTATGGTTTGTGGCAGTCAACAAGTTGTCACCTCAAAACCACTAAAATGACAGATGCCAATTTTTTAAAAACAGAACCATGTTTTCTATTTGAAGCAATAAAAGTTCTCTACCCTGTGCAAAAAGAAATCCTTTCTGAAAATCAACTGTGAGAAAATAAATTTTCGCTAGCAGCTGGTCTTTTTGACTACCTAGATAACCCTTCTTAAGGACAAGGGAGATACATATGTGTATACTGAGCTACAACAGACTAGTCAGTCCTTATCATAGAATTTTCTCTTTCAATATCTCTCCATTTTCTCTCTGAAAATAACTCTGAAGAGAACCATACCAAGAAAAGTGAAACAACAAATGCCACCCCTAATCCCGACAGTTTTCAATATCTTTTTCATATTCAGAGATCTGCAGCATAAATGGTCATCTGGATATGTAGATCAGTCTTCAGTTACAGTCTTTAAAACAATCATAGAATCATAGATGACAAGGTTGGAAGGGACCTCAAGGATCATCTGCTCCAACCTTTCTTGGAGCACAGTCTAGATAAAATGGCCCAGCAACCTGCCCTGCTGAATCTTAAAAGTGTCCAATGTTGGAGAACCCACTACTTCCCTGCGGAGATTATTCCAATGGCTGATTGTTCTCATTGTGAAAAATTTTCCTCTTGTGTCCAATCAGAATCTCTCCAGGAGTAACTTGCACCCATTACCCCTCATCTTTTCCACAGGGCAGCTTGTAGAAACGGAGTCTCCATCGACTCTGTAGCCACCCTTTAAATACTAGAACATGATAATAAGGTCTCCCCTAAGCCTTCTTTTCTCAAGGTTGAACAAACCCAGTCCTCTCAGCCTTTCCTCATATGGCAGCTTCCCAGTCCTTGGATCATCTTGGTGACTCTTTTCTGGACCTTCTCAAATCCATCCACATCTTTTTTTGTATAACAGGGACCAAAACTGACCTCAGTATTCCAGATAGGGCCTGACAAGTGCTGAGTAGGATGA
Source organism: Actenoides hombroni (assembly GCA_024336885.1). NCBI lineage: Eukaryota > Metazoa > Chordata > Aves > Coraciiformes > Alcedinidae > Actenoides > Actenoides hombroni. The sequence goes on along the minus strand of WUAM01000431.1, from coordinate 69,337,472 downwards.
GATAATGACTTTTTTGTCTCTGCTGGCGATGCCTTTGTTGATACAACCCAGTATCCCGTTGACTTTGTCTTCTGCAGCAGTGGCAGAGTGTTCACTCTTACTGAGCTTGTTGTCCACCAGGACCCCTTGGACACTTTACACAGAGCTGTTTTCCAGCCAGGTAGATTCCAGCCTGTGCAACACTCCTGAATTATGTGTTCCCAGGTGCAAGACCTTACACTTGTAAAAGACAAAACATTTAATTTCTTAAAGGACTATTGTAGGCAAATGTTGTTCTACTTCTGAAGAACATGCATTATACAGTCAAAATGGCAAAAAGCACAGAGGATTGGCGTATTCAGGGAAAATGTGAGAAACCAGCCTAGATGCACCATCCCAAGTGGGATAACACTTTTGCACAGAAGTGTTTGTACTGTTCTAACCTGTTGTCATAACTCTAGTAAATCCAACTACAGAAGGAAACATTGTTCAATAGATGCCTTTACCCCAACACAGTTTTCTCTTGGACACAAAAGGGAAATCAAACTGCAGAGAAGAAAGGAAAAGAGCCAGATGACTGAAAAGTTAAAAAAAAAATTAAAAAATTAAATGCAAGTATACAGGGATATAAAATAGAAAACATGGGGAAAATAAATAGTAAGCAATTGAATGAGCTCATGACAGAAAGAGCAAGAGAAAACAGCTACCTGCCAGTACTAGCAGGGATGCTGAGAAGGAAAGCCTGAGCAGCCTGGCCCTTCTCCTGCTACATGCATGCTCCCTTAACCAGGAGCTGAAGGAAATGATCTTTGCTCCCTAATCCTAATGCTACAGGAAAAGCTTTCAGCAAGTCGTTGTGAATGTGGTACCACAAAAAGAAAGCACTCCACTCTGAGGGATTCTTATATCTTGTTCTCAGCACCTGCAAGTTTCAATTTCTCTCAAGACAGGCATTTTTTGACCAGCTTTTCAATGTTTTCTTTCCCTCCGATCCTTTTACACTTTCTTCCTCTCAGACTCCTCCTTATACTTTTCCTTTCCTTTATCTTCCCATATTTATTCCCAGTGTTCCTAGGTCTCACCTACTCTGCCTCAAGCCAGTGTTATCAACTTCTTTTGAAATACACACACACTTGTGACAGCAGCGAGAACCAACCACCTGTTTGCCCACAGGGAGCAGAGGTTTATGTAGTATTAGCTTTAAAAGGGGCTCAGAACACAGACATATTACCAATTGAGTTTACTTTTCCAATTAAATGGAAAGTTAATGAAGATAACATTATCAGGAAACATGCTGTAAACAAAAACGGCTCAATTAGTTCAAATTGTTGATTTTTATGTTAACTTCTGAGCAGAATAATTAAGGTAAGATGACCATGGCTAACAAAACATTTGTGTGATTCAGTTCAAGATAAAGCAATAAAAGGAATGAGGGTTTAGTTTTTTCTTTTTTTTTTTTTTTTTTTTTTTGGGGGTGGGATATTCAGGAGACTGGGGCATTGTTGAGTGTAGAATATGGGAAGAGAGCAAATCAATGAGGTAAAGATTATTTAAGTCTCATGGAAGTAAATTTCCAAAATTTTAAAATTTTGAAATTTAGTTTGAATAAAAAGTTACTGAAATCACATTTCTGAGGGTAGCTGAAAAGTTTTTGGGAACACTGAAGCTTTTTCTTTTTTGTGCTTTAATATTTTATGTATTTAATATCTTAAAACAAAAAGCAATCTAGTGACCTTTATGCCTTAACCGAGAACCTTTCACTTCTATTCAACATATTCAGACAAATACTGAAGTGCTCTCATCACTACATTTTCAAAATTGTGCACCATTTCAGTGCTGCTGGCTTGTTTGGGGTTTGTTTGGTTTTGGGTTATTTTTGGACAATGTACTGAGAAAAAGCAATAGATTTCTGGATAAAAAACACTGAATTTCTCATTTAGAATTCATTACACAGAATGTATCCATTTTTACGCAAGAGCTCTAATTTCAGTGATTAGCCCTGGATCTGATGTAACATATGACTTGTGAAATCCACTTAATCCACCTGATGAACCTACACAAAAATAGGCTGTTTCAGATGACTGAGAATGTATCCTTTTCCTTCTCTCTCTGTTAACTGTAGAGAGCTTAATAAATGTAGGATAGGGAGACTACAATGAGATGCCCACAGTTGGATGATACCTGTATCCTCCTAGTCTACCCATTGAATCAGAACATTAAAACTTCTTTCATCCATCTCTGATTTACATCATCAATACTCTGGAATAACAGATGTCTTACTATAAAGTCTCCAATCTTGGAAGAAGATGCTTAACATCACTATTGATATAAGTAATAACCAATGCAACTTCTAAAGACAGATAAACACAGAACCCAACACAGAGAATTCCTGGCCTTGGTTGTTGCTTTCAGTGCTACATCTCTACGACCTGTGATCAGTTACCATACAAAGTTTAACATGGGACTTTCTGGCACAATACCTCCATGCAACTTGTACTGCTGTCACAATATTATAATTTTGGTAGATTCAGTTATCCTGGAATTATCAAACACATTTATTCACTCAATGATATTTAATTATTGCCTTTGTGTTTTCAGATAAAAAAAACCATGCACTACTTGAATACAGTAAATGATTAAGATTCTTCTCTTTCCTCCCAAGATATTTAATGTTATTTTATATTTGACAAGACCTCGGGCTAGCTCGGTGATTGCCTCTGTACCTGCCCATGACTGGAAGAACAAAAGGTTTTCCTGGTTGTTTTCTCTCCCAATATTTACACAGTTGAGGTGGGATCACTTCCAGTTTGGCAAAGAGACAGCAGGCAAGCATCTGTACAGAGTCCCAGAACAGATGCACCATTGAATGTAAACTGATACAAAATAAATAAATAAATAATACAAAAATTAAACCATCAGATTAAGAACTCTTCCACTTGCCAAGGTTTTGATGTATAAATGGAATTTTTAATGGGCTGCAATAATATAATTAATTTACCATCATTATAAAAGTACATTGACTTTGTAGCTCCATTTTTTAATCTGTTTTTTCCTAGTAAATTGACATTTTCAACTAACGTTCCCATTCCTAGTTGTAATAAATAGGTTCTTTAGGCTCTTAACCTTTAAAATCTTAAAGCAAAAGGAATTCTTTGTGATCCCAGAAGCTCCAAAATTCTCTTTTCATCAGTAAAATTATTATTAGGCAAACGAAAAGAAAATGTCACTTTGTTTTTCACTGCAAACAGTAGAAGAAAAAGCCCGGTAACATAGGCAAGCTGGTAGGCTTCCATCCTGCTCTTAAAACAGTTAATTCAACTGGACCTCACGCATACGTTCCCCCTAGATAGATTTCCCTCATTAACTTAAATAACAGCAGACATAAATCTTGACATAATCTTCTCCCTGAACTTTACTGTCCATAAAGCATATGGAGTCTTCTTTGCCACAGAGAAACTCAGTCATTTTTACACTCCTGGTGTGGTTCCAGGGGATTATATCAGTCTGACTTGCAGGATGAATCAGCGAAATAACTGTGCCTCTCTATCTTTTATTGAAACCTATCAGATTACCAGGTTTTTAACAGCCACATAAAAGTCTCAGAAACTGAGCCTTAAATTTATAACTGTAGGTAAACAGACTATTAGTCACCATCGATGCCAAAAGCCATACTTGGTTACAAATATGGATCTGACATGATGAACATCACCAAGATCTAATAGTCTATCTCTTTCTATTTATATATCTGGACCAGGGGTATTGTAGCTGCTGCAGCTAAACCATTGATTTCCTAATGTAGATCCTTGCTCTGAGTTGAGTACCTGCACATGTAACTCATTTGTCATTTCCCTTTCATTCCCTGTTCACGCCATTTGTGGCAAGAAGCAAAGTTTTTCCTGCTAGAAGAGCAGCCTACTATATGCATCTTGAAGAAGGGTAGGGTGGTCACTTCCAGCCCAAACTGTTCTATCACTATACTTCATTTATATTGAGAATAAAGGCATCAGGAACCAAAAGTGTGATTCAAATTACTTTCCTTCTAACATTTTGTAGTCCAAATATGATACAAACTTAAGAGGAATAAAAAATTCATATACCAAATATGAACTGTAAATTCTAATTGAAATATTTTTAACCCCATCAAAATAAAGCTATTGTAATGGCATACCATACACACATTGCTGTTGGCAGTTTTTTTCCACAAGTAGTTTATAGTTAAGGTACCATTCTCTAAAGTGAAACAATGGGACAGAACTAAAAGTCAGGGATAGATTAATGCTAAGAACTGTGATGGAAAAAATACAGTAAAGCTCCCACTGGAATGGCTTTCTATATTATTTTTCTTGGCTGTAATTGTTTGTTATTCTGCCTCAAAAAATTTGTAACCACAAAAAAAAATAGATTCAGTTGAAAACTTTGGCTTTGGTCTCATGATAGGTTCTTATGACTTCAGATCAATACTGCAGAATTGAATTTAAAACATATTTATTCTTTCTTTTCAGAATTCCTCATGTTTCCCCAGACATTCTAACCCTTGTGTAGAAACACTGACATGCAATCTTCAGATACAAAATCACATACAATTTCTTCTCCATTCCCACCTCATTCAGTACACAGGCAAAAAGACTACAGCTGTACATTTAGTACACCTCAAATTTTTTATATTTGATTCTGAAATGAAAGCAGCATTCTTTCAAATGTCATATATATGTACATATGTATCATAATTTCATTTTATAATAAATATTAATCTTTAAATAAATGGAATTTTTCCATTTTTTCATTAACATTCTAATTAAGTTCTCCATGTGAAATCCTTTTTACTTTTAATCATATGCTGTATT
>WUAM01000431.1:69301482-69332549 GCA_024336885.1 Actenoides hombroni | reverse complement strand
ATCCTTTTTACTTTTAATCATATGCTGAATTCTTAGAATTATAATACTGCATATTTCACATACAATATTAGAACTCTCTGTTCATTTTTTAAAAAGTACTTCTTGAAGTGAATTATGGAAAATTCTGGAGATAGCTATCATTGGAAAAATAAAATAACTATGAATTAAAACTGAAAAATAAAAAAAAAAGTAATAAAAATTGAAATCTCAGCTTCTATCAGTTTACCTAGACTGAGGCTTCAAGAGAAAAAATTATATTTTAATTGCAACTCAGAAGCCAAATTATTCACAACAGAATTGAAAGAAATGCTGAATCAAGATATTACTTAGATTTCTGTAGCAGGCCAGCATTTGATTTTGTCTTTTTTTTCTCCAAGATTAACTGAAGAAAAATTAAAAAGAAGGCTTTCTTAATTAAATGTTAAAATGTGTGACAGTCCAAGCCATATGCAGCAGCTTCACTCATGTTAATATTTAATTCAGCACCATAAACTACATTGCCAACTTAGTTCATTCTGCCATGTGAATTTCAGTTCACTGTGGGATTTAGCTTGAATCATACTTCATTCCTCCATAGCACACATCCAAGTGCAGGAGAAAGTCACAGAATCCCTGTGCTAGGCAGAACATCAAGATTGTGACACAGAAGTTATCTGGGATTTTTTTATTACTAGGTTGAGGAAATAGTAAGAGAGGCACTGCCCAAATGGATCTCTATTGAGAAGACAGCAGACTAAGACCATGGAGGCTTGGAATAAAATATTTTCTATGGCAGACTTCCACTCTGAATTTGAACAAACCATCTATTTCACTTTGTCTTAATTGCTCTCTCTTAAATGACAGGGTAAGTGGGCCACAGTAACTCTCAATATTATAAGGATTTAAAAAATGTAAACCACCATATTCATAGCTCTTTCCAACAGCAATGAGAGTGATATTCAACTTGAAAATAGCAACAGTTTTTTATCACACAGAAGGAAGAGCAGTGCCACTGGGAGCTGTTCCAGGCTAAATATTTGCCATCCCCTTTGCACTGCCTTTTACATTTACTGCAAATCCCTTTCCAAGTAGACAGCATCAAAAGATTAGTGTAAACTGGAAGAAATGACAGAAGGATATGAGCTGTTGGGGTTAACATGTGGGACACACCATTTTCCTTTCTTCTTACCCCAGGAACCCAGCCCCTCTAGCTATATTTACTCTTCTCTTCCTCCCATTTTCCCCTTTCCTTTTCTTCCTATTCCATTTTTTCTTCCTCCTTATTGCCTGAAAATCTGCAGAAAGGCAATTTCCAAGTCTTTTTGTTTATATTTGTATTGGATTGGGTCAGGCAACCTTGGCCTCTGCTCTCATCAGATGCAACTCAAAGCACTGTGCAGACATGCCGTCTGTCAGTTAGCCAGCTCCAGGCCTGGAAGCATTGCAGCCACCTCAGCACCATGCCACACTTGTGTTAATTATCCCAGGCACATGCTGGTGTGGCTATAATGCTTCCAGAGCCTGAGCATTATCTGTGTTGTGCTGTGAAGTTATAGCTGTTCTAGGCTCATTCCTCATTGCCACAGTTACCTTTGCATTATAGTTTATAATGCTTCCATTGATTAATTCCTGTATCACCCACTTAGCTTTATCTTTTTTTGTAATATCAGTCTTCTTATCTTTTCTAACTTCACCATTACATTTGTCTTTTCTCTTCTTTTAAGACTTGTACCTGCAGTCTTCCTTCTCTTGCTTTGGTATATCTGCTCGATCAGCAATTCATTGTTCTCTTCTTCTGTCAGCTTTTTAAAAAATTTATTTATTTATTTTATTATTACGATTTTTAACCTTGTCTACACTCTGGACTTTCTGAGGAAGAAGCTGAGCGCGGGAGCATGACTCACAAAAGCTACAGCATTTTTCAAGAGAAAGCCAGAACTTGTGAACTATAGTGCCATGAACCACTGCAGTGCAAGCTGAGTTGCCAAATGAGTTGGCAGCTATAATTTTTTTTCCTCCTTTTTCTATTTATGGAACTTGTATCCTTCTTCCATAGAAATCGAGTCTTAAGGCAATAGCAGGAGAGTGGAAGTCCTAACACTAGACCTGCCACATTCCAGCATTTGAAGTATTTTTACTATTTACAAAGATTTCTGTTCCCTGGTACCTCATGGTATCTCTCTTTCACAGAGAGCAAAGAACGCTGCTGGCAGCTGCTTCCCGTGTTTGCACCAGCTCTTGGCAGTTCTCTGCTCCCACAGGGTGTTAGTTGCATGTATCACTCTCCACACACTCTCTGGTGACAGAAGAACACTGCCAAAAGCACAGCAAAGAAAGCTGTCTCTTAGGGCCTTGTACATCCAGTAGCTAAAGGACTGTCTGCAGCTCCTGTTATGACTGTTGAATTAAAAAATTCAGAGATGCTAATTTATACTAGCAATTTCCATTGTACTTTGATAAGCTGCACCTACCAAGTTTTCACTGCACAGTGCATCAGCCAAGTACATTGGAAATGGACAATTTCTTCTGACTCTGCACAGAGATTTGCAATAGAAATGTTAAAGTTGCTAGGAATGTAGAGCCCATGGGTGTGGAAACACCAGAAGGAACAAGAAGAGAAAGGGATAAAAGGATCTCAAGTTTCGGTGACACAGCCCATCATGAAGACTCCAGCTTATCTATCTACATCTGGTTTCTCAGTAACACCCAGAGTAGGAAAACAAAGGACAGCCTAAACCAAAGGATAGGCCAACACCATTTGGAGATGATGGCAGGAAGGTTAAGAACTGCTCTGAAGCTCTCAGTCGTCCAGACACAGACAGAAAAGGCAGTAAGTCAGAAGTGCTGCCTAAAGGCTCTCAGAGGCCAAACAGAATAGAAACACACAAGACATCAATTGCCATCAGACCACAGTGCACACCTAGAAACCAGACCATGGCTGCCAACCATGCTAACCAAATGTTTGTTCCTCTATTTCTCCAGCCCACTTCATGCAAAAGGAGGACAGTCATCCTCCATAGAGACTACATGGCCCACAGTGTTCAGACATCTTAAGCACATTTAAAAGGTATTTTGTAATATAACCTATCAAGGCATAAATCCAGAGATAGCAACTTAAATGAAAGCACTTCCATACATATAACTGCCACTTATCAAATCTTAGTTCCCTTTGAGCAGATACCAAAGATAGAACATCGCTGTCTGAAGGAAAACTTAACTAGAACTATGTGTTTTCAAAGTAGACAGTTGTAACATTAACTGGAACAGCACGATGAGAAAATAAGTTCAACTCTGAATACAGTTAGAAGAAACAGTCTCAAATATGAAAACTTAGAGAATTTGAAGAGACTTTTAAGGCATTCATAGAGTCCCTGTAAAAGTCAGAATTCAGTCAATCATTTACACCAACAGCCCAGTGTCAGCAAAAAACAAATATGGTTGGCAAATAACTTCAGGCACAGTTCCTACCCTGCAATGAACTTCTTCAGTTATTTACATGGTAGATATCATTCCCTTGTGCAAGGATTTTGTAGGGTTTTTTCCCCAATCAGCTTCTGTGGCTGATTTCAACAGTTTATATCATACTGAAAGAAAGGTTCAGATTGTCTCCAGCAAAGGTCTGAACACAGTATTTTTAAAAGCTTTACAGCAAGTGGTCTAAAGTAATGTTCAACCTATCTAATGACAAATCTATTCAGTAATTAACTCCTCTGCATTTCACTTCAGGCAAAACCTCTGTTTGTTACATGATGAATTGGTGTTACATGAATGCCTGGTGGCAGGGTTCTGAATGGGATTGTTTCACTGCAGATGCCTTAGTAGCTGCAGTTACAATTGCTCAGTTCCCAGACAACTTCACTGAAAACGGGTTGCAAATAACACTAATTCTTACACAGGGCTGAAGGTTGGGGGTCGGGGGTAGTGGGGTGGTGTATGTGTGTGTGGTGGGAGGGAGGTGTCTTTTTGAACCTAGATTTATGAAAACTCCTCAGTTGCTACATTATCACCACTACACTGCAAGGTGTTAATGGGACTGAACAAAACCGTGTCCAAAATTACTGTGAGAACACCTGGGAACCAGAATAGCCTCCTGAAAAATGCCTGTAAAAATATATCCCCCAAACAACAAACTAGTCTGCAATTTCAGAATCAAAATTAATTCTCTCATATACATGTGCTGAGTGTCTAGTGTTTTTGGGGTTAGAATCAAGACCTAGAATTAACACCAGAAGCTTGAAACCAATCAAAGATAAAATAAAATTAGAAATATAAAGATGGCATTGTAAGGACATACACAGAACAGTAAGATGTATTATTATGTAAGAAGATGTTAAAGAAATGAGTATTTATCAATTCTTAAATATGCAGTTATAGAGAAACAAAGTCTGAAAAAGACATGTAGACAACAGTAACAGAATTATGTAAAGTGAATGAAAATTTCAGATCTTATAATTGGATCTGGGAGACCAAAATCCATCTTCCTAAAGCACTTCTCTGAGACACATTAAAAAAAAAACAAGAAAAAAAAAACACAACCCAAAAACAAAAACCCAAACAAAAAATCACTGAAGAGATGTAACAGATTTGTAGTAAAATGCACCATTTAAATAAGTATAGCAAAAATATTATTCCCACACTAACAGAAAGACTGAGAAGGTGGTGCACCTTGAACCTCGCACCTCTCCAGGTTAAACCCCATTTGCTTCTTCTGAAGTTTTTATGACTAGAACCATCTGAAAGATATTGAAAAACAATCTTCCACACCCCTCCCCAGTCCTCAGTTTCCAAAAGTATTACTATCAATGCAACTCTGTAGAGAAAACTTCCTTACCTATGTATCAACCAAGGGTAAGAAGCCTGCTACTCTGCACTTTGTACACCACCTTGACAATTTGTTGAGGCACTGGGAGAGCAGAGTGATACCTTTCACAAAGAAAATTCACTAAATGGGATTCACTCCCTCATAACATTCAGTACAACCAAGTTTAATGCCCTACTGGGTTCTCTTCCTTTTTGTCATAACACAGAACCTGGCATTTCTGAAGACAACATTTACAACACAGTTCAAAAAAGGGCTTCCATCAGCTATTTTACACAAGATTATAGTTACATTATTAAGCTCCTTATATCAATCTACTGGTGAGCAAATTGCAGCTGTAGGACTGCATACATGGGTCCTTCAAACTTTTCTTAAACTGAAATATATATTCTGGCTCACCAGGAATACAGTTTTAAAGATGAAAATGTCCTTAATCCCATTTTGCAGTAAAGTATTCACAAAAGTCATGTTATTGTTGAAGTGCCAGTTGACTGATGGCCCAAATCTTTGGCCCCTGGTCTGTTTGGAAGAGGGTACTGCTTCTGAAGTTTGCATAAGAGAGAATATTTTCCTTTTTTTTAAATTTTCTCTCCTGAATCTGATGAGTCAAAGGGAAGTGGAAGATAAATGAACTGGACTGAGTTCTTACTGATTTGTACCTCACACCTGACCCTAAAATGTGGATACCTCCAGGTGGATTTGGCAACCTCGGAGTGAAATGGTATGAACTAACTGGATTCATTTGGAAACAGCATTTTGAAAAATATCTTTTAACAATAAATCACCTTCAAAGGGAATTTTCTTATTTTCTCTCTCTGTAGAGACACGGACATTATTTATAAGTCCAGATGGTAAGTAATATAAAATCAAAATATGCAAGTAGTCACAGCCTGTATCATTAATATGAAAACTGCCCAATACCTTGTAATTTCTTCTTGTAAGAGAAATGCTTAATATTAGCATTTGCAATATTGGTGAACATTATCTCCTGTATAAAACCACCAGACTGACAGAAAAGGCACTTCAATTTATTTCAGGAATTGTAGATGTGTTTGAAATTTTAATATGTACTTATGTACATTTTTTTACCCTCTGTGTAATTCTCAGGTATTTCCTAGCTATCTTTTTTTAAGCATTGGTTCTCAGAAATACCAATGAAATCTTCACAAATCTTTTTTTTTTTTTGTCTTTTTTGTCGTCAGCACACTCCAAATCAATTGGAATATCAAGGGAAAAAGAAAGATTAACACATACAGCCCAATATTTCAGGATTTATTTCAGGGGACTATGACTAGTACAATAGATTAATATATCCCAGAAATTTTCAATTTCATTAATGACTGTGATAGCAGAAATGTAAGACCAAAACAAATTATGCAAAGCATAGTAGTAACATTATGTAATAAGCTTAAGTTCTAGTTCTTTTTGTATACTTACCTGCCCTAAATTGAGGTGGAAATTCTCAGTATCAGCAATAGATAGCAAAATATAGATATAAAACATTTTACCAAGTTTTCATGCTAGTCCTTTACATGGCAATAATAATTGAAGGAAAATTCCAATTTTTTTTCCTATTGTCTATTCCATTGGTATGTATCTATATTTAATATTTAGGTAAAATTACATAGTTGGTTATTATTATCTCCATGGATTCTTTGATAATACGAGTTATTTTCCCGCATAAATGCTGACTGTGATGGCAAAGTACCTACAGTCATCCCACACAAGTCATTTTCTGTTCTGAATTACTGAACATACTGTTCTCATCACAAAACTTCTGTCAGTAGTTTTAACTAAACAGAGCTTATCCTGAGAAGGTAGAAGCACATTTAGAGCTGTGAATAAGAAAAAACATAGTAAGGTAATACTAGAAGAGGTCTCAAGATCCACAAGCCTGTCCTCCAGCAGGAAAGGAAGCTCACATAGATCATCTCTGACCAATATAAAATTTATTGACTCCAACCAGCATGAACTGAAGGAGATTCCACACGTTTTCCAGTGTTTTACAAGCCTCACCATTTAAAAGTGGTTTCCTCATTTCTTAACAACATCCATAAATTATTCCTTTTTTCTTCTGGTACTACTGGGGTGTGGGAAAGTATTTCTTATCTTTTTATTAGGGATTCATGCATCTTGTAAAAGAGAGGATATTATTGTCTTTTTGAACTTAACAGAGATGATTTCTTTCATGGCTTTCAATGTTTTCAAAACCTGTTGGATTTCTTTTCTTCTGGACATCATTCACTTTGCCTATACAGTCCTTCAAGGGTGTTGCTTAAAGTTTCACATGCTATTCAAGTTGAAGGTTTCACCAATGTCAGAGAATAATAATTAACTCCCATGTGTTACAAGCAAAACTCCTGATACTTCATTTCAGTTTAAGATCTGTGATTTCCCTCCTACAATAAGAAGAAAAGTTTATTTGACCTTTTTCTTCTTCTAGACATGTGGCTAACCATCTGCTGCAAGCTCTGGGATCCTCCACTACAGTACCAGTGTTTAGTCAGATCATCATTTCTGAAAGCTTATTCTAGTACTTTCCTACTATATTTAAAAAATTCCTATTGCAGCAAGAAACAGAGAAGTTTTAAATGTATGCTCTATTCTATCAGTAAACCTTGGTAATGAAAACATTAGCTAGAACTGCAACAAGGAAACCTTTGCAGGACACTATTGAATGCCCTGTTACACAGAGAGGGGTGGGAGGTAACACATCAGCCAGTAGCACATATACTAGCAGTCTCACCTGGTCAATATGTCACTAGTTTGTTTGCTTATGTCATGTAAGATGGCATAAAAATTTTTACCAGGATAATACCACAGTGTTCTCCCTTTCTTTATCCACTATATGATGATTTTCCATTGAGGAAAGTAAACAGATTTGTTTGACACAATTATTTCTTGTCAAATTCATCTGGTTGCTTTCTTCTTATTTAATTACCCTCTAGGTCCTATAAATTGATTCATAATTCATTTAGAGTTCTGTTGTTTTGGGGTTTTTTTCTTCCCTAGTACTGCATATTGTGCTCAGTTTTTCCCCACCCTTAAATTACATTTTCAATAAACTGTTTGCTCTTCTTTAGTCCCCTAGGATTTAACCTGTCCTCCACCATTTCTCAAAAGTAATTGATTCAAAAAGTGCTTCTCACTTTTTTTTAAGCCCTTGAGAATAAAAAACCCTTCAGTTTGCCAATTAAAAGCATCCAAGTTAATTAAAGGCTCTTAAAGTTATTCATTCTCTGCCCATATTAAAAATTAATACATTTGAAATCTAATTACAATGTATCTTTATTCTGAAAGCCAAAACAAAGGTTTTAATGCTTTCATTCACTCTTCCATTTTGAAGTAATGGACACTTTATTTCTCCCAATTTTCCATGAATGCATTAGAAACTTCTCATCTTTCTTGCCAATTAAATATTTTACATGATACCTTGCCTTTCTATGTTATCTGCTCATACTACCTACTGTTGTCTTAAGCCATTCTTCTGCCTCTCAGATACAACCCTGACGCAGAAAAATAATCCTTGAGCACATAAGAAGTTATGCAATGGAAGTACCTTTGCAATCATTAGTGATTACATTTCAGAAATGATGGAGGAAAGGTGAACTGCCAGGAACTCATAAAGAGCACACAAAATAAATTAAAAATATAACTGAGAAATTAGGACCACAGGCAGCACTGTGGAAATATTGAAAAAAGCACCAAAACAAAACCAACCAACAAAAAAAAATAGAAAGCCAAAACAAAACCAACCCAAAACGACAACAAAACTCAGTGACTTCATATTCTTCATATCCCTTCTTCTGTACTAGAATAGCTTGGTATTCTATTTTTAAAACATATTCCACTTTTTCATAACATATTTAGAGACCGTGTGAAGAGAGAGCTTTATTAGATAATTTTCCCAAGAAAATGTCATTTGTCATGTCTAATGTCATTTGCAAAAGCCCAGTTTTTCCCAAGTTTCCTAACTTTACTTTGCCGCTCTATTCCTTTCCATGGTGTTATGAGCACCATCATTTCACAAACACTTTCAACCTATTAATAGGTCACTTTAACTTCTCCATGCATTTTCCCTACAGAGTGAGAATATAACCTAAAATAGTCACATTCTGTACTTCCTTCACCTTCTGAAACAAAAGCAAAGCTCTCAGTGTAGCTTTTCAATGCTTTTCAGGCTTGCTGTGACATGTCATGCTGGTTTTCCTCTGTAACTGAACTATCATGAGCTTATTTCTTCATATAGCTATTTAAATTTCTCAGAAACAGGTATATGACAAATAGGTGAACTTCTTGTTTTTTCTCATGCTTAACCAGTGATATTGTATGTTTGTATAAGTTTAAAAAGCAGGGCAAGATCTTGGTGAGGCATTGAATACATAGAATCATAGAATGGTAGGGCTTGGAAGGGACCTTTGGAGATCATCCAGTCCAACCCTCCTGCCAAAGCAGGAACACATCCAGGTGGGTCTTGAAAGTCTCTAGAGAAGGAGACTCCACAACCTCTCTGGGAAGCCTGTTCCAGGGCTTGGTCATTCTCACAGTAAAGAAGTTTTTCCTCACATTGAGGTGGAACTTCTTGTGTTCCAGCTTGTGACCATTACTTCTCATCCTATCACAGGGCACCACTGAAAAGAGACTGGTCCCTTCTACTTGACACACACCCTTCAGCTGTTTGTAAACATTAATAAGATCCCCCCTCAGTCTTTTCCAGGCTAAACAATCCCAGGACTCTCAGTCTTTCCTCATCAGAGAGATGTTCCAGTCCCTTCATCATCTTCGTACCTCCCCATTGGACTCTCTCTAGTATTTCCCTGTCCCTCTTGAACTGGGGAGTCCAGAACTGGACATAGTACTGCAGATGTGGTCTCACTAGGGAAGAGTACAGTGCCTGGAGTTTTTTTCCACATCAGGTGGAGAAAATTGCAGTTCCAAAATAGCCAGAATTTTCCATCTTTACTCACATTGACAGTACTTTATTCCATAAGCAATTACACTGATTTAGTTACTTACTCCAGGTTTAAGTACAAATAATGACAGAAAGAAAACTTGGGCTGAAATAATGGTGATAGGGGGGAAAATCAGCGACATAGCACTTGACTATACTTCTCTTGATCAAACAGTTCTCTCTGTAGCTGCACTTGTGTGACTCACAGTTAAAGACTGGAAAACTGTGTTAATGATTTATTCATGCCCAATGAGATATTTAAACTGGTTAGATTAAGTATTTTTAATAAAATACAAATATAAGATGTAAGCACATGCAGATAAAGCAAATTAAATTGGTTAAGTGCTGCTATTTACAAAAAGTATGCAGCAGCACAGTTAATAAACACGTGCAACATACAATGTTTAATTAACAGTTTAATTGGGGAATACCAACATACACTACAGAATTCAAAGACAGTTTTTTCTTGAGTGTGACTTCACTCTCATAAGCATAAAATGTAAGAGAACAGAGATCGGCTACGGGCAGGAAAGGCATATATAATCAGATATATTGGAGACATTTATGTCTTTCACTAACCAATTCCTACTAGATTTTTTATATCAAATATAAAAGAAATAGAACACTCTCAGGAATGTTCATCTAAAATAGCAAATTAATTTTGAATTGCTCATTTCTCTCCGCTCAGTATAAAAGGAGTTTAAACTAGTTCTAGTGTAGACATCTACATTACAGTCCTCTAAATTATGATGAAATTAATCCTCTACAAAGTACCAGCTCTACAGGTGCCCTCCTCAAAGCTCACACATAACTGGGATAATAATTTCAACTGCAAAAGAATAATTTCAGTTGCAGACATGATGTAAAACAACACGTGATTAAGTAGAAGTCTGTGTAATCCTAGAGCATAAATATTCCCAGTGAGTGAAATAGCATGGTCATCTGAAATGAAAGGCTGAGCTGGGGATATCAGTAAAGGCAGCTGGTTGAGAAAGAGAAAAGAACAGGAATAAGTTTATCCACTCTATGATTTACACAGAACACTTGGTATGAAGCCGTATCAATACATCAAGTCTAATGACGCAAGTCTGCAGTTTACTGCAGTGTTCCTTACCACAACCACAGAGACTGTGCCATTCTTCAGAGTATAAAGACGATACACCTTCACCCTGTATCCTTTTTCCTACTTTACATTTCATTATAGTCACCCTAGACTCTCCTTGACCATCACCCCTGTAACAGAGATGCCAAGAACTCTGTTACAGTAGTTTCACTATTAGTATATACCACTAGGACCCAACCTCATTGCTACAGACAACTACAAATCCCAGGTTTCTGACACAAAGAGACATTAAACTACATAAAGAGGATCATTCATTCTACATACAGTGTAAATCCATCGCATCTCAAAATGTCAAATTTGAAAATCCAACTGCACTACTCTTGTATCTAGAGCTTTTGCTCACAGACAGCAGACCTTCTTTTCTTTCAGGACATGACAACAGCCACCTCCCAGTTGTCCTCTTGCCTGAGGAGCCAGATAATATAAGAAAAGGCCAGGATGCATCCTGGTGAATAGTGCCAGCAATGACAACCCACCTCCGTATGGCACCGTTGGCAGGCGAAAACCCCTAGTCACAAGACAAACACATATATCACATCACCAGAGGAGCCACAGATACATCAGGAAGGTTGGAAGCTACCTTGCCAGCCTGCTCCTGAGACTTAGCTGGTGGAACATGGAAAAGCAGCAGAAGCAAGCCAAGTCAAACATTTTGGGCTAGAAATAGCCCATGGACTGATGGCTCATCCTTCCTGTTCTCTATATGCAGTAACATATTAAAGCACATTTAATGAGTTATCTCTTCCAGGTATACCTGACATATAGAAAAGACCTACTACAAGGCATTAACTGGATCACAGAGTTTAGTAGCATAAAAGCTAAGTGAATAAAGGATTAAACAGACATAATGGCAAAGGGAAACTGTACATGAACAGATCAGAGAATAAAGTCCTTGTGACTGCAATTCAAATATATCATCTCAGAAATTGTCAGTCATTATATTTTATTAGTGATTATAGCTATGGCAGAGAATAATACCAGGATGCTTTTATGGCAATTCTAATTAATCAGTAACAGCATTTTTAAGACTCCTTAAGTTAATTTTCAGATTTTTTTCACTGTCAAATTATTGAGATGCTTTTAGCAATTCTCTTTATTAAGCATTGAAATGGAGTATTTTAACCAACCAACCAATGAAACAAACAAAAAAGAGCAAAACTCCAAAACCACAACATATAGATTCCTAACCCTTATATGCAGCTAATAGCGTAAGAGAAGATTAACCTCAGTTTGGTATTTCAACTCCTTCGAACTATCATTACAGAGCAATTCACAAGGGCCCTTTGCAGGTGTTAGTGTAAATGTTAAAGGAAAGAATGCTATGAAATCTTTGAGGAGTTCTACTTTTTTTTTTTTTTTTTTTGTGAACATGGGTGAGATATAGAGAATGCAAAGTGATGTTTTACTAAAAAAAGGCTGACAACACTGAACAGAGCTTTCTCCATAATAATTTTACAAGTAATGTAATGCTAAGTGAAGCAATATATGGCTGTATTTTTCCTACACAATGATACTTATTTCCCTCCTTACTGGTTTTCTGTCTGCTTTCTCTTTTCTGTAATCTTTTAAATTTCCTTGGAAACAACAGGTTTGGCAAACACATATACTTCAAAGGCCTGCCCTACCATCATTTACTGAGTACTTATAAATCATCTGGTAAGTACCTAGAATGGATTTTCCACTGCCTTGTCAGTCTGACCATAAAAAAATGAAAGAGTGTTGATTCAGACAGAAAACAACCATGCCAATATATTTAGTAGGTCATAACTTAAAACTAGGCTGCTTTATATACACAGTATGTAAAGATTCACTAATATTGCAGATTATTACTCAGCATCAAGTGGGTAGAGGTAAGTGAATTGTAACTAAATAATCATACTTCTGTCAAATTCCTTACTTAGAATCATAGAATGTTTTGGGTTGGAAGGGACCTTAAAGATCTAGTTCCAAACTAGAACTGCCATGGGCAGGGACACCTTCCACTAGACCAGGTTACTCAAAGCCCTGTCCAAATTGGCCTTCAACACTTCCATGGAAGGGGCATCCACAACCTCTCTGGGCAACCTGTTCAATGCCTCACCACCCTCATAGTACAGACCTTCTTCCTAATAGCTAATCTAAATCTACCCTCTTTAGGTTTCAAACCTTACCTCTCCCCCTATCACTACACTCCCTGATAAAAGTCCCTCCCCATCTTTCCTGTAGGCCCCCTTTAAGTAGGGGATGCTACAAGGCCTGCCCAGAATTTTGGTCAGCTGGCATAGCTTTTTAATCCAAAGTCAAGGAAGCACTCCAAACAAAAGCAAAAAGTTTAGAAAAACCCTATCAGTATCAGAGTCAGTGTTGCCAAATATGGTAAAGGATAATTACAGAGGCTTAAACTACACTTGCATATGGCACTGGGAATAAAGAAAACTTGCAGAGTGGTATAGTCCTTTCTTTTGTACCCTGTGTCTTCTTGCAGTTTTTGGTATATTCAGAAGAAGCTGTCTCTGAACCTATGTTATTTCAGTAATTGGAGGAGTGCTGAATATTACACAAAATGTAATACAGAGATGATATGTTTTTCAGTAAAGTATATGAAAAAGATCACAGACCAAACAAAAGTTGGTGATCAATGCAAGGTTGATGACCCTGTTGCCCAGTTTTGAAGGGGAAAAAGGAAAAAATCACAACCTCAGCAAGAGATATGATTATTATTGGGGTCTAGATAAAAACAAATAACCATAAAACTTAAATATAGGCTACTAAAAGACCTCAAGTTAGTAAATGAAAAAGCCATTACCAGTATCAAGTAAACTGGTTAGATGATTATGGAAAAGTAACAGTTTTCTGACATGACAGACATGACACAGTTTCCAAACTACTATAAGAGAAAGCATGGCATTAAGCAAATGGAGATCAAAGTCAGAATATATACAGAAAAAGCAAATACACCAATACCAGTGCCAAATGTGAAGAAAAATTTACCAGGCAATATGGCTCTTGGGACTTAGAAAAAAGCTGTTGTGAAGGACAAGAATAGCATAGATTACCCTTTTGTAAGAGTTGGGGTGAAGGGAGAAGAAAAAAACCCTGAGAGCCCAGCAAGGTCAAACAGGATTATATTCATTGTGAATTTAGAGAAATCTTTGGCAGCACTGAGCAAATGTTGGGTAGGGGACTGTTTGAACTAGCTATTGAAAGTAAATAATCTCTTCTTATTTTCAGTCCAGGTCAGGAGAACTTAGAACTGACGACATTCAGAGCACAAAGGAGTGAGCAAATCCTCATTAAGAGTACACTCAAATGAGGGGCAAGGGAGCAAAGTAACTACATGAGAATTTATAAACCTCTTCCATAGGTTAATGAAGCTACTAAAACTTGTTGCATGTGGCAGAAACAAAGGCCAAGTTAAAGCTTCGTTGTTTTTTAAGGTCTTAGAAGTAGGAAACATGAATAGTCACAGTCATTTGAAGAGTAATAGGGCTGTTTAAGTAAATCTTTCCCTTAGATTCATACACACAGGCTTTGAGGTTTGGGTAACACATGAAGGAAGAACACATCCATGAACCATGTTGCTAGACTGATACTTCTGACAGCCATCAACTTTCACTGATACAACTGTTACAAGATTTCACCATAACAAAAATAGCCCATGCTATGGTATGCCACTGTATTTACACTACACGATCGTGTACAGTGAGGAGATCCCTGACTGTTAGTGACTCAGAGAGACATTTGTAACCACTCGTACTCTAGTTAATTATCTCTTTAAGAGGCAATAGCACTTGTGACTCTTTAGATTCTAGAGTACCTATTTCTGCAGCTTGTTTTGGAGTAAAACTCAACACCCATAACAAAAATTTCAATGGGCAAATTTAGAAGATCCATAAAACCCAATAAACTTAAACACCTTTGGTCTGCATGCTACAAGGGAAGACTGTTTTTTGATTCTCAGCTGAATTTCATTTTATAGAAAGAGGTATATGAAAAGACTTGTCAGAACAAACCACTCCACTTACAAGTGAGTTTAAATAGTATAAATTTAGAATCCTGTAAGTTCATATTACTGACATCATTCAGACTAAGAAGAAAAAAAAAAAAGACCACATAATGGATATTAGTGTACTATTCTTGCATACACATCAGGGAGACTTAAATGCACTCTTTCAAATTTACTAATAAGCAAACCTGGTTTGGGGAAACCCCTGGTATCAGTAACAGTCTGGGGATGATGGGATTGAGAGCAGTCCTGCAGAAAAGGACCTGGGGATACTGGTGGATGAAAAGCTGGACATGAGCTGACAATGTGCACTCACAGCTCAGGCCAACCATATCCTGGGCTGCATCAAAAGAAGCCTGGCCAGCAAGACAAGGGAAGTAATTCTGACCTTCTACTCTGCTCTGTAGCATTGTGTCCAGCTCTGGTGTCCTCGGCACAAGAATGACATGAACATCTTGGAGAGGGTCCAGATAAAGGCCATGAAGATGATTAGAGGGCTGGAGCACCTCTGCTGTGAGGACAGGCTGAGAGAGGCTCCCGGGAGACCTTACTGTGGCCTTTTAAAAGGGGGCCTACAAGAAAGATGGAGACAATCGTTTTAGCAGGGCCTGTTATGACAGGACAAGGTGTAATGGTTTTAAACTAAAAGAGAGTAGATTTAGATAAATTCCCCATTTACTTACAAAGTCTTTGTCTTTGAATGCTCACACACAGACCACACTATTCTTAAACCATATTTTGGGTGCAAGCTATAAGTCAATATAAATGTACCATTTATATTTTTCCTAGTTTGCCATTTATGAAAACATTCATACATCAACTTGTTTTCATGGTATTGTCCAGAGATGTTCAGCAGCATTGTCCTTTGCTTCTGGGCATGTCAGAGTTTAATAGGGTATATACTCACTAACAAAATGGCTACCTCCCAAACAACATTAATAAACCATCAGAGTTTTGATCAGACATCACAATTCTCTAATAAAAAAACATACTTCAAAGCCTTAGTTGCCAGTTAAAATTCTTACACAGTACAAAATCTACAACAAGCTTTACAATGCAGTAATACAGTTTGTTTCTTTCCTTCTGTAATCCCCTCTTCATAAATTGCCTGGCATTCTAGAGAGAGAACTACAGTAGCAATAGTACTTATTTTTGCCTACTGGCACAAAGCAACAACAGAAACACATTTTGTTTTGTTCTTGTTCTGAAAACAATTCATTCCTCTACCACAAATTCAGAGCTGAATTTCTCTCTTTTATTCATAACACCATCAAATGGCAGAAAACAGCACTATACCATGAAACGGTAAAAAGTGGACCAAGTTTGTCACCAGGCTCCTGATACAGATTTTGCCAAGACATGAGAAAGTTGTGGACAATCCTCTTATTCTGGCCTAATGTACATGCTTGTGTATCTTTGGATGCGCTATAGTAACATACCACAGTTTAATCTACTGAATATGAATAGGCAAGTTTGTATATTATATGTTATTAACAGGAAAAAGCAAGGGAGACCTTTGCACACTGAGCAAACCTAAGTAAATAGTAATAAAATAACTAGCAGCTGGGAACATGTTTGGTGAGTTACTTAAATAAGATATGCAATATTACTTCCTATTTCTATATCAATAACCTATCAGCCACACCAGTAACCATGTACCATACTCCTTTATAGCCATTGTTTATAAGCATAATACTCCCATAGGATCAAAACCACCCACCTTCCTATTAGTCTTAAACTCCACTTTGGTATATGATCTATTTTTAATCTAGATTTGTACAGAATACAGCACCATAATTTTCACAAAAGACAAATTTACCAAGATACCACTATAACAAACCATTTATAATCACTCTTGATTTATCCAGTCTATTGACAGGTATCCTTATCATGTGACTCTATAATATTTGTCTCAATGTATTATGCATTGACCAATTCAAAGCACCAGTCACCAGAGTAAAAATAGGCTTTTAAGCACATCAAGTCTTTGTCAACTGCACTGTCACTTTTCAGTACTTCTCTGTAGACCACTTAGGTTACACACTTCTCTACCCATCACAAAATACTCCTTTCCTCATCTGTCCTTTTTTCTCCACAAAATTCCAAGACATCAAACTAATTGAAGGGCAAACACTTTACGGTTTTAAAATAAGTCGTGTTGTATTTTATAAACCCTTTTGTTACATAATACTACATAAAAACTAACTTTCATCATGGAAAGATTGATCACAAGTAGATGATGAAAGTGCATTTAGCACACTTGAGATGAAAAAGCTAAGCTATCTCAGCAAAGCTAGTTGGTCATGTTCCCTTCCCCAGTGGAAAGAGACAGGTAACTCCACGGGAAATTCTGTATTTAAAAGATGCCAGCTAGAACCCGTAACAGTGGCCTTCCATTCCCTCACTGCTGTAGAGCAAGCCTGGTCAGCTTGCTTAGACTACCTTTTAGACATCCAAAGTGTATATTCCTACCTTTTGTACCTTCCTCATGTGTCTTCTTTCAAGATCCAGCCCTATCTCCATTAACCTCAATTATCCCAGAACTACCATTTAGAAAGACCAGAGATCTTGGTAACCCATCCTCCTCTGTCAAAGTGTTAGCAAAGGTACTTGAAAGGTAAACAGCTCAGTTAAATCATCTTTAATGGATATAAATATGTTTAACATTTTGTGTTCCTTGGTGCAGTAAAATATTCATTTAAATGAAGTAGGAAATATTCCTGTAAATATGCTGAATATTCATTGCAATATGTAATATTATAGTAACATTCTGATTTATTTTAAATTTTAGTGTAAAAGATATTTCTAGAAATAAAGGTGATAGTGTCTGAATCACTGACAAAAAGGTACTAAAAAGTTTAATAGCAAAGCTGTTCATCAGTGTTTGTCCTTAAGCCGTTCCTTCCCACACTTGCTCAAATAGTGTAATTGAATGGTGAATTGTTTCTCTGCCACTCTTACACTTACTAGGAGTTAAGACTGGTACGTCAGAATGATAAACTCCTCTATTTCTTTATTACCTAGATTAAAGCTTTCAAGGAATCTTTTACTCTATTCAGAAAAGATAAATCTCTTAGCTGAAGGTTCAGCTTTTGTCATCCCTTAAGATTTTCCTTCTTTTCCAGTACTTTTAGTTATTAACATTTGAATTTTGTCCACCAAGTCTGGCATTGTGACCCTACAGCGTTCATAGCTTATTAGAATTGCTCTTGGCTTTATTTCAGAAAGGCACTGAAATTGTGTGTGGTTTTGCCTATTTCTGTGCTTTTGATTTTTGTAAAGACATCACTATTTTTTTAGAAATCATTAATGCTTAAGCTTCAATTGACCAATTTTATTTTCAGGGCATATGAAACTCCAAAGTAAAAGCTTTAAAAAACTTTTAGAGATTTGTTCAGGTGTTTCTTGTTACAAACACAGTGAAAGTAGCCACAGTTTGTCACTCCAGTGCCAAGTACAGGAGGATGATCACCTCCCTATTCTTGCTGGCCACAGTGTTTCTACTACAAGCCAGGATGCCACTGGCCTTCTTGGCCACCTGTGTGCACTGCTGACTCATACTTAGTCAACTATTGATCAATACCTGTAGGTCCTTCTCCAACTTGCAGCTTTCCAACCACACACCCCTTAGTCTGTAGGTTGCTATGGGGTTGTTACGACCCAAGTGCAGGACCCGGCACTTGGCCTTGTTCAACACTATGCAATTAATCTTGGCCCAATGATCTAACCTGTCTAGGTCAAACTGTAAAGCTTCCCTACCCTCTAGCAGATCAACACACCCACCTAGCTTGGTGTCATCTGCAAATTTACTGAGGGTACACTCAATCCCCTCATCCAGATCATTAATAAAGATATTGAAGAGAAGAGGCCCCAGTACTGAACCCTGGGGAACACCACTTGTGACTGGACACCAGCCAGATTTAGCTCCGTTCACTACTACTCTTTCAGCCCAGCCAGCCAGCCAGTTTTTTATCCAGTGCAGAGTGTATTTATCCAAGGCTTGTGCCCTAAGTTTCTGAAGGAGAAATATGGGATGGAATAGCTCGTTGGTCAGTTCAGGGTCACCTGTCCTGTCCACTTCTCCCTGCAAGTGAAGCCTTTTACTTTCTGCACCCCCAACATGGTACACAGGATCTAGCAGTGGCCTTGGTCTGCACACCAGCCCTTGGTACTAACTCTAAACATGGGGTGTTTTCCCTGCTGGAAGCAGCCGCTGCCTGGGAAAACATGCTGCTCATTTCAGACAGTGCAGTGACTTAGAAGAGACTGAGCTGAAAAGTGAAATCACTGAACATAATCAGTTCTGTTCTCACTCAAACCAGGACACATGATCCTGGGGATGAGGGTTCCTATCTACTACCTATGTCAGTGGCAATTGCAAGAGTTTCTTGCAGAACACATCAAAGCAGGATGTGGCTTTGGGTTTTTTTGGTAAAATTTTTGCAGAAAGTATTTCAAATAACTTAGCTTGCCTTTAAGAACACTGTTCCTTCTGCTCTAAAAATACACTAAGAATGAAAGATCTTTTAGCTGATAATGTTCCGTTGGAAGTAAGCAGATTATTTTATCAAATAGACTTAAAAAAGAACTTCAAGCTCTTATCCAGTTTTGTCCAGGAGTCTCTGGAAAAGGGGTGTGTTCAGTTTTATGGCTGTATTTCAGCAAAGCAATTAAGGAAGTACTTACTTCCATACAGTCCACCATGTTTGGTGTTTATACTCAGTGCTTTCTTATTCTTGTTGAGATTTCTGTTTTGGTCTGCTCTTGTTTTGCCTTAGTAACACTGTTTTCATATCTTGGATTATGTCTGAACATAGTACAAATTGTCTGCAAACTCTTCACATTTCACTCTTCAGTATTACTTTTACTTATTTTCAAACTAAAATCCTTCGCAGCAGCATTTAGGTTTTCCCCGGCCAGCAGAGACCTTTCTAACTGCTGGTAGCAGTAGCAGAGTAGCAAACGTGTACTACGTGGGCCCTGGATTTAAAAAAATCAGAACATTTGGAGAGGCTTTTTTGAAGTTTCACATGTGAAGAATAAAATGTGAAGGCTCTTGTAAGTTTTAATAAATGAGCAAAGGAGAAATGAGAGCTGATGAGTCTGTAGTGAAAAAGAGGTGGTGTGGAATGTGGAGAGTCCGTAGAGGGACTCAAAAGTGACCATCAGCAGCTTGTGTTTGATGATTTAAATGGGAAGCCAGTGCCAGCTAAGGAATGCAGACTAAGTGATACAATAAAAGCATTGGCCTAGAAAGTAATCTTCAGAGTAAGAAAGAATAAATGAGAAGGAAAAGGCCACATCTGGAGACCAAGGATAAGGGTATGAAATGAGAGCCTTGCTTCAAGCTTTGACATATGGAAAGAGGGCAACTGTTTTAGTGTTGTAAAGAAATAATCAGCAATCTCTAGACACAGATGATCTGTGAGTATATGGATGTATGTCTGAGTCAAAGATGATGCCCACTTTACAGCATGGAAGGAAAAACATGTGGGAGCAAATATTTTCTTAAATCCCTTCATTGGCTCAATTTGCGCTTCAGCTGACAGCTGGATAAAGAGAATAGTTGAAAAGCATCCATTGCAATGAATCTGGAACATATAAATGTGCATGCCAGGTAAATTCAGCAACTGACATGCACTGATTTTTGAAGCAGTCAGTATTGTCACATACGTGGTATGCACTTGTTTTGTTACTTGTGAAAACTGTGAAAAGCAAACTACACTTCGTTCTGGTGGTAGAGTGTTATAATGGTAATGGGACTTTCAGAGATAAATGCATCACTTTTACTCATTTTTTTTTTTCTATATTAAATTTTCTTCTGCAGAAAGAATTCCTTGCCTTACAATACAGACATATGAAGAAGTATCTCGCTTATGTGAACATAGAAACATAGAATCATTAAGGTTGGAAAAGACCTCTAAGATCAACAAGTCCAACTGTAATATGCTCCAGAAAAAAAGTCTTAAAATGTTCACAACTTAGCAAATATGTTCTTGTCTCATAAAATGAACATATCCTTGCTTGAATCATAGCATTGATCATAGAATCATAGAATGGTAGGGGTTGGAAGGGACTTCTGGAGATCATCTAGTCCAACTCCCCTGCCATAGCAGGAAACTCTATATACTACTTTTCCTCTGTGAGGGTTATATGAAATGAAAAGTGTAATCCTCTTCAAATAAAAATGAAAATTTTCATAGGTTTAATCTCTCTTTTGAGCTTCTTTTCCTCTAGTGACTCTGTATCTCACATTCTCCAAGTTATTCATTCTCATTCTGTGATTCTGTGGTTCTGTATCTAACTCAAACATTTCTAGAGAGTAAGGAAGCCTGGTCTTTCCCTTAAAGCACAGAAGACTGGTAATAAAGCAATGGAGAGTGAGGTGAAGGAGCTAAATGAGGGTTTGGAAAACTTGAGTTGGTTTTCCAAAACACTGCCACTGGACACTTGTAACCAGGTTGCTAAAGGCATTTAAAGGCACCTAAAAATTCCAGAAGAGCTAAATGTGGCCTGAGGCTGTAAAAACATTTTGGGTCCTGTTAGCCTAAACATCTGGAAATCTGCACCTTACCTGTCTATGAATCAAATCCTTACGGGTGAAGAATGGGGAGGGAACACTTCTTCAGGTCTCAGATGTGTTCTGAACATATCTGCATTGGATTCTCATAAACTCTGGCCAGGTGAGTACCTTAGAGAACTAGGTAGGTGATTTAACCACAGCACAAAAACTCTAACACAGCTCCTAAAAATACTGAGCAAACACAGGATGTAAATGAAACTAGTGTAGTACATGAGAAGAAAGACACAGATATTTAGCCTGCTCAACAGCCTCTTTCTTTATAGAAACAACATTTTTGCCAGGTTAATATTATTCCTAGGAAGAGAGGCCAAAACAAACACTCTTCTTGGACTATCTGATGAAAATCTATCTTGAGTAGAATAAACTCAGCTGGGTCTAAATCAATCAGTGTTTGAAACATTTCCAGTTTGACTGTTAATGTGTTTTTTTGCCAGAATCTTAGGCTTTAAATTTATTTTAGAACTACATTGTTGAGGAAAAGTCTTTGTAATTGATACTAGCCTATTTTTAGGATTACCAAAATAAGGTCTTGGGTCTCGATGGTGGGCAAATAGCCATACTGAAAAAGGATCCATAAACATCTCACAGCTTGGAGCAAAGATCAATGTAAACTGTTTACAAAGGGTATTTGAGAGACCACCAGACACTGGAGCATTATTGAGAAGAACCTCATGAGTTACTGTGCAGAATTCTGCACTACAAACCAAGGAAGCTAATTTCTCTTATACAGCAAGAGTGTAGTTCCTCTCTTAAGGAGAAAACAGAACTCTTCTAATGGATAGAAAGGCACTAAGATAGGCTCCTATGGGATGTTTGTTGCAAGAGGTTTTATAATAGGTTGGAAAACACACAGAGCACCTGATCTACATCAGTAGTAAAGCTCCTTCACATGGGGTAAATGAGGATCAGGTTTATGGTATTTAGTAGCTTAAACAGTCTTAGTCATCTTTCTAAGAATAACCTCCCTTTTCTAAACTTGTTTACAGGAATTCACAGGTCCAAATTGCCAGCTGCTACAGTGCCTCCTATCTTTGCAGAACCCATTCATGACCATGCCACTGCCTTGGGTATGTCAGAAAAACTTTTTCCTCTGTATTTAAAACCTCAGTTGTTCTTGGATGAACAAAGATGAAGGACTGGAAACATATAAATGCCCTGTAGTGTCACTCCTGTGATCCTTCTCCCCTTGTTAGTCTGGAAAACTAGAAATTCTCCTGAACTAGAAGAAATGAAAAACATCACAATAGCAATTATTACAACCAGAGTTTTCTTCCTATTTTCACCCTGAAGGCAAAAGGCACCAAAATACATTCCCATCTTTCTTGTAACTCTGCTGCCTGGCTTTTTTTTTTATTTTTAAATTACACTGATACAAGTTGTGTGCACAAGAATTATTTGAGATCTAGATGTCTTCTTTTTTGTTCTCTTTGGCAGCCTCAAGACTGAATGGTGATACTTTTCAGTATTAATGAAATAATAGACAAAGCTCGAGATGTTGTCATTTTTAATTCCAGAGTCAAGCCCCTATTTTTAACAGTGATTGTATGCTTGTCTACAACAAAGTAGAAACACAATCAGATTCCTACCTGCTGTGTCTCTAGGCTGGAGTGCTCACTGGGAGATTTCACAGCTAACACTTTCCTTGGTTAGATTTCATTTCATTATTGTCCAGTGCTTGACATAGTCATTGTTTCTAATGGTTAGACATAAATCGGTAAGAAGGAACATTGTCCAAAGCTTTTCAAAACTTTAGGTATGTGATTTCAAACATGGTTGTGCTTTTTAAAAAAAAAAAGCCAACAGTTTTAACAAGACTAATATTAACAGAATCCATCAACTAAAGTAAAATATGAACAGGACCATCTTGTCCTACTTCCATACTGAAAAGTCCTTGTTCGGAAGCTCCGAGAGTGAAAGTTAGATCTCTTAGTGTGTTCTTTTTTATAACACAAGTCAAAAGCCTCTACACATACATTCTGTACAAAGCCAAACATTTTTTGTTTTGGAAAAATATTGGTTTATGATTTGAAGACTTTTAAAGATAAGTAATCCAGTCTTGCATCTAGCTAGCTCCAGATTTTCTAGGGTTTGGGGATTGTTTTCTGATCTGGTTTTCTGGGTGAAATCCTGATGCCATTTCTATCTGTGTGCTTTACCATTGATTTCAGTGGATCCAGGACTTTTCCCTCATTTTTCCCTCATATTATCTTAAAAAAATATTTTCTTCAACCACCATGTCTATTCCTTCAGGGCTCTTTGATGTTCCAAGAGTGGTTGGTACATTTGAGTTCAACCCATACCATTCTTACACGTTTACTTTTGCAAGAGCCATGGAGCTTTGATAGGTGGTACCTGCCAGTGATATCTTTTACACCAAATATGTAACACATAAGCGTATACAAACCCAAAGCTTTTATTAAGGCTGAAAAGTAAAACTTTCATGACTTAGGAAATGCCAGAATTAAGACTGCTGATGTAAATTAATTTCTTTCACATACTTTGCATACAGTATAGCTTTATATATGGCCTCTACACTTTTTTCCATAGACCACTGCCAGAGGCAAAAACCTACCTGAGTATGTATTGATCCAAACAGTTAAAAACTTGCAAAAGTATAAAAAACTCAAACTAGATCTTATATGAGAAAATGTGAGACAGTTTTGCTAGTAAATGATAGTATCTGCTACTCCTGTAATGA
This sequence comes from Actenoides hombroni, assembly GCA_024336885.1. Classification (NCBI taxonomy): domain Eukaryota; kingdom Metazoa; phylum Chordata; class Aves; order Coraciiformes; family Alcedinidae; genus Actenoides; species Actenoides hombroni. Next base: position 69,308,411 of record WUAM01000431.1, on the reverse strand, counting down.
AAAAGAATGACAACAGATTAGATTTGAGGTTGTCCTCTAGCCATTAGAAACAATATATGGAAGAAAATAGAGTGGTTAATATGAAACAGTTAGGTATCTTTTGCATTAGATGACATTTATGTAAAAACATTATTGATATCCACTCTGCTCCACAGCTCATGATAGCCCAAATTTATGTTAGTGTCATGTACCTCAAGCACACCTTCTTCTCTTAGTAGAAGACTTTCTGTATGAAGGCTTGTGAAAACAATAAAGTCTTCCAGAACACTCTAGAGTTGCCCAAGAGCAATCTTCTCTCATCGCTTGTGTGCTGTTCCCATTACCATGATATAGAGACCCTGTGGAACAACTCCTTGTTAAGGTGGTTGGATCAGAAGAATTTCTCGGCAGGCTGGTGATCTGTATTTAACTATTAACCTTCACAGTAGAATGCAAAAATCTCAGTCCACGAGATTCTTTCTATCCAAGCATGAATACACTAACAAGGATTATGTGCTGTGCTACTAGTGCTCACATGTGGCATTACTGAATGGGTGCGACCAGTAATTAGGACAACACAGGGTGACTCAGAGGCTGTAACTTCAGGAGGCTGGAGACTTGTAGTTATGAACTAATGCTGCTCAGCTAGTGAAGCCAAGACTGAGATGTTTTTATCATTGTATCATCCAGCTATGAATGCATTTCTTTGGAAACACCATTCTGCTGGCGTGTTTTCTGTCAGAAGTTGCTGGTTCATTGAGAGTGAAACATTTCATGAAAGCTTATCTCAGCAAGCCTTATAATGGAATACAGATAACTTTTGATAGTTTTCTGCTAGGCAGGTCAGCTGCCAGTTTTCCATTTAGTCAGAGCTACTCCTGTATGGTGGCCTCTTCCATGTCTCAGGGATCCAGGGAATACAAGGCCCTCCTGGGATTCAGGGCTCCACTGCTCTAGATGAAATTGTTGCTTTTAGGAAATACTTCTTTCCCAAATTAAGTTGTTACTGGAATGTCTATTTCTTAGGAGTTGTTTTAACAATTTTCCTTCTAAATTGGGACAAATTAAGATGTCAAAGTGGTGAGATTTCTCAGGAGATGTAAATTCTGAGCTATGACCAATTCTAACCATGAGCAACTTCTAAGTATTTGTAGTATGCTCCAGCTGTAGAATCTTAGAATAGGCAGAGAGCCTAAAGGTTTATCCACAGGGCAGATATATCTCACTTGGAGGAAGCAGTTGCAACATGGGGTATGTTTGCAGAGCTGCGTGCAGCCCTCTGAGCCAGTGTGGGGCAAATTAGCACATCACTATGATGCAGCACACTGTTGTGCAGAGAAACTACACTGGGTTGCAGAAACAGTGAGGTGGTGTCAGTAACTTTTCAAGCTGTGCTGTGTGCATTCTCCTGCTCGGCTATAGTACAGTTAAGAACGACATTGTGAAAAGGATCTAGTTTTCTCTCAGCAGCTGGAGAAAAGTGTTTGTATTTCCTGGTTTTGTACTATTGTAACCATAGGAGTATAACTTACAAAAACTGGACTTGTACTACCAGCCTAATTTGATGTGCTTTTTAATTTTTAGATTAACTTACACATTTATTTTTTTTTAATTTATTTGATTCTTTAAAATTGTTTGGATCATCAGGTCATTTCCAAACTTACTTAGAAAAGGAGATTCCTTATTTGTTTGTAGCTACGCTGCAGCATTGTTGCTAATGTTTCTGTGCAGGTGGGGTTTGGCAGCATAGGTCATCTGAGCGCTGTGGCATCAATCCTCTCATGCAGAAGAACTTTTTTTTGACTGTCAGTACCCATATGCCAAGGTAACAATTCTTTTTTTCTGCAACTTAGCAACAGTAAAGCATATACTTTGATATATGTTGTTTCCATTTTTTATCATTTGCATGAAAACCTAGCATCTCTGTGGGGCTATTGTTTTATTATTGTCATTATTCAGTGGGGTTTCTGCATCTTCTCCCTTTGGACAGCTGTCAGTTTACATTTCTTTCCCCATACCAACTAGATGGTAAACTGTTACCTGTAAAGGGATGACAGTGTAGACATGTAAGGGAACTGTCTGTCTCATAAGATTTGATGTTAGTTGTTTATGCAGGACATAGCAGAGAGTCCTGCTTCAGTGATGTGGTGTTAATCTAGTTGTTCAGTCCTCTAAGGTATAGTTACAGGCAAATTAGTCATCACGGATAGTATTGCATGACATAAAATCATTCAAGGAAAGAAGGAATAAAAGTTAGGTCTATCCACTCTGTATCAGCAACTGTAGGTGGTGGCTCTTTTAGGATAAACTTGTCAATTCCTTTGATTAGGAATCCTTTTACAATGTCCAGAACAAATTGCTTGAAAGCCAGTCAAGAAATAAAGACTGAAGCATAGCGGACATTAAAAATAATTTCTAAACAGGAAACTTAGTAATTCTGAAAACACCGAAAACACCCTGGAGTTTAAATTTGATAATGCTTTGAAAACCAGTGAAGGATACAAGGCATTGAGCAAACCTAGGGTGTTTCAAATGCTGGCTGATAATGAGCTAGATACATTGCATCAGGATAGGTTTTTCCTTATTTTCTTCTTTCTTTCTTAGCTAATGATCATGCAATAAATCCAAATAGAAAAAAAAATAGAAAAACTCAAAACTATTTCCATGCTTTTAATCTAGTTCATAGTTATTTCTTTATTTAACTATAAAACTTATTTGGAAACCAACATTTATTTAAAAATACAGGAACATGTGGAATTTTAGCCTGAAAAACAAAGACTTGTTAAAATAAATAAATAAATAAATAATAAAAAATTGAAAATAACCAGGCATAAATATTTATTTTGTTCTGGTTTGGGTTTTGATTAAAGAAAAAATGCATATCTTGAAAGGTATGCACTGTAAGCAATCCTGCTGGATGTAATAGTAATTCCAATTGCTAAGTTAAGCATGTCTGGAAAGCCTGTGGGATCAAATAATTGCAGTATATTGCTATCGTTAAAAATTGTGAAAGGTGGGAAAACAAAATGGGCTTTAGATGGAACTTGGCATGGAATTTTTCCAAAACTGCTGCATGGTTAAACTAGGAGTTTAAGAAAAATGAATCATCTTGAGCAATCATTTTTATGTATGACTGCTTTGGACGATTTTTGTTATCCATATTACAAAATATTGTCCAGCTTCAAACATTCAAGTTGTCCAGACTTTTGCAAAATACTGGCTCATTCAAGAGGGTACACACGAAAGAACATATTACAGCATCCAGCTGCCTCAACTGGTTAGCAACAACGAAACAAGAGCAAAAAATGTGCCGCTCAGGTTTTGACAAAGCAAATGGACTTTGAAAAAGCGGTGCCTCCTCAGGGGTGTCCCTTGTGAAGGGAACCGGGCCCTGCCTGGAGGAGAATCTCCCCTCAGGGCTCGCGTCTGGGCCTCACTGTACGGCCTGGAGAGACCCCAAACCATGGGCCACGGGGAGAGAAAACGAAGGGGAAAGGTGGGGGAAGCGATTTCCTCGCCCGGGACGGGACGGGAGGGTAGGGCAGTGGAGGGCAGGGCAGGGCAAGGCAAGACAGGGGAGGGCAGGGCAGGGCAAGGCAGGGCAGGGCAAGGCAGGGCAGGGGGGGCTGCCGGGCAGGCGCGGAGTCCTGCTGCCCTCTGCTGGCTGCCGCCCCGCCCCAGCCTCGGCCCTGGAGGGCCCTTCAGACCCCCTCAGACCCCCCGACGGGCTCCAGCAGGCCTTGAGGAGATGGGGAGCCTCTGCAAAGGGTCTTTTTGGCATCGGAATGATGGATTTCGAGACGGGGAATGCCTATCTCCCGCTGCACAGGACACGCTAAAGCTGTTGCGTCTACTTGATGATGGTGGTAAGCAAATCGATTTGGGTTCTTTCTGGGTTTGTGATAGTTTGGAACAGCAGGGCAGCTTTAAAACAATTATACCCGTCTTCCTCACCTATTGCATTCAGTTTTGGTGCTTGCAGAGGGGGGTCCCTTTTGGAGGAACCTAACAGATAAACTCTTTTCTGGACAAATGTCAAATGAGCACCATTGTTTGATTGGGGATGTAGGAGTCCACACCAGTTCTGTATAGAATTTAATCACTGCCAAATCTGAACTCTGCAGATAGCGTAGACACAGGAGTCTCCTTACTTAACTTCTTCGATCTGAGCCACCCCTGTTGTGCCAGTGAACACAAGCCAATCTGAAAAATGCCGTTGAGAGAAAATAAAAATGCCTTGTACCAAAACATCTTGCAAAGTATGGAGCCTTCCTGCTTCTGCAGAGCTTGTACAGGGCAGGCAAGCGAGAGTGGGATAGGCACCGCTTTATGTCTATTGACGGACAAGTCACTGACTTCAGTTTGGGTCTTCAGCAGGTTTGCTGGGTGATTCTGTGGCACCTATGCACTGGTAGTGCCTACCAATAGTGTCATACAGCTTATATGCCGTATACTAGACATCAGCAGATCTTTTTATTATTATTATTTTTTCTCCCCCACGTTTAATCGATGCACAGTTTTTCAGTTACGAGGGATAACACACTCATGTTTCTGCTGCTTGTCAAGCCAAAGGCAGCATTTTGCACTGCTGCATTCTGCAGTATAGGCACTTCCAAAGTCAAAACATGTGGATCAGTGCTCTTATTTGCACCACCACTGCTAAGATCTTTGTCTATATGAAGACTGTTCTTTCTTCCCCTCCCACCCCCACCCCCACCAAAATGTTGTTATTAAGATTCAGGTTTGAAGTTACATTCTGTTCTTGTATTTTTTCCCCAGCAGCCTATAAACACCTCAGTTTTAGTAGACTTGCTTTTGATTTGTGCTGTGACTGAAAACATGACATCTCATGTCATTTCATGAACTATTAGCCTGCAGGTCTAGCTATTCTGGGAATCATCCCCAACTCTATAACTTTTCTATGTCATTTCTGAAGAAGATCCAAAGGTGAGTTTGTGTCTTGGGTTACTTTATATGCACTGGCATGGATCCTCAAAATAATACAGCTGTGGTAGCAATGTATCGGCTCCAGAACCTATCAAGGAACCTGATAAAATACAGAGGTATTAATTCAGAAGAAAAAATTAGCTCATGCAGAGCTCCATATGACCACAGCTGGGCTGTGGGTTCCCTGGAGGGATGGTTCCTGGAGGTTTATCCCCATTTATTCCGCGTCTTTTTGTAGTAGGGATATTGGAAACCATAGGAAGACCTAGGATCACTCAGGAGTAGTTGACCCCTGAGTTCTACTTCCATTGAAAGTCAGGGTAAAGAGTCTAGGAACTGTTGGAAGTTTCATGCAGAACTCAGTCTGGCAGGGCTTCCAAGTTTCCCCGTCGAAGGCAGGAGCCCTACAACCTGTCAGGTCACCAGCCCCACAGAATTCAGCTGGGGATAACCATCTGAAGCCTTTGTTGCTGCTGCTGCACAGCATTACAGTTTTGACAAGCCAGTGTTTTCAAAGGCAATAATGCTTAGTCAAAAAATGCCCAGCTGGTTTTAAGTGGTGTATTTGTTAATGCCTATTCTATAGCAAGGAAACAGTCAATCGGCCAGTTTGCAGTAAAAATTGGCAATTCCCAAGAAGTTCTGAACAGAATTTGTAGAAAAAAAGAATGTGTTGTTTCTCCTCCTTCCTGTTTAAGCGATGGCAAAAGGACTGTGTAAGAGCATTGCAAAGATACTCTGAGGGGGTTTATCAGTGTGTTAGCCCACGGATGGAAGGAAGCTGAAGATAATGTATCAATAAATAGTATCTTCTGTAATTGTTCTTCTGTCCATAGCTGCTGTATCTGTGCTGGGCAACTTCCCAAAGACAAAATGTGGCATCACGGTTAGTGCAGAAATGGACACATACTTGGTGTCTCTTTCCACCAGTAGCATGTGGAAGAGATTAGATAAGCGAGGTGGCTCCTGCTGCGGGGAGTTATTCACGCTTCGGAGCACTTGAAAGGTATGCTGCTTCTCACACATCGGTGTGAGCGCTGCCAGAAAGGATCTAGGAAAGCTGCTTTATCGAAAAGCAATACACATCATCACAGTCACATGGCTGATGTAAAGGCAAAATCATTCCTCTGCTTTGGTTTATGCTGTGTTTATGGGTAGCCTCAGAGAAAACAGCAGCTGCCGATCGTGGTTACTTTTGATGTAGGTTCCTAACGATCAAAACGAAAACCAAGAAATCCAAACTGCCAGTAACTTTTTCCAGCCGCGTGAAATTTGTCTTTGTCGCGCTCGCACTTTATTCCTGTTGGAGTCATTTATTTATTTATTTTCCCCTTCAGGTGAAATAAAACCATTCGGAATGAAAGCCAACCTTTTAAGGCGTGCGGGTATCCCTGACATATCCCTGTCGGGAGCCTGGGAATAACACCGCGAAGAAATGCGGGCGGCCCGGTCGGGAAAACCGGAGCTGCGGGGCAGCCCCTTCCCCCGCCCCGCCGCCACCCCGGGCGGCCGTGAGGGGCTGGAGGAGCGAAGGAGTTAAAGGGAGGCGCTTGGGAAATCTGATGCTAACGAAGCCCCAGGAATGTTGCACATTTCCATTCCCCTCCAGCGTTCGGAGGAGATCAGTCCCCGCTGCGGGCAGCCGCTCCGAGTAGCCCAGCTCCGAGGTCGCACTTGCTCCGGGCGCTGTCCCGCAACTTTCCGCAGGTTACGCCGGGAGACGCCGGGGAGGGACGGGACGGGGCGGGGGACAGCGGGTGGGTGGTGTAAAAAGTTTTTCCTGGGATGCTCTGGCGGGACCTGCAAAACCGAGGGAGAGAGGGATGGGGGGAGTCCGCGGCTCTGCCCACCCCGGACTCCGGGCGGAGGGAGCGGCCGTCTCGGGCCGCCCCGCAGACAGGGGCAGCTCCCCTGACCCGCCGCGCCCTCTCTTCTCTTGCAGGCGCGACCGGAGATGCCGGGGAGACGGCTGTGGTGGGCGCGCTGCTGGCTCGGCGTCTGCC
>WUAM01000431.1:69276699-69301382 GCA_024336885.1 Actenoides hombroni | reverse complement strand
TTTACTGAGGGTACACTCAATCCCCTCATCCAGATCATTAATAAAGATATTGAAGAGAACAGGCCCCAGTACTGAACCCAGGGGAATAATTACACAGTTAGTAAGCAGTCTCAGCCCTACAGTAAACCACTTCAAATACTGGGAAAGTTTAAAAATACAAGGATCAATAGGTTTCCTCAGAGACTAGAAAAGACACTTACAGGGATGAGTTGTTAAGATTTCCTCCAAGGATTCCCACTGTTATTCTCTACATATTCCCATATTCTTTCCACTCTTCTCTCTCACTAGAGGATTACCTATATCATTCTTATTCCTCTATGGATCTTGTACCTGCATGTGAAACAGAAGGACATGGTTCTTACTGCTGAACCAAACAATACCTCAATTCAAGCTTCAATCTAGTTCATATCTCAGGCCAGATTTATCAGCATTTTAGCCAAAGTTAATGAACCTACATTTTAACAACTCTGGACCCAGTCATAGTTAGAGCGTCAGTGACAAAAGGCATGTCAAGACTAAAGAGGAAACTTGACTGGTTTTTTGTTTGAAACTTCAGTTGTTCCTCAATTGTGTGTTTCTGTCATCTTTCTAGACAGGGTATATTTCTTACCCACAAGATTTACTTATTTTAAAAATAAAAATAATTCTAAAAAAAAAAATAAATAAAATGTAGCAATGCTGACTCATTTATGGGACATCATAAATCATTCTGCTGTCAGCATTTCATATAGCATGAAGAAAGCACGGAGCTTGGCAATGTGTATCAAAAGCATTCCTGTTAGTGCCCAATTGTCATTGCTATTGTAAAGTCAGGGCAAGTGCCTGAAACAGATCTTTTAGCAGAAAATGCTGTACTGGAAATCTACTTTTCCACTAGCTACCATAAAGAATCAGATGGTAGTTCTGAGTGCTCACAAGACAACTGTAACATGGCTGCTTTAAAAGGGCATTTCCAAACATAGAGCAATCAGAAAAGTGTGTCATTTTAGGGTACTATGTACCTGAGCAAGATTTTCTGAGTGTATCTAGTGAAGACCAGTGGCATCTACAAGTATATAATTGGTGCCTGACTGCACTTAGTTTTCAGCCTCTCTCACAAAGAATTTCATTCCTCTGCGAAACTGTTTTCTATTAAATTGACAGTTATGTTTCTGGCAGTAAGTGAAAGCTTTCATTTTAACCCATCTAACAGTCATCTTTGTGACAGCAAAGTGAAATACTGAAAGTCCATACAGGTACATAATTAGTTTTGGTTTTGTTCTTCATTACAATTATGGATATTTTTCAGAAGTTTCTACAGGAATGGAACATATGTGTGAAATTCTAAATTGGTTAATTTTATGATACTAGCATAGAAGTTAATCATAGGGTAGAACAAACTTCCTTTATCTTTAATTAAAACAAATGCAGCAGAATTGAATCTAAATATTCTTATCTCTTTTAGAATACTTTTGTTCCGTACCACTGAAAGACAGCCATATACAGAGAGCAGAATCACAAAGTTAAACAGCTGAGCTTAATGCAACAGCCACTTAACTTCTTGCTCTCAGTTCTCTTGCATCAAGTGGTTGTTTGCCATTTTATGTTGCTTGCTCTTGGACAAACCATTGCTAAAGATACTTTTAGGGTTAAGTACTGTAGTACTCAGTTTGACTGCTGCTGGAGCCTGACGCATGAACCCCCCAGGCACATCCTTTAACAGAGAGCCTTATCTGTTATTTTTGATAGAATAGGAGGGCAGGAAGAGGGCAGAGGGAAAGAACACAGGAAGGCAAGTGAGAAGTAGCATGGTGGAAAGACACATAGGAGAAAAGAAGTTAACTTCATAAAAAACTTGGAAAGATTGAACAGCAAACACTTTATTCACATGAAAGCTCCAAATTCAGTTGTCTTCTAGTTCCACCCACTCTGCCATAATATTCTCTGTCTGACAATAAAACGACTGTCACACCTCCATGCCAAGACATGAGAAAAGCCACATTTTAGCAAAGGTAAAATTTGTCAGAGCCAGGGTATCTTTGAGCAAATCCTAAACCAGAATTTTTAACCCCCTGAAAATGAGAATCTAAAAGTAATAAAATTCTTCTCTGTTTTGATTTGAACCAAACAACCAAACAAGAAAACAAACTCATTCAATCATCAACTAAAGATTCCAAACAAGAAACGTAAGTGCATTGTAGTGATAACTATCTGAAGTAGAGAGTAACATATAAAAAAAGATAGTAAACAATTCTGAAAGTTAATCTGCTCCTCATAGCCATTTATCCATTTATCATTACACTCCATTACATTAACAGAGCTGCATTAAAGTTGACTTTTTCAGAGTTACCAAAGTAGACGAAAAACTCAAAATAAAGGTTTACTGAGAAATTCTATAACCCCATTGTTTACTTCAGGGATCTACTTCAGAGTAAGGAATAATGATAGCACTCCCTCTAAAGAGAAAATCTCTACAATGTAGACGCCCAAAATTCAAACATAGTAAATTATGCTAAATATACCTGACATTTTAAAAAAGCTGGAGCTGGGAGCAGGGCAAGAAGTTGGGGGAAGTATATTCCTGCATGCACTCCTAAAATACATAACATTTCCTTACAAGAAAGAGATCACTCCTTGCAAGTCTGCTCAAAAATACCACTAATATGGTTCATTTTGTAATGAGATTATATAAGTATGTTTAAGGTATTTGCCTTGAAATTTACATATAATTCATAATAATTCATTAAATGTAATGCACTGACAACTGTCAAAAACAGACCTTTGTTTTAAAAAGTGAACCTTTAGAGAAATATTTCACCCCTGATATCAGAAAGTATAAGCTGAGAGTGACTGGGATTTACTTCTCAGCATATGAAGGAGTTCCTCCTGTTTATTCATTCTAACCTTGAAGGCTGAAATATTTTTGGGGTTTTTTTTTCAGTCTTTTCCTCCTGAAGGACTTCCATTGAATGAAACTACAAAATCCTTTCACATAATTTTCTTAAAAGTATTTATTAACTTTATGCCAAGAGGTAGGTGGTTACATATACCAACATCAAGCTGTGTAAATTCAATCCACTGTGCTTAGTTATAAAACCTTTTCTTTCACACAGGATGAACAAACTATTCTTTGAGATTACTATTGACACATCATTTAAAAAGGAAGGGTGATAGATCACTCTTCCATAATTATAGAGACACCTGACTTTAATCAATAGCAGGCAAATTTTACCCAGACTAATACTGAGGTTGCTATTCAATCATAAAAGCTGCCATTTCACTTGAAAATGACTATGGATTCCATGACAAATGAAACATCATGGGGAAGATCCATTAAACTTGACAAATTCAAGAGGAGTGCCAAGAAAACAACACAAATCAATATTTGATATTTATCAGTTTGACAAAAAGTATTTGATAGAGTGTACAGAAAGAGGCTCATGAACACTCACAGCTGGTAATGTTTTGTTCTTCAAAACATAGTCATATAATACCTCATCCTCACAATGTCATGTACAAAAAGATAATCTTTGAGAAGCAAATCTACATTACTTGGTCTACCCGTAGCAGGGTCAGATATGTCTATGCTGTTGCCCTATGTTTAATATCTTTTCAGTTTTGGCAAATAGCAGAGAGATCAGACCTCAGTGCATCTGCTGTCTATGATTCAGATGGCAGACTATATGAACTTTGCAAAGGGCAAGTCAAAGCCAAACACTACAGCATCTATTAACAATGTTTTGCTGATGACTGTGGAGTACAAATAGCTTATTCGTAGACAGAGTGTCCTTAATCATTCCTCTAAAAGTGCAAAGCACAGAGCAATTTATGGGCCAAATCGTGACTGGCTTGTAAGTATCATGGGGGCACAAAAGCCCTGAAAGCTAAATAAACCAGCTTTGTTTTCAGTTTTGTGATCCTGCATGTAGTCTGTAGCCGTAAGCAATGTTCTAGATATAAAAGCAAAAGGTAATTAGAAGCCAAAAGTTTTAAATAAATAGCCTTCTTCTGCATCAGTGCCTCCCTTCTCCTCCCACCAATGTCCCAAGCCACAGTAAACGCTTGAGTGGATGCTTATAACAGAGAAAAGTGGATAAAGAGATCTTCTACGTGAACATAAAAGAAGTGAAATTTGGCCCAGTTTTCTGAACACTCTCTCCCTGATAACCACCAAGATATCTCACGTGTTGGGTTGTTATAAGCTCCACCATAATGTAGAGCTATACAGAGTTCTCATGACTCAGCTGCTGTGGTCAGCGGTCCACTTCTGCACAGTGACAGAAATGTGAAGGACAAGCACTGCTGTTGCTATCATGTTTTCTCCTACCTCTTCAGGATGTAGAATGATCTACATCATTTCGTACTTAATATGACAATGCACTTCAGTTGGATTAGAAGGGTCTATTAAAGGATGTGTGCACATGTAATAATATGCACATGATGCTTTGATATAAATAGACTGTCTGAAGAAATTTTGTGTACCTAGGCCAAGACCTAGAGTACTCTAGCACTTCAGTGTAGTAGCTGAACAGCGATAATCACACCAGTGCCACCGTAACCACAGTGCAGCACTTGGGTTATCTAGTTTAGAAACAAGATTACACAGCCCTGTCCTTGACTGCTGTACATTCTCACAATTAATTTGTACATTTGTTGCTCAAAGTGTGTTTATCTGACCACTCCAGCAACTATTAAAAAAGTTTTCCTGTCCATATAGGAGGAAATGTAACAGGACTATAGCGTTCAAGGTACATTCCAAATGACTAGAAAAGCTTAATTTTCAATTATTATATGAGAGCACTGACAGAAGGGCTTCCAGCATTAAAGACTTTTTCCAGGGCAAATAAACCTCTCTCTAGAGCTGTAAGACACTAGGCAAGTTACACAATAACTAGGTCACTCAAAGATCACTAGAACTATTTCACAATTGGAACCTTTCTTTTCACCTGAAGTCAGGTAAATGATCTTTTGAAAACGCTAGTCTCTTTTGACTATCCCTCCACTCAAGAAATCCCCAATACCACAGCTTTGATGCAGAGAAAGGATTGCAACATTTCAACGTTGAGAAAAACAACAATGCCCCATATCAGCTTCCTGAAGTTCTCAGCATCAGATTTGTGCGAAGGAGCTACCTGCAAAATCTCAGAATCACTTTAAAGAAATATTCACACACATTTGATTTTTCACAAAATTATATACTGTATTCAACAGTTGATCAATAAATATGCACAGTTACTTTGAAGAACTATTAAATAAGGTTGTATAATTTCCATTATACAGTAAGTGACCCTAAGACTGAAATCCAAGCCCAAACATGAGATGATCATCCTGATACAGACAGCACAAGAAACAGGTATTTTTGATATAGATACAAATAGGCTGAACCAAAAAAGTACTAGGAAATTGAAAGCAAGACTGGACAGAAGGTCAAGTGGGCCATCGGTAAAAGTTGTCTCATTGATTTCCTTACATTCAGGATTTTTCCCACAAAATTTAGAGAGGAAGAGCTTTTCCTCAGAAGAAATGAGTACAAAAAAAAGTAAACAAAACCAAAATGAAACAAAACAGAACAAAAAAGTAAAAAAAAATCCCAAACACAAAACAAGGGATGATCAGAAAAATAGGTGGTTCATTTACAGTTTTTAATTAGGGCATTGACTACAGCAGTTGAAGGTAGTATTTTTGATAGTTGTCTCCTATTTCCACTAATTTCTGACTCTCAACTCTTTAGCAGAGGCAACAAGTTAGACTTTACCAATTGCCTGAGCTTCTTTCTTTGCCAGACCTATTAAACTTTGTTTGATCTAGTAAACAAAAAGGCAGAAGATGAAGAGAAAACCCATGCATTTAATAGTGTGTGGATTTGTCAAAGACTTGAAAGGGGACTATCCTGTTCTGTGTGGGTTTCTCCCTCATTAGTTCATCTTAGACCTCTATCAGTACAAAACTGTGTTGAACCAGTGAGGCACTACTAAACTATATTTGGATAACACTAAACTTTATCATTTGAAAATAGTATAACTAAAGGAAATATTTAGAGGTAGAAAGGATGGCACAGAGGGGTGAAAGAAGGATATCTCTTTTCCAGAAAACAAAAAATCCTGGAGCTTGGAAAAACTTTATTTTAGACCTAAATCTCAATGAATTTCAATCCAAACTAATAATTTTTATTTCATTATTTTCAAATGTTTAATTCAAATGTCATAAATTTTTATTCTAAAATAATCACTAGAATTATTATTCTCACTTCAAGGCAAAAAATATGAAACCTTTAAAACTTGTTCTAAAATATATATTTGTTCTAAAACCAGAATTGCCCCAAACCATCTTTTTCTGTAATGTTTTAGTCTTGCCAAATCAGCATTTTCTAAGACAGGTGGATAGCAAAATGTCTTGCCAGCTCCAGGGTCATGGAGGTTGCTTCCTAAGAAACTAGTAGACCGACTGACTAAAAGCTAGAGGAATTCTTCTGCTCCTTGTGCCATAGAAGAGAAACACTCCCCATGATAAAATGACTGTAGTCATAGCACAGTAAAAATTAGATTTTTTTCTTGCTTTGATCTGCACACAGTCCAAAACTGACCTGAATGAGAAGAGCATCACTAAGTTATCTGTATGCACTTCTTCAACTGTCCTGTGGTGAAAGGGGCAAAAATTAAGGTTTCCTACCATTTGTCAAGTATATTGATTCCCAAACGTTCAAGCAAGAATTATATTTTGCAGTCTTAGTTGTATCTTTTCAAAGTTGAAATGTTTTAAATGGACTAAATGGACCTAATTTTCTGAAACTCCTGCTCTTTCAAAACACAATGCATCAGAAAAGAAAAATTGCTAGATGCTTGGACGAAACCTTGAGTTCTAAACTGAAAACAGTTGAATTTCTGAACTATCTGAAGCTTAAATAGAAAAGCTACAGACAGAATTTGAAGAATTTAGGTAGCATTTAGCAATTCTGCTCCCAGTCTTCTTCAGTATCAGTCCTTCACAGAACAGTTAATTTCAGTTTCATGAGGCTGTGAAAGCCTTTCTAGCATTGCCCTTGGAGAATAAAGAGGAAGATAACACTAAAACTCTGTCACTTAACCTAACAGATAAACTAAAAACCAACATTGTCAGGTATTTTCAATTTTATAACAGACAAGATTAAAATTAAATGTTTGGAAATAACTAAAAAATGAAAATAATTTGACTAGAATCAAAGTTATTTTAGCTTCAACATTGAGAAAAAAATGTTTTAAAGCTTTTATCAAAGTTCTTAATATTTCTCTCATAAGGCTTGGGTCTTCTCATGCGATATGAGCCAGGGTAAGTATTACTGCTGAAATTCAACGTCCTTTGCCCTTGAAATTCATTGGCCTTGCAGTGGGTGCTATTGATGAAAATGTACCTACAGCTATATTAAAACAGTAGGAACTTTTAATTCCCTCTCTTCTTTTAAAGTACACTGTAAATATCCTATCTGCATTTTATTTATATACAATTCTTCGAAGAAAGAATCATCTTCAATTTACCAATACATTTATGACAGCCTGTTAGGCTCCACATTGTATTCCACTCCCAGTATGGTCATCTTAAAATTTGCACTGTCATATCAAACCCAGCCCCAGTTCAGCAAGATTTCTGAAGCACAACAGTATTTCTGGAGATGGAATGTAAGCACATACTGCTTTGTTGTGCTTAAACCCCACAAATGGATCTAAAACACCATAAGCAGTAAATATAGAGGTTTTGGCTGTCCACCAGCCCAAAGGTTCAATAGTTTCACTGAGACACAGCACATATTCTCTTTCAAAATCGTCAATATTTCTGAACTAAACACTCACAGTATTAATCTTTGCACATTATTGATTATCAAACAATGAAGTGAATGTCTGACAGAAGAAATTTTTTCTTTCTCCTGGATGACTCCTTTTAAATTTTTCTCTCTTTTTCACTTTCTTCCTTTACCCATTGTAAAAAAACAATGCACTATTAATCTACAAATGAAACTCTGAGAACGTAAGCAAGCCTTTTGTACAAGTTAAAGATACCTAGTGGATTTTTAACAAGAAATAGAATCTGACTTTACTTGATTTTTTGCAAGGTCATGTATTTTGTAATTCTGCTGCACAGTTGGAAGATACTCTGCTCCTGAATATTGCCAAGCAAACATTTTACTGACTGAACAGTCAACAGAAGATTATAGTTAGAGTTCAAGCTGACATGGTGTTAACACCCATGCTGGCAAACCCTGCCACATTCTCCAAACCCACATCACAGGGAGACCAGCTGCCTTACTAAAATGTTGCCTTTCATCAATAGCACAAGGTTCCTGTAGAGCAAGATGTTTTATCTGTCATTCTTGTAACTTAACACAGAATATTTGCAAATCAGGGCAATAGTCCCCCTCTGCATAACAGTCTGTCACAGAAAGAGTTAATCTGCAGTGACAATTTTACCTTGAAGTTTTCATCTGGAGAAAGCATATAAATTTTATGCAACCTTAGGAACACTGGAAATTAAATTAGGGATAGATTTGCTATTTGGAACTCAATCTAAATGTTTTGGGATTGAAAATTATGCAGACCTTCAGATCATAGATTAGTGGTTGACTTTTGTCTCATCAGCATGTTTCTCTTTGGAACTTCTTTCTCATGGCTTCCTCAGACAGCCAGGCCAGAATGTTCTTTTACTGAAAATGATGTATTACATGCCACTCTAAATATCCTAGTAAGAGCTTCTGTTGGAAGAATTTCCAGCAATATCTGCAGTTCTTCCATCTTCTCAAAGGCATTAATTGCTCATGACTTTCCAGTTCTCAAAGCTCCCTAGAAAGTGTAATATCAGCACATCTTGACCATGAACTTGAACTGCATTGCAAGACAAGAAGGTAGATGGTTGTTTATCATTATTTGAGTAACCCCAGAGTATGAATTAGGGACTGAATATCACATATTTGCTGCCTCTTCTGCTATCCTGGCATACAAAAAATAAAATATTTATTGTAGTATTTTAAAAAAATAAAAATCATAAAACAGAATAGCATTGCAGCTTGCAGCCATTGGTTCAACATTGGTTTACTGTCAAAAGGAAGAGAAATTTTTTTAACAGACTCTGCAATTAGCTTTCCTACACACAGTATTGAAAAATATTAGAGGAAAATAGGTCAAACAGAGGAACTCTAACTTTCAGGCAGAAGAAGACTGTCATAAACAATATTCTGTTGGGAAAAATAATTTTCCAGTAAAGCTGATGGCTTCTGTTAGTTCATCCTTTCTTCCAAAAATTGTATATTTATATTAGACAAAAGAATATTTGATATCAAATTAACTAAGCAGTGTTTTCTAGTTTATATACTACTAACTCAAATCTAAAGGCTTTAATGCTCAATTGGCCAAGTTGAAGACAGTCATTCTGCCTAGGAAGACCTATTTGAAAATTCCCAACAGGGTGTGGGATGGGCTTTACTATCCTAGACTACTTTTATTAGCTCCATTTCCTCTGCAATTAACTCTTAGAAGAAGTGCTAATGATTCTGTGCTGGCTACAAATGAAGGGTAAAAAAATTCTTCTGTGAAAGGAAGAGAAAGTTTTGCTATAGCAAAAATCTATTAAAAAAAAATAAATCTTTCTTTCTGACAGTACTAGAGGCAGATTCAGATTTGATTCTTGGCTGAAGAAAAGTCTTCCTCTGAGCTCTATACCTTTTTACTTAAATGAATACATTAACCAGAAAAATCACTTTGCTGGTCAGTTTACACCTGTCTCACACTATCAAATCTTCCTTTCTATCAAGTTTTTTGCTGTGATGAACCTTAAGAGCTTAAAAACATTTAGAGAAAATATTTATTAAAGTTTCTTAAACCTTGACACTTTGTAAATCTCTTCACATTGTTCCTTTCAGATGGATAATGTTCTGTCTGTGAGTGCAAGCCTCTGCACTATTTTAACACTTGTGATATAATATTTTAAAATTATTACACTACTGATAAATGCAGAAGTCAGATTTTAATGAGATAATTCTACTTACATGTCTCTCTCACAGTATTTAGCTAAAGCAAGAAAAGAGGAAGAAAAAGATCTTATACAAAACCACCACCCATGATAAGGACGTTCTTCAGTTAGGTAATGTTGAGGTGTTTTGGGTAAAAAAATACCTCATTTTCACTATAAATACCACTGAACTTTTCACAGTGAAATGCTTGGTGTATTTGTCATGAATAATTAAAAAAAAAAAAAAAAAAACAAAAGCAAAAAAAAAGCTGTATTTACTTTACCTAATGGGACTTTCATAAACCTCGTAGTAAAAACACATTCAAACTGCACTTTCTGCATGGAGTGACAATTTTCTGATAAACCCTTTTTTAGAAGAGGCTTTTAAGCACAAGTAATGCAGAAAATAGAATTCATCTTATAGCATTTTATGACATGAGAGATATTTCTGAACTAAGCACTTATTTACAGAGTGGCTTTGTCCCAATAATCGTCACTTGAGATTACTACTTTTTATCACAAAACTGAACCCAATTCAGGATGTGCTATGCTAACAATAGAGAGAGGCCAAACATCTCATCACAAAGATGCATTTACAAAAGCTAACAGGTATGATTTAGACAGCAGATTAATGAATGCTGTGAAAGTTTTCATATAAAAAGGACTCTGATAAATAAGGTCTTAGTACTTCTTTCAGGTCTGAAAACATTTGTATAGCAAATTTGAAATAGATTTGCCAGTTGGCAGACTTGCAGATTTAAGTTTTTATTTTACTTTTATTTTTATTATTTAATTTAAATTTAATATACTTTAAATATAGCATTCTAACTTTTTTGCAGAAGTCCATTTAGAGGTAAAGCCAACAACTGAATGGGGCCAGAAATAAATCAGGTTTTGAAAGGAACTAGTATATTAACATCCCAACAATGTGCAGTATGTAAGCATTTAAGATGTCAATTTTACAAGAACATCAAAGCAATTTGGACAACAACTGTATAACTAATGTGTCTTCCTCACTGAAGTCTACTCAAAAATACTCTAGCTTCACACTGAAATGTCTCTAAGTCCTTTCTTGAACTCTCTGGAAATACTGAGCCAATACAAAATATTGGTGTCTTGGCACACCATTTATTATGACACAGACAGATATATAGATAAAGTTATTTAAAAGTGATAACTAAAGGTATGAATAAAAACATCCGCTGATCACGTTGGATTCAGGAGGGCAGGGAATGGTGCATTTTATGGGAATTATACCCAGAAGTCTTTAGAGCAATTGGCTTAAGATTATTAGGAAAGCTAATGGAGTAGAATACATATGGGGATTTCATCCTGCGTATCAGTGGAGACAGTATTATCATTTGGGGATTAAATCCTAATAATGAGTAAATACACAGAGAACATTAACGAGGTATCTAATTATCACTAGCTAGAGAAAGCTGTCTTTTGTAGAGTGACTAACTCAAAAGCTGAATGGGATGGATATTAATTTAGTGATTTGAAGGACAACAAGCAAGTTTGAAAGCTGCATGCCGTAGCCATGTAGACAGCATCTGTTTAAGTAACACAACAGTAAAAGCATGTGTGACAAGGTGAGAAAAATACATTCTGTAAGGACCAGACCTATATTGAGCACGTTCTTGGACAGTGTCCAAGGATGGCAAGTTTACAGCTTCACACTTATTTTCCTCATGGTATAAAAATAAGCATAACAATAATTTATTAGACAGAGAGTTTCAAAGCAGAATGACTGGAGGGGAGAGCAAGTAAGCCCCCTGCCTGAACTGATAGGTTTGACTGCGTGAGCCAGAAAAGGGCTGGCAAGAAAAGCCAGAAATTAATCTTTATAATCTGATCTAGACCTGAAGTTTACATAGTTACAAAAAAATTTAAAAACAGCAACAGGAATGTAGCAAGAATATAGACAGAATGGAAGAGATGATCCTCACAAAGACTTTAACGATTTCTTTGCAAAGTTCTGTTACTCAAAGATTTTTTAGTGTAATATCCTATGTGTGTACAATTTAATCTTCCATTCTTTCATAACTTTATGGACATGCATAAGAGGGAGATAATCTATGAACGGACTGAGGCAACAGAGCACAAATTGGAACACTAAATATTACATATTTATGCTTGTTTGTTCTATCTTGCTCTTTCATGATGCTTGGAAAAGGAGATACATGAACTTGGACTTCAAGAGGAAAAAATCTATTTTTTGCAAGTAATTGGAGAAACCAAGAGAAATTTGTCATTTATTAGGGTGCTGAAGAGGTTAAGAGTCTTCTGAGATTGTTTTACAAAATGCACTGACAAACATTAAGCAGAATTAAAGATTTAGAATTCTTCCTTTTAGTATTTTTCTAATTAGGCTTCACTCTGTTTGAAGTTAGGGACATTCAGGATCTAGCCAGTTCTACAGACAAGTGTTTTACATCTCTGGGGCTGTCTCTCTAAACACTCCTACAAAAAAAAAAAATAAATAAAATTCTCAGGGAGTAGCAAGCAGAGGTAATTTAACTCATAGTTGGAAATTATTACATTTAAAGGAAAGATGCCAAACCCATGCAGCAGCACATTCACTGCAGTTTAATACTATTGTACACATTTCTATCAAAGCTGGGTAGACAATATATCATCTGTTCAATAAGAAGGATTCTACTGAACCCTGAATACACACAGATCCTACACAGACAGCAACAGCACTGGGTACAGTGTTTCTGCAGCCCTGTTTGGAAGCTGTAAAGATGGATGTGATATACACTGTAGCTCTGGGTTGCTGTGCAGTGTTCAAGGATGTTCATGTAATTCATGGGAGAGAAGGAAAAAAAACCACACCAAAACAACAGAACAAGAGGAAACCCTTTAGTTTGGACACACCAGTTAGTGCACATCCTGGAGGAGAAGCACAAAGGTGTTACTGTTTCAGCTGAGATCGAGCAGGGAAGGAAATCCAAAGGAATAAGAGGAGCTGCTGACTCTAAGACCACTCTAAGTCCACTCCTAGGGTTTTAAGGATCACAAACTTGAACTGCATTTTGAGATCCCTTCTTAATTTGTATCCATTGCAATTCTGCAATTTTAACTAGGCTAATTCCCAGATTAATACAGTACACAACAAATATTCCAAAAATGTCAGTTATCCACCTTTTCACCTAATACAGGTTCTCCTTGTTCCCTCCTTACTCAGTGATAGTAACAAAATCTGCAAATATGTACAGAGAAATCAAATCAGAGAATGAAAATAGGACACTAACATTTTATTTTTCTTAGGAGTAAATGTTACTGTGAACATCTCAATTTATCTTTCTCAGATGTTTAATGTTAAAACTACAGTTTAAGTAATATTGAATCGGATGTTGGAAAGCCATGTCAATCTGCAAAAGAAAATTAAAAAATAAATCTAAAGCAATTTTAGAGGCTTTGGATTCTAAGATTAGAAGTAAGCCCTGATATATATGGAGAAAAAACAGAAGGATTATTTCTCAATAAAAATCAGTCCCTGGCAAACGAAAACTTATGGCCACATTTTCTGCTTCTGCCTCTGAATATTTAACCTTTTCATATGAGAATCAATCAGACACAGAAAGAAAACTGTTTTCAAGATTATGGAAAAAAAGAACCAAAACAACAACAACCAAAACCAACCAACAACAAAACTAAACATATGAGCATACTTTCATTAAAACTCAAATCCTTACATTTACATAGAAAGATTTCTAAAAAAGAGTTACATAAAAGATTAAATAAGAAATTTAAAAAGAAGGTAGGTTATTTACCCAAATTATGACTTGTGAAATCCATTCTTACAGTCTTCTTAAGATCAAGGGCAGATAAGTTCATTGAAAAAACCAAACCAATCCACACCAACCAAACAGAAAACCTCTAGCAAACTGCAAGTAGGTGTAACATTGTTTCCTACATAGAATCATTCAGGTTGGTAAAGACCTTTAAGATCATGAAGTCCAACTATTAACCCAGCACTGCCAAGTCCACCACTAAACCAGATACCTCAGCACCACATCTACACATCTATTAAATACCTTCAGGGAAAAGGACTCCACCTCTTCTGTGGGCAGCCTGTTCCAATGCTTGACAGGCTTTTAGTGAAGAAAGTTTTCCTAATGTCCAATCTAAACCTCCCCTGGCACAGCTTGAGGCCATTTCCTGTACTTTGGGAACAAGTCACTTGCAGGGCCAGGCTTCCCACCCATCCGCTCCTCTTTTTCTCTAGGGTAATTACCTGAATACAGATTTTGTAACACAGGAACAAGCAAACTACTCAAGGCACCACTGAACATTCCAATTGCTAGTCACAGAAAATGGCACAAACTCTTAAGGGGAATTTAGAAATTCTACAGGATAATATTTGTTTTTTACTACACTTTTCTCAATGCAAAATGTAGCAGGATATCCTGATGTAGCAGCTTCTCAAATTATTTTAAATGCCAAAAGGAATAGAATAGCAACATCAGGAAACCAAGAGAAGGGGAACAGTTTGGGGAAGGGTCTTATCCATCAGGAACTTCCCCATCCATTGCCCCTTCAGCTCAGCCACTGTGATTTCAGATGGCCTGATCAACACCAGCAAGAATCGAAACTGATATATCCACTAATTTTTATGAAAACAGTTTTCTTTTACCTATACATTTATCTAATAAATACCTTATACTACTGTGTACAGTCAACTAGTCCATAATCAGCCAAATATTCTTCTGTATCACAAGCAAATTCAAAGATTAAGCTTTTAAGTTTTTTTTAAAGTTGGTTTTATATCTTGATGCACTGTTTATCTACATTCTTCTCATGAACATCTCTCTTTGCACATATTCCTCCTTTTTCCAAACACATAGCAGCATTAAAAACAGACACTCTTCAACTAATTAATAACAGAAATTCAATGACCTATCACTTGTGCAAAATGTTAATTAAAATTAGGAATAACTGAGGGTGTGTGTATTTGATCAGCTGTACTGGAAACAGCTAATTAATGTCAGTTATTAAAGTACACTAAATAAGGTTCTCCATATGCTTAGCTTGACCTTTTTGCCCAACAACGGATGCGCAGGATGCCAGAAGCTCAGTGGTCAGCTTCACAGCAGCTGCAAAAGGAACAGCTGTCAAAATCCATTGATAATACCACTCTGGGAAAGTTATCAACCTGCCCCACAAGAATGAAGTGTTGAAAAAGGAACTACAAGTGGGGACACAGTGCAGCACACAGCTTAAACTTGAAAGTTAGAACTGTCACTTGCCAGTAGGTACACCAGCCTTGCATGCCTTTGGATAGCTCCTCTATATTCTCTTGGCTTTATAACAGGTTAGGGATACAGTCCTACTTGAGGAGAGACTGAAAGTTTCACCGAAGGCTTTCTGTGCATTTAGCAAAGGGGAAATTTTAACATAAATTACTACTGATGGAAAAAAATAAATAAATAAAGAAGGAATTTGAAGATGATTGTGGAGCGAGGAGAGTGAAAGGCAATCAAACTGTATGCTGGGCAGCCATACCAACAGTCTATATATTTAAAAAAAAAAAAAAAAAACAAAACCAAAAATGAAACAAACAAACTTCCTCTCAAAACAGGAAGTAAAAGTATCAAAAACTTGCTTCAGTAATCATAGAGTTGTTCTGAAAAATATTTTATTTTGACACATTACTACGTCTCTCACATTTCACAGAATCAGGTTCCAATGTTAACCTAATTTTAACACAGACAAAGAATTCCTGTTGCCTAAATAACACCTTATAATCTTTCCCTGAGACACAGCATTCCCCAAATGAAGTGCTATTTCATTTACCATGGAAGGCTATAGCATATATATCGGAAACTCATTTGGAGTACTGTGGATAACAATATGAGTTTCCAATAATCTCTCTGCTGCTACTATCAAAATACAGTTTTATTTTCCAACAAACACAAACAAGAAATGGGAAATTAAGGTACATTCCCTATTGAAGCATCATTCTGGCATGAATGAGCAAATTAAAGGTAATTCCAGCATATAGGTAACATATGTTGTAATAAGAATCCAAGGATAATTTGAGGATCATTTTAAACATACCCAAGTAATGACAAATAGGAAAGTCCCATGTACCCAAATCCACTTTTTCCACAGCTGTCTTCTCCATCCTCTGTGTCTTAATGCAGTTTACAGGTCAAATAAAATATAACATTTAGATGACCAAAACCCAACATTTTTTTCTGTTTTAGTCAAACCATTTCTTATGTTCCTTGATCTAATACTGCATGCAAACTCCTGAAGAAGCAAAGTGACATAACTACCTTTTTGGATACTCACCAAGCAGGTCTACTTTAAGCAATCAGAAGATAAAATATAAATCTTAGAAATGCTGGTTCTTTAGGGCTTTTTTCCCCATCTGAATTTTTTTATAGCTTGTTTGTATATGTTTATTAAGACTATGCTAAAACATACATTGCAGACATATTTCAAAAGATTGTGCAACCATCTAAATCTACCTATTTACATTAGTTCAGGTAAGTAAAATATAATTTGTCCTATGATGAGTTTAGTTGACATTCTTTATAATTGTATGTGAAACTATAGCTAAATACAGTGGGAAGGAATATAAATAAATATGCTGCATTTCTCACTCTCTGAACACTTTAAGTGGAAAAAAGTGGCCAAAACAGCCCATAGTCTCCCAATGCATTTCTAAACTGAATCTGGAAGAGCTAAAGAGTCTTTTTATTTTTTCAGTCTTAGATTCCAGAAGCAGAGTTAAAAGGGAATTGTTCACATTAAAGCAATTCAATTAAATTTTGATAGGAAAACCAGTATTTAATTATTTTTTTCCTGCTTGTGAAAAATTGCCTAGAAAAGGAATGGAAAAGGAAAGGTTAAAAAAACCCAATAACAGTAGAACTCAAGTAGAAAAACATCTTTAATTTAACAGAAAAATGGTTTTGAAGGAAAAATTACAACCAACTCTAAAAATAGTGTAAAATAATTGATTAATATAAGACCTTGAGAGAAAGCACTGTTTAGACAAACCTAAAATAATAGTTTACTTGAACTTCTTTCTGAAAGTGCAAGTTAATATAAAGTTTTTAATACCAGTCTAGCTTTGGCAGCAGTCAAATACTTTTCAAAATTTGACACATTTATGTCAAAAGAAAGTAAATTGTTTTTGCTATTGGTTGGTCTGTTCTTGTCAAAATCCAACTAACTTTCCATTTTTCTTCCTTCTTGGAACATCATTCCTGCAGTTGTCAAAAAAGATAGAGCTGGATGGAAAGAACTAGGAGTACAAAGCACACCTTTAAAAAGAAAAAGACCCCAAACCAACAACATACACACACAGAGACATTTAGACTTTTAGATGCTTACAAAAAGTTCTGTAACACTGTAAAAAGTAATTGTCTTCAAGAAAAATAATTAGGAATTTTGACTGAAAACTGTACTAAAATAAATCAATGTTTAAAAGAGCGATTAAAAGAATAACATAAACGAAGGCTGAATCAAAACCAACGGGAATTTCCTTGACTTGCCAGAGCCAGATTTTGTATTGCCTAATAAATCTTCCTGTCTCTTGAGCTGGCCAAGAGAACTATGTCAGGAAAAAAATGGACCCATTAGTTCTCTCTTTGACTCACTTCAAATAGAGCTACCAGTGCCTCCATTAAAAGGTTGCTAGAAGATAATACTCTATTAGCACAGCCATAGCCAATTCTGTGGATGGAGACACAGTAAGATCTAATCCTAACTGACTTGTAACTGGAGTCTCCTGCAGGGAAATTATTATTAAAAACATACACTAAATGTGTTAGTACTGAGTGTGTACTACTACTAAAAACAGCTAAAAACCTGCCATGTGCAAAGCTAGTTCTCTGGTAGTACAGAAGACATAAGATAATGAAGACTCTTTTCAGGTTGTACGAGAAGCCCTGTCAGCAGCTTTCACAGGCACTTCTTCAGAACATATTAGTTACTGTAAATACATATAAGAAAAGATGACTTCTTCATTACTATTAACTAGACAGTGTTCACAAACAGTTAGAAATAATGAGATGTAGTTTTCATTAAAAATATACTCATTCCACAAACCATAAACCTTGTGCTTGACTGAAGTAAACCAATAAAGTACTTTGGACTTGTTTAAAATTCCCCTGCCCATTGACAGGCTTGCTTTCAAACATATCTAAGCTTTTCTATTTCTTTTAGTGTACAAAACAGAGAGAGAAACATCCCAAAATTTATGATATGAAAAACAGTGATAAGAATATGAAGATAATTCTGTAGAGGACAATTATAAAAAATAATGTTTGCCCATACTACAAAAAAATAAATTATTTGTATGATTCATGTTTATGCCAAATATTTCCTTTAATTTCCCATATACTTTGATCATGGCATTATTATCTGATATAATCCATCATGGAACTGTGATGTTACTCTGAAAATGCAATAGTAAAAGGAAAGCTAGAAGTTGCTACATTCAGCAACTCAGAGCTGTAAAATCGCCAGTTTCCATAAAATGATAATAATAAATAGCAAGATATTTTCTTGGCTTTTTGCATGAAGTAGTAGAGGAGGACACCCATATTTTAGACCGATAGCAATGCTCTGTTTATGGAATAACAAAGTAAGAAGCAAAAGATAACTTCAGAAGAAGTGGCTGGATGATTGGAACAAAGTATTCTGGTATCTGGTCAACAGCAGGCTCGATGGGAGTCAGCAGTGTCCCCTGGCAGGCAAGAGGGCAAACTGCATCCTGGGGTGCATCAGAGCATAGCCAGTTGGTCAAGAGAGGTGATTATCCTGCTGTATTCAGCGTTGATGCAGTCTCACCTCAAATACTGTGGACTCTTTTGGGGCCCGCAATTTAAAAAGGATTTTTAAGGTCCTTGAGTATGTTCAGATGGGGGCAACAAAGCTGGTGAAAGAGCTGGAAAGAATGTCCTATGAGGAGTGAACAGGGACTTCGGGTTTGTCTAGTTTGGAGGAAAGGAGGCTGAGGGGTGACCCTCTACACTCTACAGCTTCATGAGGATGTGAGGGAATGGTTCAAAGTTTAGTCAGAGGAGGTTTAGAGGCTTGGCATTGGGAAATGTTTCCTCACCAAGGAGGTGGTCAAACACAGGAACAGGCTTCCTAGGGATGTGAACAATGTTCCAAGCCTGTCAGTGTTTAAGGGGCATTTGGACAATGTCCTTAATGACATGCTTTAACTTTTTGTCAGCCCTGAAGTACTCAAGCATTGGACTAGGTGATCACTGTAGGTCCCTTTCAACAGAAATATTCTCTTCTATTCTATTTTAAAATCTAGCAGCACTGAAATAAGAGTCCAAACAAAGGATGGCATATGACTAAGCTTTTTCAGTTCAGCAACAGAAACTGGATACTATCTTAGGATGGAATCTGTATGAGTGGCTGGAAGGTAAACTCCACCAGGTACATTTAAAAACCATGTATCTCATTGTGGAAACACAAATAGCTTTGTCAAGTCTGTGGATGACACCAAGCTACAGGAGCAGTTGATACACTGGAGGTCAGGGTCATTTTTAAGCTGGAAATATAAACCAATGCTCTTGGGGTGGAATAGCCCTAAGCAACAGTTTGATGTTGGCAGTAGCTCTGAGGAGGGGGAAAAAAAACCAAACAAAATCAAAAACATTAGAGAGGGAAAAAACAACAAGTGATGGTCTCAGTGGACAGCAACACAACTTCAGCCTTTTGGCAATGAAGGCTAACTGCATACTGGGCCTGCATTAACAAGAACATAGCCAGTTGCTCAAAGGAAATTACTGTTTTCCTCCTCATAGCTCTTCTGAGGCCCCATTTGGAGCAGTCTAGCAGATGTTTAGGCTGGTGCATACAGCTATATGGGATGTGGGTTTTCTACCCTCAAGGACAGAAGACTGAATGGGGAAATAGTTGTGGCCTTCAGTTACCTAATAGGTTATTACAGAGTTAGCCTCTTATAATTCACAATCAGATACACACAACAATAAAGCAAGATGTGATGAACACACATTACAACAAGGAAATTTTCAGCTAGGTATAAGGCAAACAAATTTAGAATATAATAGAACATTTCAGCTGGGAGGGACCTACAAGGATCACCTAGTTCAACTGCCTAATCACTTTAGGCTGAGCAGAAGTTAAAGCATGGTATTAGGGGCATTTTCAAAGTATGTGGTTACATAATAGAACAACTATCCTAGAAAGGTTAAGGAAACGTCATCCTTGGAGATTAGGCTGGGAGAATCCATCTATTTTTTTTAAAGGATTGATCAATTTTGAAATTGCCCTGATTTGAAGTAGAAGTCGAACTAGACCTTCAGAAACCTTTTCCAATTTAAGTTATTCTATGACTCTGTAAAACGCAAGACATGCATCTCCTAATTCGTCTAACAAAAGCTAGTTTTATATGTTGCATTGCCCATGGATTTGTCCAGGCTACCATCAGGTTGTTTTTAAATAACTGACTTGCTTCTGTAAATCATTCCACACACTACTAAAATTTAATCTAACCATCAGTCTAAAAGAAACTCTAATACCCTGTATAAAATCCAGGCAACACAAAAGATACTAATATTTCAATATTTTTGGAATATTTTTCCATGTTGAACCTCTTTTGTTGCTGCCCATAATCCAGATCTCTTAAGACTTCCATTAGTTCTGTTCCCATCACTGTTTATCTTGGCATTTTCTGTTTAATATAGATGGCAAATTGAATTGCTTATTTCATTCCATCTTCTAAATCATTAACAAGGTTTTTTGTCTGTGGGTTGTTTTTTGTTGTTTTGTTTTGGTTTTAATTTAGAAACAATTCCGCCCACTTTGTTTTTTAAATATATTTGCAACATTATTTTAAGTGACCTTATAGATCCTGACTCTTTTAGCAGTCCAGAGCTTACGTGGCATCAGACAGAGAGTTGGATTCAAGCCTCTTCCCCAAACTTTGCATTTAATTCTGTCATAGAAGATCTAAATAGTTCATGTCTGGGATCTTCTTCAAGAACCCAAATATCCCCACGGTAGGACTTCACTCTAGAGATCTTTTGCCTGAAATTTGTACCTGGTTTCAGAGTATCTCACAGGTATTTTAAATCAGAATCCCTTCACTCTGAGTCAGAACAGCTTCCAAAAACTGCTTCATATCTGGTCAGCCAGAAGCCCTCGGCCCTACTTCTCTACTCACACTCCCTACAGCTGATCTATTTCTGAGCCTTCCAAAAAAATGACCAAATCCCCAATCACGCTGGATCTCTTTCCCTTAAAAGGGCCAGCAATTTCCTAGCAAACATGAAACCACCTTACCAGGCTAAAGAAGAGAAACTTAAGAGTTCCAACTTGTCATTTTATTTGGCACATAGAATTATTATGTTAGCCTAGATTAATCCAACAATATATAATACTAAATGACTGACACTCCACAGTAAAGCAGAACACAACATGACATGATGATGAGAATCATTTCTTCACAAAAATAATGTTTATGGAGATATAAACAGTCTCCTAGCTGCAAAGGTTTCAAGTTTGTTACCTACTGCTGTTTTCTGAACATGATAAATAGCTTGTTGTGCACAGGATTGAGATATAATTCCACTACCCATGGCAAAATGCAGGCATTCTTATCCTTCTAGCATATATCTGGCCTCCACACATTGTTGTTTTCAATATCCACTAAATCCTAAGAGGTCTGAGCTAGGAGCATACTAGGTAAACAAACAGATACAATTCTTTCCCAAAGGAATAATCAAGGAAATGATTGCAAAGTATCTTCAGTTTCAGTGACTTGCTGTATGCTAACAATCCTTTAATTCCTTCTTACACTTCCTTGCGTTCAATACCACATTAAGATCTTTTGTTTGGACCAGCTAAAGAAATTCAGCAGAGGTGATCTATTGAAACGGAACAGAGAAGGACACGTAGCCGAAGGAAAAGCAGGAATCTACATTGCTTTCCCTTATGAAGGAAATTAACGATTCTCAAATAATTAAAAATGTGGGGTAGAAAATTGTAATCATTCACCAAGAGCTTCACCACATATTCAATTCACTAAATACCAAATTCCATGATCGAAAGCAATGCAAGAAGTATCCAGTGGTGACAATATAACTTCAAACCAAATAGGGGATAAGCAAATAGAATCCTTCTAAACATCATCAGAAGTTGTAAAGTTCAATTGATTTAATTAGTCTGAGTATCAGAAGCAGAGGAAGAAGGTGTTAGATTCTTTTAACAATACCAAAAAAAACCCAAGCCAAACAAAGAAACCCTTCTGCCTTATAACAGCCCTTTCATGCTTTCTAATCAGGAACTGATCTCTAGGAACAAATCATCAACTGTCACATCAGGGCTCAAGAACAGCACACAAAGTACCTAAAATGAAGCCTAACCAGAGTTTGCCTGTATAAATTTCAGAAAATTATGTTCCCTCTTGTCCCATGTGTCTTCTGAAGCAGCTTTCTTTCCTGATAAAGGGTCAATCAAAGAGCCACTAATGTCTCTTCCTGGAAGTGCTGTCACCTTTCCAAAGAGAGACACTTCTCATTGTTTGCTCCACAGCCACTGCCATGAGGAAATCATAAACTGTGTGACAGCAGTGACAAAATTCCCCATCTGCACACATGCTAAGTGTGGGATCAACAGCTCTGTGCTCAGCAGCATCAACCACTTTTATCCACAAGACCAAAAGGAATTTGAGTGTTTTTCCCAAAAGCCCAGAAATCTAAGCCATTGCTCAGAGTGCAACTTCTGAGTTAATCTCAGCTTTGAAAGAAGAGTTTAAGTCACAGCTTTCATTTGCAAGATGAAGCATAACAATTAGGCTTTATTCCAAAGCATTTGCTTTCTCACAGATTTGTTTGCATCTATAATGAAAAAACAGCACTTTATTTATTTATTTATTTATTTATTGGGCATAGTCAAAGGAATTGGGAAGATAACTAATTTGGATGAAAAGTAACAAAATGATTGCATTTTCTAAAAAAAACCCCAACAACCCAACAATCCAGCAACTAGACACGTCAAGGGAAAGCTAAAAAACTCCTAAGAAAACCAGCCTG
This sequence comes from Actenoides hombroni, assembly GCA_024336885.1. NCBI lineage: Eukaryota > Metazoa > Chordata > Aves > Coraciiformes > Alcedinidae > Actenoides > Actenoides hombroni. Next base: position 69,278,391 of record WUAM01000431.1, on the reverse strand, counting down.
TTTATTGAAATAATTTCCTTCTAGTCTACTAAGCTTCAACTACATACATAACAAAAATTAGCACTGTTAACAAGTCACCAGCACAACAGACATGACAGCACTGCCAGCTACAAAAGCCAGTGTGGACTATGCTTAAGCTCTTTTGGTGTCTCATTAAACCCCCTTTCTACATATAATATATTTTTCATCAACAAGCTAACCTTGCAGCATTAATTCAAATATTTTAAATCATGAAAGTTAAAAGCAGTGATATAAGAGCAGAGTGCTCAGAATCTGTACAGCAGAAAGAGAAGGCTAAGGGGTACTCTAAAGTGGGATTTTCTTTTGACCCATTTGCCAGGATCGCCTTGCTGAATACATGCAACTAAAGCTGACACACTTCATAATTTGTAAAACAAACTCTTAAATAACAACCATATCCAAGATGCTACATTCATTTAATCATGGCAGTTTATATATAAATACCTTATAGAGGTGTATAAAATGGACTTTTAGCCAACAGTGAAATTAGTTATTACTTCACCCAGTACAAGAGAATTAAAAAATATAGCCATTAACAAACATACACACAGCTCCATAAGTCGCAGCAGTTTTAAATATTCATCTTTTTTTCTAAAGTTAATCCTATTATCAAGTAACATTTTTTGGTTGACTAGTTCATTAGTAAAAAACATTGCAAGAAAGCTCAGGGAATTATTTTCAATGTAAAGCACAAATTAAAGCTCGGGCAAAGGAAAGGATGGAGTCAAACTACAATAGTAAGAAGGGATCAAGGATTTTATCATTTTTCCCTAAAAAAATAAATAAAAATAATAATTTACACAAAGAACCTGTGGATTTTGCTGACATGTTTTCATGAAGTGGAGTGTTACTAGGCTCAGTGAAAACTATTTCTGATTGTTTTGAAAAAGTATTTTGCTACACAGTAGCTTGAGTTTACCTGGTATGCAGTACATAGATCTTTCCCTCTAGAACTCATCCTATTTTTAGATTATTACTAAATTTTGCCCTTGCATGATCCATGCATCTTAATAGGACCCCCCTAAGGAATTAGACAAAATAATCAGACAGCCTCCAATAAGATCACACCAGGATGTGTGGGAGTTAAGAACCCTGAGAAAACGGATCAGGTTGTGTAGGGTGCCTACCCATTTTTCTCTCAGTCTCTTCTTTTGCAGAAGCCCACTTGTGACAGGCTACCTCCTCCTCCTCCTCTCCCACACCTGGCAGATGGGGAAGATGCAAAGAACACAATGCTGTTGTTAGCGTCATTAATGCCGCTGCTTCATCTGATGCGTGTGTTCACATTATTCACATAGCACCAAGAAGAACCAATTACTTTGGATCCTTGTAAACCATTTCCAGACAGTGAAATGAGAAGACTAAATTAAGGCAGCTTAAAGGAAAAAGTGCCTTACGATATAACTTAGTTGAAAAAATACCTTCTAAAGCTTGTACATGGACTACTACACTCTCAATAGCATTTTTCCTAATCTACAATTTCACTTTAGGTTACGCAGGTTTCATTTAAAGGGCAAGCAAATGCACAAAAATAAAATTGTCCATGTTTTTATTTTTTTGTTTTTTAAAAAATAGAACAGTACTCAATATCCTCTTAACTCCTTTTTATTATATTATTATTATTTTCTGTTGCAGATCTTGCTATAAAATGAATGCAGAAATGGAGCTCAC
>WUAM01000431.1:69239222-69266936 GCA_024336885.1 Actenoides hombroni | reverse complement strand
TATTTGTAATGAAAAAGAAGATAACTAAAAGAGTGAAATGAACCTCAAGAGAAGACAAGTGATGCATAATGCAATTGCTCACCACCCATTGACTGATGCTCAACCAGGCCCTCCCGTCCAACTCCCCCCAATTTATATACTGAGCACGATGTTATATGATATGGAATATCTCTTTGGCCAGTTTGGGTCAACTGTCCTGACTGTGTCTCCTCTGAATTTTTTGTGCCCCTCCAGCCTTCTTGCTGACAGGGCATGAGAAGCTGAAAAATACTTGATTTGGTATTAAAAAAAAAAACACTTAGCAAGTACTAAAAACATCAGTGTGTTATCAACATTATTCTCATCCTAAATCTAAAGCACAGCACTGCACCAGCTACTAGGAAGAAAATTAACTGTACCCCAGCCAAAACCAGGACACTACCTCAGAAGGATAGGGAAAATAATAAATAAAGCTATAATTATGATTGCAGACTATTTTTCTCTGAAGGACCCTGTCTCACACAGAGCATAAGACAAGTACCTTGTACAAATAAGTAAGAATCACAGAAACAGCTTCCATCTTAAGAGCTCCTGTTCCTTTGTATAGATCAGCGTAAAACGAGCAAGAAGAAACTGGAGGAATTAACATACAGATCTTGTAATGTTGTGCCCTCTGGAGAAGTAGATCCCACCCTAGCATCTGCCAAAAACGTCCAGGGTGGTGCTGAGCAAATCGCTTAAGGTAATTTCACATTAATTAGTGTCAATTTCACTTTTCACTAGTGGTATTTAACCATGCACTCCTCACACATTGTGATATCAACAGCTGACCTATCTCAAAGAACTCAGGCATAGTTAGGCCATACTCTTGATTGATTTTGTGAACTCACTTTGAAGAGTTTTTCACTGTGTGCTATGTTTTGGAAGATAGACGATCAGGCTGTTCTAGTTGGACTCATTCAACAACACAGCATGGCTCCTTAGAGAGCTTTGAAAACATCATTAGCTATGTTACTGTGTTCAGTCTTGCACAAGATACACCTGAACTAGTTCTTCCACTGAGGGGAACAGAAGTAAACTGTGATCCTCAAAGCAATCTTGCTGACACAGGAGATTCAGCTTTTCATCAGCAACATTAGCCAGTAGAAGAAAAATATGAGTCTGGAAACACCTAAGACTCTTTCATATTTGTCACAGAGGTTGAAGGGCTCAAAGTCACCATCTGCCTACATGTACATACCTCACTACCGGCCAAGGCAACATCAGTACTAGCTCAGGCATGAACCTTTAGTTCTGATGGAGATCAGGAGTCAAAGGGACAGTAAGAGATTCTTCTGTGCTTTAGTGAATAGGTTAGCAGCAAAGACACTAAGGTGTTGATAGAAAATAACTAACAATTTTACTTGTTTACCGCTAAGTGAATAAGTCAAATACCTTTAGATGATAGAACCAGAACAGGCTGTAATGTGAATACATTGCAGGGTGAGCTGAGGATTTGGGGTTCATCAATACGCTCTGATCATCATTTTCTATCTTGGCAAAAAACATTACCTGATTCTTTCTTTTTATCGACAAGCACATGTCCTGTGTTAAAAAATTCTGTTCTTGGGACTTTTGGATGAATTACATGAAACTAAATCTCTTAGATGGTAACTAGGCAAGATTCAAGATGCTGAAAATAAGTCTTTCTTAACTCTAATATATGTTCTGCATACTAATGAAGAGTCCATGTGCTCCTTAGTATATGTACTGCTCCCAGGTCATCTCATTATCCTCAACTGCTGCAGAGGCCTATGAAGAAAAAAAGCCACTAATTCAAAAGCATCATTCAAAAGTTTGAAATGTGAAAATTCAAAAAGTTAATTCAATACACAAGGCAGATAGGTACTTAACAACGTGCAGACTACATGAAGTTACATAATGTACCAAGATGTTTAAATGGCACCATATGCCTATATGCACTCAACTGTTGAAACACATAGCAGCAGCTTACGGAAACAACTGGCCTTTAAGGTCAGTGATGGCTTGAAGCACAGCTCCTTCCATGTTGCATTTGATCTTGTGATGAGGTTGGAAGAGGTCCAGGTAAACAAATATAACTGCCCGCCTTTCTTGACAAGTAGAGAACCCCACTCTCACTACTGCTTCTCCTCCTGAAAACACTCCATGAGCCTGTGCAACACTCTGATATAGCAGGAAGGGAGGGGCCGGGGGGGTGGGGGGGAAATTAAGTTTTCTACATAACAAACTGAATTGACTCATGAAAGGGCCTAACAAGTGAAGAAAACCCAGTGCATCAGCTTAGCTTCTTGCAAAACCAGAGTCTTAGTTTCTAAGTGTCTCAGTTCCTTCTCAATAAAACAGGAATATTCATAACATGGTACCTCAGAGGAGTTTGTTGGAAATGTATTCAAATAAATGCCTCAGAAGCACTGAGAAAAGCATGACGCACTGTACTGAGTAGGGCAGAAGTCCATGAGGAAATTAATAATTCCAGCTTCAGTGCATGTTCATATAATTTGAAATAAATAAAATATAAGGCCAAATACTGAATGAAGGAGATAAAAGTGAAAAATTAAATAGCTGGTCATGAATGGTGAGCACCATTCATCTTGTATGCTGAACAACACACTGGTCCTATTAAACAAAAAAACAAACAAACAAAACCCAAAACCCTGATAAGACTATTTAATTAAAACTTATATTAAAAGCCAATTGTACTCACTGTTTTTTCTGAAGAAAATATGAAAAGACAACAGTAGATATATTCTGAAAATTATGCCAAAGCTCACTGTAAAACTCATAATGCTGAGAACACTCTAGCTGGCGATGTTCAAACTGGCCAGTCCAGATTGGTTGTGGAGTCTCCTTCTCTGGAGACTTTCCATGTGTGGCATGCCCTAGGTGATCCTGCTCTGGCAGGGGACTTGGACTGGATGATCTCTAGAGGTCCCTTCCAACCCCTGCCATTCCATGATTCTATGATACCCTGTAAGACAGGATCATCTGAACAACATGCACTTCAGAACTCCCAAAATACAAAGCTATGCACTGTGAAATGAAAAATAAGTTACAGCTATAGAGTACAGTTGTAGAGATCTACAGTACAGATGTAATACAAAGGAGTGGTAGATGATATCAGACTGACCATAATGCTACCAAACCAACAGAAGACGAGCCCCCAGTATAAGGCTGTAGCTAAAAGACTAAACCTGAGGGTTTGGTGTCTAAATGAAGGGAATTTTGCACAGAGCAAGGAGATGATAATTAGTATCATGTATGTATTACTGATCTAGTGTTTCTGTGTCTCTGAAATTCATCAATGAAGAGTAAATTTCATAAGTCCACTCCAGGGATTTTAGAAGCTTCTACAGCTGAGCCATCTCACCTTTGCCAAAGAAACTAGTGCTTCCAGGTATAAGGTTCCTGCTTATCAGCTGTGAGTACAATCAGAACAGAAGACCAGCTCAGCCTGGTGAGTTACTGTGGTGTTTTTCTTGCTACATCAGCAAGGTTGAGTTTGATTAGATGGCTGGCAGAAACACAATTTAGTATGTATAAACAGAGAAAGTCAGTTATGAAACTCAAAAACATTTGGAAAGCAGTGATTAAAGTCCTTTGATCTTCAGATGTAAATACACTCTGCCATGGGTGTATTTATAGGGATGTTAGAACCTGACAGGCTCTAGAAAAGGTAAGTCAGCAATGACAGATAATAGGGAAATCTGCAGACAAAGAAGTGGCTGAAGAGCTTCTTCTCATGTGCTCTCAAGTTTTTCATTTGCAGGGTCTGGAAATTTCTGTGTTTGTGGATGCATATTTCTGATAATATACTGGTTGGGCTTTCTCTTTTCTTCCCTGCACAGTCTCACTGATATTTCCTTATTTTTCTTGCTTACTAAAACTTAGAAATTATTTATTTGTGCAAGTCTATGCTGAGTTTCACAGGAAAAAGAAAGACTTCTGCTTACATTTTGGGCATAAAAAGATAGAAATATTTTCCAGTTTATAGAAATCTCTACCATGTGTCACTAAAAGAACATTATGTATTTTGGTCCCAAATGTATCAACAAAGACAAATCAAGGATGAATTAAACCCCAGAGAAACTTAAGATGGATAAATTATTCACTAAAAAAGGGTGGAGAACTACAGAAAAAATGGTTGAACCAATTACAAAAAATTAACCTCATGTCAAATGTAGACATATTAGAATGTTCCAGTAAAGTAAAAGCTGGCAAAGTATAACAGAGGGTTTAATGAGCTAAGCTAGCTCTGTTGACAAAAAAAAACCCCAAAACCCAGGAGAGGAAATTCAATCCATTATCCATTAAACCCCAATATCAATACTATGGTAGAAAACATTGTTTTACAGGCAGGAATTTTTTTTTTTTTTTGTACAGACGACAAGTAGCTGACAGGTAAGAATGTTGACCTGGACTAAAATTCCTATTCAGACACTGCAGCTATGGAGAAAATTATCTGTCAAAGGAATGAGAAAAAGGCACATTTTGCCATTTAGAGGTTGTATGTTTCAGAAGCAGAAGAAACATTTAAGCTGGACAATTTCACTCTTTGAATCAGTCTGAGCTTCACTGAACTGACAAAATCTTATTTTGAGATGTGTATGTGCTGGTTGTGTGCTGACCTACATGTTATTTTTTCACTTTTTACAGCTCAGTGTAAAAATGCTTTTATTTGAAGTATTAAACCCTGAAAAAAGTTCTAACAATAATGACTGTATCAGCTTAAAGCACCTTGCTGACTGTTAATTCTTTTTTTCATGGAAAAACCAGAGATTTTTTAAAATAAACCAAATTAACAGATTATTGCAGCTCTTAAGAAACTCAGACAATCAGAATAGCATGGTTACCAGTAGTATTATTATGTAAAAAGACTAAGGAGAGATACTAATAAAGGAATCAGGCTCATGATGCAGCGAAGTACTTAAATATACCTTACGAGGTAGTTCTAAAGTGTCACCCCATCACTGAAAAATCTTTAGAAGCTCTAGAGAAATCAGACTGAGTTAAATGATGCACGTAGAGCAAATGACTGGATAAATTGAAGCAGATAAAGACACCATGTCTGACAAGGCAACAGTACACAGAAGAAACTTGATGGTGCGAACAGGATGGTACCAAAAATGTCTAATTTGCAAAGAATGTAGAGGAAGTCTTGTTTCACCAAGCAATGAAGGCCCTAGGAAATAACTCTACTTTGCAGTTTAAAAGATGTTTTTCAGCCAACATACTTCTCTGGATTGCCCAGAACTGCTGTCTTCTGGCCTAACACCTTATGGGTGGGATTTCTGCTCAGACATCCACCAGTTGCCCCAGCAGTTGAACCCCTGTGGTGACATAGGTCTGGAGGGTCCTGTTGCGGAGCTGTGGGAGGGGACTGCCAGGCAGTGCCCAGGGGAGCAGGGTGGTGGTGACCACAGGACCAAGACATAGCCAGCAATGAGAGCCAGGCAGGGTGGAACACAGTGTTGACATGTCCCCTACACAGATCAAAAGAACAGGCACTTCAGAAAATAGTTTTTTTGTTTGCTTATTTTAAATGATGCCCTGCCTTGTACATAATAGCTTAGTCATTCAAATACTCACCCAGGAATGTTAAAGAAGAATAGGTCTACCAGAATGAAAGCAGAAGAAGTAACCAGAGTCCAATATTTTTTTTTTTTGTGGTTGTGATACTAACTGGGACACCAACACAGTATGAGGAAATCCAGACTCTGGTTAATGCTTACAGAACAATCTCCAGGTTCTTCTCAATAGCCACTGAATCCGAAATCCATAAATGGTTGTGAAAGCAAGACTGGAAGACCAGGTTTTCCTAACTGCTAGACTACACAGACTTTCTTATAGTCTCCTATTCTTCACTTACTGCAGATCATTGAAGTATGTTACTTGGCAGAACTGTTGCATTGCTTACCTCTGTCTTGATGGAAAGAAGGAAGATCTGCTCCATTCTTTCAAAACAAATGCCATGTGTATCCAACTTGGAAAGGCTTTTAGTCTCCGTACCTGGAAGCAGGTAAGTTTCTGACATTTGGAGAGAAGTAAGATTTGAGACACACTCTTGTGCTTTGCACTTTCTCTGGGTTTTTTTCCCAACATTCAGGGTTTTCTACTCTGTTTCCTGAGCCATTCAAATGCCACAGTGCTGTTTGTGAGTCTGAGTTCCTGACTTTAGATTCTGTTCTTCCTTTTCCTTTCAGGAAACAATGTCTAACTCATTCTCATTTTAGGCCATTTCTAATATTCTAATTCCTAGCATAATAAAGAGTAGCTTCTGTTGTACCTAAGTCTCTCATTCCTCTTTTATTTTGTACTCCATCAGCTTTAGCAAGGTCTCAAGACTATCTGTAGATGAAAGTCACTCAGATTTTCTGATGTCATGAAGTACATTAGCCCTCTTCCCCATGCAAAGGATTGAAAGGTTCCTCAGTAGTAAAACTGAAGTAAAAACTAATAGAACTGGACAAACAATACACTGTAAATAATACCCATGACAATTTTGCCTCTCTGAGGATTCTGATGCCTTTTTCTAGCAAACAAATTAAAAGTGAGTTTACTAAAGTATCTGAATGGACTATTCAACATATATACAGTACTCACTATGCAATATGAAGCTAAAGAGTGAAGCAAGAACTGTTCAATTTTCCTTAAATCTCATCTTGTAAACAGCTGCTGCTACCTGACTAAATCCAGCTTTTCAAATACTATCAAATCTGTCCTGCCTGAGATATGTTATCCTGCCAAAACAGTATCCAGTATCAATAAGTTGAGTTATAAATGGATCAGCAGGAGAATCATATTGATGACTGTATCGTTAGGATAAGCACATTGTCAAGCATTCACTCTGCAAGACAATATAGAACTAACGGTGAAAATCTGCAGCACTCTCTGCTTGCAAAGCAGCTGTTCATATATTGGTAAACAATGTTTTCCACTTTCCCCTTCTCCCTTCCATTTTAGCTCTAATGTCTTATTTGTAAGATAACTGGAAATATCAAGAAAATTATGGTTTTATTTCCATGACAAACATGACTTGGAGGGGAATAATCAATCTAATGTAATTTAGTTTAGCATGCAAATGGAACTGTTGCTTGTATAGTTCATCATTAGACCTTCATCTATATCCATTCTTTCCTTCATGTTTTTATTAAACTAGCCAGATTTGCACCTACTGAAACTATCATAGCTCACAGCACCCACGGTGCCATCACATCACCAGCAAGAGAAGCTTTACCAGCATAGACACACATGAACACTGACTGCCAAAACCAGAGATTCTAGTCTGTGGCCCTACTGTTGCCACCCTCTGTCACAGGTAACATGAGCTGGATCTTCTCTGATGTGCTAAGCAGCCCCCAGGATGCCTATGAAGCTAAGACAGTCCAGTTGCCTGTCTGCTGAGACACTCCTAGGGGCTTTCACATGTCAATGAGATGGTTATTTTTGAACTGCGTGGAAAAGCAAACTGTCACAGCAAATAGTTCTGATCCATTCTCACAACATCCCTTAAAGCCCAGAGTTCATCCTAAACCCAGTATTGCTAGTACACTACAAATTGCTTCCTTCCCCTGCAAAGGGAAGGATAAGGGGTAAGAGAATGCACTAGAAAAAGAGAAAAGCATTAGTGTTCATTTTGTTTAAAGGAAAAAAGAAAAACCTAGTTGACATATCAGTCTCAGAAAATGACTGACAAACTGCTGTCAAAACGTAGCAATTTATGAAATCAGAATCAAGTGGATTTCTAAGTGGATTTCTTATGTCGAAGCAGAGCTAATTCAATTATCTGACAGGTGTGAAACTACCACCTTAATTGCATGCATTTAGTTGGTGCTAGATAGAACACTGATGTAAACATAAGAGAGAATAGAGATATTAATATGAAGGAAACTGGAAAAGTTAGAATGTCAGAAATGTACTGAGGAGATAGTCAAGTGAAATGTCACTGAAATGAAAGTCAATGCAAAATTATTTGTATAGTGGACGAGGAAATGCTGGGAAGAAATAGCATTGACAGTAATTTATACACATTTAGAACTCGACATAATGAGGAAGCTAGAGGAAGGAAATGCAGGTGTAGGCTGTTATCTGAAAGACATTGCACATCAGAATGAAAGGGAAGACGGGCCTTTTAATAGCTAGCAATAAATACCGCCCAAGAAGATGACACAAGCAAGCCCATTAAGAAAAGAATAACACATTATTACTGGCAGAGGAATGTTTCCTGCTGTTAACCTGTTACTTTCATTTTCTCCATCACCCAGCAAATCTACTGAAACCCTGTTGAACTTGTGTTTTATACTACTTCTTGAAACAGAGTTCTTGTCTGTTTGGGAAAAGCTCCTGTTTTCATACCTCATCAGGGATGCACCATCCAGGGAGACATGGATTGACTAGTAAATATTCCAGCGGTGAGCAAAGTCCTTAGATATTCATCACCATGCATAATGTAAAGACTCTGAACTAAAGGCAAACAAAAGAAAATAACAAAAAAGATCCAAATCAACAGAGAACATTAAGTGCTTGTTTTTAAGGTGTAATGATCAAGGAGAAAAACACTTTCTTACAATTACAGGAACATAGAGAATCAAATAAATTTCCTAGATCACAGGTAATTAAATGTAGTTTGATTAGAGGAGAAAATGGATACAATATGTGCTTTATAGCAGCACAGTATAAATTTCAGAACCGTTCCTGGTATGTTCCCCAAGGAAAACAATCCAATTGGAACATTCAATCTTGGCAAGATCTAGATGTAGTACAAACGGCTTTTCTATTTCTAAATTGTACGGTACACAATTATACAAACCTTGTTTTAATTATATTCTTTCTCTTATGTTTTGCAGTATAAAGGCAGACATCACTGGTTATCTTTAGAAAGGATCTGAGTACTGTGCAAAATAAAACAGACAACAGACAACAAGATTAGATCCTTCTCCATTCAATGTGTGGATGATGTTAAAGGTGATTCTGTGATTTTCTGATTCTGAGGAAAATAAAGGACTTCACTTTTAAAGTTTTTATTTTGGCAAATTATGTTTTGTGCAATTTCTATCATGATGTTTGTGTACCACTGAGAAAGCTGATGCTAACAACAAAGAGGAGAAACACAGGCAGCAGTGTATCTTCCCATCAACTCCCACTAGTCGTGACAGCTTTTGCTATGATGAAAAATGTAATAGGATATATAGATAATACTGGATTTATTTTTTTTTTTTTATTTTACATTCTTTGCTTGTTCAGTCAAGTGCACTGAAAGCAAGATGACACAAAATGATTGACCTGGAGAGTTCCAGTTTATCTGGTTCTTTCATAGTCCTGATTTCTCTCAAATATTTGCAAGAAATAGAGGCAGCAGAGAAGGAAAATAAGGCAATGTTATTTCTTTGCCAAGAGCCAGTCTTTCAGTCAGAGAACTTTTCTTTAAAAGGCAGTATCACTATATTTCATATAAAAGGCAATAAGAAAAGTAATTTTTATATGCACTTACAGGGATTCAAATTCCTCCCACTGATGTGAATGGAAGTTGTGCTAGTAAAGCCCAAGGATGTGCATTGGAAAATAGGAAAGAAAACAATAAAACAGAATGGAATGAGAATGAAACACAACAGCCAATGTGAATTTCAGCTCTAAAAAAACCTGAAATATTTACTGTTGCTTCAGTGACCCAGAGGATATGTAAACTGTGACCCCTATCACATCCCCATGACCAAAGATCTAATCCATGGAACAGATTACAAGAGTGGGGGTTTTTATGAGGAGAACGGTGTAAAATGCAAGTTTGAACCCTACTGTGGAAAATAGGAGGTTAAATAAGCAGATGCTTTTTTTCTGAATTAGCCCTGACTAGGATCATAGAGTAACTTCATACAGTCTTATGCTTTATTCTGAGTAAGGAAAGGGGCAGAGGAGCACAGAGTCAGCTCTGTGCTATATTTGGTAGGTCTGTTCAGGACTCAGTATGCTCCTGCTATAAACCCATGGCTTCCCAGACAAGTTTTCATGCCACAATTTCCCCCATCACCTGACACCTGCCCTTCTCTGGATCACGTGCTGCTGTCACTTTTCTTGTGACATTTCAGGCACTCATTGAACATACTGCCCATGGCCAAGCTGATTCAATTAACTAAAGCAGCAGCAAACTCATTTGCCCAAAGGAAAAGGAAACTGTGTCCTACTGGAACAGCTAACTAACCTGTTTCAGAGAGGAGTTGTCACTGGGGAGGGATTGCACCTTTTGGCAGCAAAAAGCTGTAGATACCTTCAGCTAGCAGTGAACTCACCAGCAACACCCCTTGCAGACAATGTGCTTTTGAAGGGCTTTTCATTCATCTTAAAGAACCTTTACATAGAGAAATAAAGAAAAAGCAGTAAATCAAATCAAGCCCAAAGTGCTTCTAGAAGCTCCCATCAAAAAACAGTTACAAAGGCAACCATTGCTGCTGCCTCCAAATAGGCAAGAGCTTGCAGCTCAAGCTGTTGTCCTTCATTTATAAAATAGCAAAATTCATTGGCACCTACATTGCATTTAGCTCAGAACAACATACTTGGAGCTTGGTGGAGCACAGCTGCTGAAATACAGACTAAAAACTACCTACCTTACATTGTTAAGCTCTCTTTTTATAATGCAGTGGAATACCAGCTCTGTCTCCCTCTCTAGACTTAGTAAGCCCCTACTACCCAGCGTGAGAGAGGTGTTTCCTATGTTTTAAGTTTTAGATATGTTTAAGTAAAAATCCTCAAAACAGTTCAGCTTCAAACAGGAGAAATGGTACTTTATAAAACAAAATGCTAATTGTTCCTCAAAGCTTTTGTTCAAGATAAACACATTTGACAGATGAAGCCACAGATAAATTGTTGGTGGCAACTCCAGGTGGCTACTCCAAAGTCCAATACTTCCTTTCCTCACAAGAAAAGGGAATACCAACCAGACAAAAGGATGAGAATTTAAAATGAAACTCATTTCAGAGTAAAACATAATGAATCAAATGTAAAAGATACACAGTAATTTGCACAATACAGAATGCAACAGTATGATTAAAAATACAAGTGAAGAAAAATTGAAAATTTTAGAACATTTAAATGTAGTGGTACAAATATGATTAAAATTTAGAGGATTTAGGAATTTTCTTTAAGTTAAAATTAAAGATCCTTTCTAAAGCACAATACTTTTTTTTCTTTTTACTTTTTTTTTTTTTTTTAGGAGCAATACATGGATGTTCTAAAATCCCTTAGATAAAATCATATTAATAAAAAAGTTTAAAATACAGGTATTCAGTGTCTTTACTATGTAAAAGTCTTGTATGCAAGAAAAGATTTTTTCTAAGAACTGTGCAAGGAATCTGGACCTATAGGAATATAAATACCATAATCCAAATTACTTCATAGATCAAAGAAATACTTATAGGCAAATATTATCAAGAAGTACACAGGAACACAATCTGAACACCTGTTGAGCAAAATGATAAAAAACCACATTGATGTAGACATTGAAGATAAAATCACCATCCCAAGTAACTCACCTGAATGAGTTGAAGCCCAGCTCCCAACACATCTACATTTTCACATACATTAATGGGGTTGGATTTCATTCTGCATGAATAGGAACACACACAGCAATTATCTGACTGTAGCACCAGTCACACCATTGTAATTTTCTTGCACGTTTCTATTTCGTGAGACTGCTTCCTTTCTCTCCTGTTCATGCCAGCACTTAAGCATGTATACAGAGCTTAGAGAATGGTAAAATGCTCTCTAGAATTGAAAGCTGCAAGCACGTCCCTGTCATTCTTTTACAATTGTTAAGCAGGATTTCAGTATGAAATATATATATATAAACATTTAATATATTTAGAAACTAGACACATCTCACTGAAATAATACCTGTGGATACCACAAGCTATGCACACATGCAGCCAAGTGGAGAATTCACAAACTCATACCTCTGTCAAGGGAGTGGAATCACCTTAGAAAGCTCCCAGAGGAATTATCCCATCACTGCTTCTCTTAAACGTCATGCTCCAAATGGCCTGTGACAGCTACAGGAAGGTAATCAAATTATTCAATCTGAAATAAGTTGCTCCTGTTACAGTAAGAAACTCTTTGTATGAGAAAATTGTACATGGGAATGGGACATAAAATGCAGAATGGCCTTGGAAAGTACAAGCAAAGTCACATATTACCATGAGGGAAGTGGCCCAGAAAGCAGGGACTTTAGATCCTGCAGTATTCAAATATAGCTTCCCACTATTCCTCCTCATGCAGCACTATTGGTGCCAAGGTCAGATCAAGTCATGGCCAAAAGACATCCATTTGAAGGACAAGATGAAAGTTTTGCCAGTGGATAGAAAAAAACCCACAAGCTGGAGCACTTCAGGCCTCACGAAGCTTACTGTGATTGAATGACTCTCCAAATCTGGAGTATAGAAGTGCTCCTGAATTCCTCTCCCACACTTGGCTAACATCCCCCAGCTACATTTTCTCCTGTACTTGACTGGTCGAAAAATCCATCCTGTACTAACTTCTCAGTCTTTAACCATGTGATGGTAGGTGTGATTTTCCTGCCTTTTTTTTTTTCATATGAATCAATATCATAAATTTTTTGACGCTTTCATCTACAGGACTTTTATCCTACTGTTGCACAGAGGTACAGAGAGAATAAGGAAAGGTGCTGAAGGTAAAAGTGGCAATCCCAAGGTGAAACAGCACATCCAGAGAATGACTGGATTCCATCCTTGCATTTATGATGGAACAGAGAAATTACTTATTCTAGGTTTCTCCCACATGGTCCAGAGCAGCATTATTGTTTTATGGATGTCCAGCTTGAGGTATTAAGATACAATTAACTGCTTAATACTGCAAGTATGAATTGAATAAAATTAGAGTAGCAATTAAAAGTGGGATACACTGACCTGAGCTTCAGGTGATCCTTGTTAAATAGCAATGTCATAACTGTGGCCTTGTATGCATAAGCCTAGAAGAGAGCCTTGGTTTGCATTCCAGCCTCACTGCTTTAAGAGCTGTGAAGTTTCTAATATGCAGGGTCTTGACAACCTCTAGTTAACAGAGGGAAGACATCCCACTGCCCCAGTCACTTATGTGAACAGCGGTAAGAAAAGTGTTTATGGGAGCTTATCCTTATTGCTAGTGAGTTCTTAGCCATTGCTTTTCAGATCTTCTTTCTTCACACTGTGCCTCTGGGCAATAGCTGACTCTCTTGCCAGTTATAAACAATTACTTCCTTCCCCCCAACCCTCAGCACTTCAAAGCTGCATATTGGAACAAAATATTAGTATAAAAAGATATATATATTTTTATGTGACACCAATGCTTTTAAACATTCACTACAGTACTCCTGAAGTCCCATTTCTGCTGCCAGTTGCATATTCATGATCATAAATATATTCATTGTGGTTTCAGTTGTAGCATATTCCTCAGAAGTTTTAAAATGCTTTGTTATAAATCCACTTACTCTATACTATATGTATTTACATCAATTGCTTCCTTGCAAATTTATAAGAGGTGTTACTGCAAAAATCAAGCTCATTGAGCAGACCACTGCCCATGACCCTTTAACATAAGACTACTCTTATACTTCCACATCACTTGTAATTTAATACCAGAAACAATAAAATATATAGGCAGCTGCCTTAGTACAGAGAAAGCAATATTTTCCTGACCCTCAAAGTCATAGTTTGCTTGATAGGCTGATGTTTCAATCAAAAAGATTTTTTTCTGCATGCTGACCTGAAAAGATATTTCATACAGAACTGAACAAATAATGCATCTTGTCTTTATCCTCCTGATCTTTTCTTAAACAACCTCTAAAATTCTGATGTAAGGTTCTATTCAAACACTGGAGCTGTTAGATACAATGGCACATGCTGCTGAATTATACTTCATTGTATTCAGTATTATTTGCTGATCGTCATACCTACTTCACTTTTGGCTCTATATGCCTCAGGATTAGTCAGGCTATGCTAAGTAATTGCAGATATGGAGACAACTGACTTTCTACTAAGATAGGAAAGTCTTGTGATTATGGTGTATAAATGTGATCAGGAAATGTGCTTCAACAAGAAACAACGTTATAGATTTTTCAGTCAATTAAAGTCTAAATTCTTTAAAGATAAGCTCAGAAAGCTGCTTAAAGATAGGTACTTGCTTTAGCATTTTCCTGCATGAGGCTTTATATCAGTTCCCCTCATCTGTTAAATGGAGGTTACATAATTTCTTTACAGAGTTACAGGGGTGAATTTTTTAAGGCTGGTTCTTGTTTATATGGTCATTGCACATTTCTTTAACAAAGTTGAGGCTATATGAATTATTTCCATGCCCTTTAAGACTGCTGCACCCCACTTGGATTTAGAAGATTATTGTTGTATAGATAACTGCATTCTAACAAATAAGGTCTCATAATTTCTTCATAAACCAAATCTATGGTCTCTATTTCCAAGAAGGAACAGGAGTCTTCAAACTATTAGGCTAACTCCATTTGACAAGCCATGAGTAGGTGTCCTTTTAAGGTTCACAGGTTCTTCTCATTTCATTTTTAGTATCTTCTGAAGTTCTTAAAACCCTAGTATTCTATTAGACTCTGCAGGAGAATTTTAGCACTGCAATGTTTGGATGTGACATGTTCTTACAACAGGTATGAATCTAGACTGCATGTGGACTAGCACTTTTGCCACATCTACAAGTTCACATATGCAGATACACAGAGTTTAAAGGTGTGTGTGCATAATACACATACACAAATTATGTTATTATCCCAAGTTGTCCCAGAGGGTGAGAAGCAAGGAGGTAGATTCATTTCAGATTTTGGCATCAGCTGGGAATGTGTGGAAAATCTGTGACAGTGTAGGTGATTTTGAGTTCATTCCTTTCCATCTTACATACTAATTGTGAGCTAAGTTGATCTTCAGCTACTAAAGCATGACCAAGTAGCACATTACAGGTTTAATCTTACATTTCAAAAGTCATAGCAACATTATTTAAAGATAAGCATTCAAAAATGTACTTTCCAACTCTTTCTTCTCTTTATAGAGGGACATGATAAACAAACACAGCTTCTGTACCACAGTAAAATCTGAGCTATCAATGTATATCCCTTGTATCATTATGGTGTCCATTAATCCAAACTAAAGGAACATCAGAGAAGAACAACCTAACAACCTAGGCCATCAAGCTCAGTCCTTTAAAATCACATGTGTGGAACTGATTTTTAGTACTGAGAGGCTATGGAGAACCTGTTTCACCTCCATAACACTTTTCATCACCCAAAACCAAACATAAAATGTATAATAGACTGCAAACAGACATTTGCTACAGGAATATGCCAGGGAAAAATCACAGGCATTGTTGTGTCTTCCACCCCTGCATAGAACAAGCAAAACTATGGGCCAAATCAAGGAAAACTCGACTAACTCATAGTAACTCCTATCTTACAACAGGATTTACTTTGCTGAAGAAAGGTATCACTCACATCCAGTGCTTGCTGCATAAGCTTGTACATTACAAAGCATCCATGTTGAGCTAATATAAAGGAGGGGACTGGATGCTCTTCCTTCCCGTCCCATGTCTCCTTTAGTGTTTAAAGACCACATCCCTTAGTTGTTGAACATCTTTCTTTCAATGTTTGATTGAATTCAGTGCTTATTGTGCTACTACCCATGAGAAATCCACCTGCAACTTTTGCACTGTTGTTCTTCCTACACTTTTGTAAGGAAAAGTCTAAAAAAAAGCCAAATCATTTCCCAGGCCCTGATGTGCAGTCACCTTTGAGGTTAAACAATAGCTGTTTAGACAACACACAATACATCTCTACACATTAATTTAGTCTGAGATAAAGAAAATATCCAGAAGAGACTGCAATTGCAGAGACAACCAGTTATGCATGATGTCATTGTCCATAAATAATGCCCTGAGAAGGAAATATCAGTTTCATATCATCTAAGAGACTCTCTTTGTATAGAACAATTCTACAGTGATGTGACAAAACTTGCCATTGTCTTCTCTACTTCAACTAGAAAAGTCCACTTTGCTCAAACTGAAATTTTTTTTTGGTCTGTGAACTCTCCAATTTTCTCTACTGTGGAAATATGGATCAGTCTGGACATTTATAAGGCAGGACAGATATACATGCATCATAAAATTAGCTCATATCTGACAGCTGACAGATATTATTGCTTATATTAAAAAAAAAAACCAACAGTGTATCATGGAAAATTATGTGTCACCATTGATGTATAACAGCCAAATGATGAAATGCTTGAATTCAAGCAGCAAGGGAATGCTGGCTTGACACAGATTCTAGATAACACAGGTGCTTAACCTCTCTCCACAAACTTCATTTTTTTTTATATTTCATGGTAACAAAAAAGCAAAATTATTTAGCTTTATTTTTCCACTTATACTATTGGGCTATTTCATAACCCAAATCCTGTATCTTTAGATCCAGCAATGTGTACAATCACTATGTGGAAATTTGGATTTTATCATGACATTGTATAAGACACAAAGTTATGTGTCATTAAGTGATAAAAGAGAAACATCACAAATAGGATGTACAGAAAGGATTATTCTCCCTTGCAGATACAGAGCTCCTGAATCTCTGATTAGTGGTGAGGGATTAAAAAACACTATCTTCCAAAAAATGCCTTCTTAAATAATGGTACCACTGTGAAATAAAGAAAATATCTTTCCTGAAACAGTAATAGTTTCTCCGTTTAACTGCTTTGTCTCTATAACACTTCAAGCAAAAAAAAATATTGGAGTATTAGGTAAATGGTATCAGTCCGATAGAAAGATGTTATTGAAATGTTTATACACATGTTCTTTATTTTAAGTTGTTGCAGAATCAGTCTCTACCAAACAAAGAATACAGTATATTAAATGACATTTAGGATGTTAGGAGAACTTGATATTGAAAAGGAAAGAAAATGCCTCACTAAAAATTTATCATGATTTATTTTCACTTATCAGTATAAATATAGCCATCTGGCTGAAGTGATATACATAGAACATTCCAACAATACTTTCCTGTAATATTATTAAACTGAAATTAGAATTATGATTAATAGAGTGGACCAAAATAATTGAAATAATGACTGGAATTATGAATGCTGCACTGAAATTAAAAACCAAACCAAACAAAAAGTCCAAGCAAATAAACTAAACCTAACCATATTGTTAATATCTTGGATATATCTTATTTTCTAGGATGAAGGGAAATGTTGTGGCACAGCTCACTTGAGATACTAATCCCAGAAAGTAGCTCACTGTCCAAGCCAATGGCAGTGGGTAAATCCTGACAATGTTGGCTTTTTTTTTAAACTGTAACCCAAAGTAACTAAATGTTCCTCACATCTTGCTGTAAAAAACTAATTAAGCAAGGAAAACAAAAGTTGTCTCAAAAGTCGTTCTTCTTCCCCTTATCTCATATTCTAGAAACTTCAGGTAAAACAGCAATCTCAAAACAGCAGTTTTGAGATGGCTGCCTAAGCATGGTCTACATAGTCAGAGAGAGAAATATCAAGCCAGTTCCACTGACATGCCAAGGAAGCCCTAAGTGAGGGATGACCTGCAGGGACATTTTCCAGCATTGTGTTCTCAAAGTATTTTTCAATGCTAAACTGAACTGAACTTACCTATCACAGTGTTGACCTTCTCCTGTGGAAGGATGTGTATTTATATCAAGTAGTGCTAGGTAAGAACACAGCTACTGAAGAGATCATTCATGCCATTTTACCACAGATGAGTGTGAAAGTCTCTTTCCACAAGTGAAAAGCTAGAGCTGTGTAACACTTTTCCATACACCTGTTATAAATACTTGGAACTCATTGTCTCTCACATGTAGAAAGGGAAAAAATGTGAAAAAATGAAAGGTTAGATTTCCTCAGTAGAAGTAACTAGAAAGCACAATATCAGGATTCAGTGAGGAGTCTAGACAGCAAAAGAGAGAGCTTCTGGTAGCACCTCAGATATGTATGTTACTGACATGGGCACCAAGGACACTGTAGCTAAATAGCTAAGATATATTAATTTGTTCCTCTTATGGGGAGAAGATGTACCAGAAAGGAAAAAAAAAAAAAAAAAAAAAAAAAGGAAAAATAAAACAAAAATATTTATTAACATATAAAGACTACTGGAGCAGCCTTCCTGACCATTCTTGATGAATCAAGTTCAGTACCAAGAGATGGACTTGACCCTCAATTCTGAAAGCCCTCTATACGTAGAGCTTCCATGTATACCAAACACTACTTGAAGAGATGCATGAGGTTTGAAGGACAAGACTTGAGAATGACTTGTTTATAAAAGAACCTTGGAAAAGCCAAGCGGAATTCCTTGGTTACGTGGGTTTTTCACAAACAGGTTGTTGCTCAGATGCTGCTAAACAATGATACTGTAATTCATCAATTAAAAGGAGTTGGTGCTGTCAACCTGAGTGTTATTTTGAGACGCGTGAGCAGCCGCTCTGCTCTAGCTGATTGCAGAAGCTGACGTTTTTGCCACCATACTGACTCTCCAGTTCCAGAGTTTCAACCTTAAGTGAATATTGAGTCATTTCTCAGGAACTGCAAGAAACAGCTAAGCAGATGCGCTCAGTCAGCCCTGTCAGATTTTCCCTTGTGCAAATCCAAATGTATCACAGTTTGATTAGCACTGTAGAGAAAAAAGACCATCTGCTAACAAACCAAATGCATGTCCCATTGCAAAAAAGGAGCAAAGAACTGTTAGATACCTGCACTGCTGAAATAGAAAGGGGGTAGGAAGTTGTTGTTTCTCTCAAACAATGTGTCCCCAGAATATGGTAACCTGTGAACACAATATAGCAGAGGTGAAATCAAACAATGATAGAACACTTTCTCTTACAGTCCATTTTTGCTGTGTG
This sequence comes from Actenoides hombroni, assembly GCA_024336885.1. Classification (NCBI taxonomy): domain Eukaryota; kingdom Metazoa; phylum Chordata; class Aves; order Coraciiformes; family Alcedinidae; genus Actenoides; species Actenoides hombroni. Next base: position 69,248,047 of record WUAM01000431.1, on the reverse strand, counting down.
TAAAAATACGGCAAGTCCCGATGTTGCAACCAGTTTTCAAATCAGATTAAGGAAATCCATTATTCACTGGATAAAATGATCATGATTATTTTTTGTAGTTAATCCTAAACAATTTAGATTAAATTCCTAAGCCTGTGTCTGCTTAAGTTCCTGTGGAAAGACTTTTGGAACACTCTTTATAGCCATATGCTTAAATGGATGATGTAAGGTCACATTCAGTAGAATTTTTCAATGAAAGATAAAAAAACCTTTTCACAACTCTTGCTGATTTTGAAATGTTAGTTTAGGGTGGACAGGAAAAAGAAAGAGGTTCTTACATCAATTTTGTTTCTGTTTATGCAACAGCTATTGCTCTGAAAAGATTGTTAGCAAAACACAGAATTTGAAGCGATATTTCATTCATCGCTGCAATATCTATTAGTTCATTAAAAAAATGACCATGAGAAATGTCAGTTTATACATTTTAAAACAAGTTTTAATTTAGGCCTGTTGTCACAGTACAGGGCAATATCATAATTAATGATGTAAAACTGGTAGCTAAGATGTCATTACACACGGGAATGTCACAGTGAATCAAGTTAAACTAGCTACTAAAAAAATTCAGCACTGGAATATTAGTTTTTATAAGCACAGTATATCACATAAATCTTTGACAAGCTATAAAAAAGGGTATGGATTAAATATGATATGGGATGAGCAGATTTGGTACAAAGCTGGCCCAGAATCTCAAAATGCCAGCAAATCAAGGCCTGTGGGTAAGTCAGGCTATTTATTTGCCAAGCTGACCTACTTCTATTGCACTTCTCATTCTTCTGAATACCATTTGCAAGAGTCTTTCTGTCAGAGCAAGAGACAATGTTAATTCATCAGAGAGCTGATGTCATTTCTAAGAAGGCTGCATAGCTCCCGAAGATGTGTTTACAAGAATTTCTAGGAAGTGCCCTGAGCTGCTCAGAACACCTCTATTCTGTTACCAGATAGCTTCTTCTAAATGAAATTAGCATTTGAACCTAGAATTTAGGTGTAAAATCAAACTAGCATTTACACGAGATTAAGAAATACTTTAATTTATGATTTTTCATTACATAAATATACTCTTTAGCAGCATGTTACTTCTCATCTAAATATTCATGATCAATACAAAATTTTAAGACAGCATAGCATAATTGAAACTGTATAACAGTCTGGAAGTGGGCCTTATGGCCCTGTCCTTGGGGTTCTTACGGGCAGGCAGGAGGTGTCTGGGCATGCCTAGCCCACAGAAATCCCAGCCCTAGGGGCAGAAGTGGAATTTACACCGGGAATCTGAGCTGTTGTTTTTATAAAAATAATTTGTGACTTAGCATTATTCCACCGCATTCAGTGTATCTTTGCTCAAACAGTACACATTCATTGACTGACTGGAACAGAACAGTCATTTAAAAACAAATAACTACAAAACCTCCAAGTTTTGCTTATTGCATATGCATTAGCTTATGGCAGGAGACAATTACCCGCCTGTTACTAGCATGTTCTGATGCATAGCTCTTTTCATTTCAACAAATGAGGACATAAAGAAGTATTGCTCCCCTTGTACATGTTGGTGGTATTTTTGTAGATGGAGGGTTTTTTTTCCTTTTAATAGTGCTCCTTTATTAATCTTCTCTTGTTTAAACTTGATTTGTACTTTAGAATTTAATTTTTCCCCTTAACCAAGGACTGTACTACCGTGGACAGTTTCACTAGTCCCTTATGCTTGAGTGTTTTGTACCATCAGACATTACGGCTACTGGAAGGTCTAGTTGCAACATGGGGGTATACCTAGGCTCATTTTGAAGTGGTTTGTTCAGATAATAACCTCAGTGAGGATTCAGTCCCAAGGGCTTGCTCCTGCTTCTCCCCTCATATATCCAAACATTTCCATAGGCTTATATTTAGAAGCCCATACTGCTACTGCTGCAATCAGCCCCTTTAACCAGAAAAAGCTGTTGGCTGCAAAGCTCCATGTACAACAGTCACTTCTGCACTGTAGTATATATTCACCTATAGGTAGCATAAATATTTAACCAGGATGCTTTGGAAGCACCCTTATGGGGAGTGCTTTCTCTGCCTCTCCACAACCAGACATTTCACTTTCTTCTCGTGTAACCCTGGCTATCTGCATCTCTAATATCATATCTATTTAACATCATATCTATCTCTAATTAGCTCTTTTGCAACACACTTAGCTGGGTACCTGTGCAAGAAACATATTTGCACCTCTTGCTGAGGACTTCTAACTCAGGGAATACCTGAAAGAGAGTCCACCAGATCCATATCAGCCTTTCTTACTATGACACACCATTCAACTCCTGTGTTAGTAATGTGATCACGGCTTCCTGCGGAATATTTGAATAAAAAGTCAAATTAATGAAGCATACAACACTACTGAGTCCTGCTATGCAAGTAACTGTACATATAGATGCCTCTTTTGTTTTGTTTTGTTTAAAGAAAGGGTGTTTTCATCATTAACTACATTTTGTTGTACACGTTGGCCCCATTTTATTATTGTCATAAGGACTTCAACCCAGGCACTACTCAGGAAGTCCTGTAGACTGCTGAGAAGGGAGGACAAAGGCGAATTTCCTCTGCTTTTTCTTCAAGTCAGCTTTTAATGTTTTCATAAGTCTTTACAGATGTTCCTGTTAAACAAACATAAGGCAAAAATGGTTGTGTGTATACTTAAAGCATTTCATGGTGTGCATGCTGTCTCAGGTCACCAGTTACCTACCTAACTTGTACCCACTCATACTGCAGGGGTGTTTTCTCTTGTTCATTCTTCCTATAAGAACCATCAGTTAAAATCAACTTGGCTCTGATTTTAAGATACTAGCACCAAAGGAGAGATGTAAAGAAAGGCAGAAAGATGGGATACAGCAACACATCACCACTAGCATTGTCTGGAGGGAAAACCTGGTGGACTTGTGTTGTTTTGCTCTTACCATTACAGATAAGGAAATGTTCTTTTATAGAAAAAAGACATACCCATAGTGTAAGGCATACCCCTTGAGTTCACATATAGGATGACAACCTTGGCTGGTGTTCCCTTTCATACCCCACAGTCTTTGTTCTTTAAGGATGTAAGGACAGGATGAAGCCATTAATTTGTTCCTCCTTCCCTCCTCTCTAACCTTTTAACAGGGGGAGTTGATGGCATGAGGAAGGTGCCTTGATTTGCACTACCATGGTTTTCATTGCTTAAGGCAGTGCTGAGCAAATACTGGCCAGACAGGCTTTTAGGGTGGTTATTAATCCTGTACCTAAAATCTCTCACTATGGGGCAGGAAAATGCAATCTGAACTAAGTGACTGAAGGCAGAAAACAAAGAATGTCACTTCTCACTGCAATAAAGATAGCACAGAGAGTCTCACAAATTCAGCAAAGTTTCTAGGGAATGGCAGGGATAATGGCTCACAAAAGTGTGTTACGTCTCATGCCACATGCCTTTTCCAAAAGGACCTTACAATTGTCAGATCTAGTGAAGGGTAAACTAAGGGTCATTTTGTTCAAGTAGCTAGATGAAAAGTGAGGCAGGTCACCTTGCCCATCTGAAGGTGTTTATAGCAAAACATTGGCAGCACAATTTTGAAGGTGGGAGAGGGAAAGGAAGTGAAAAAATTCGCTTTGAAATTCAATGTTAGCAAATTCAAATACCCAAGAGAACACGGTCAGTGAATAAAGGTCAGCTTTCTGTCAACCACTGCAAACTGGAAAAGGCTCAGAGATCAAATCATTCTCTTTGTATGCTGAAATGCAGAAGCTGTGAGGAAATATTTAATAGCTATCACATAAATAAGGACTAAAATAATATTGTATCAAAATTTCAACCACTTCAACTTGCAGCTGCTGGCCAAAAAAGGCAAGTTTGAATAACACCCTACCAAAAAAAAAACCAAACCACCAGGAAATCATGCCAGGAGATAAAGTGAGAACTTACTGGAGCGTGTGACAGGTATATTATTACTGTTCGTAAATAGTTCTGTAGCCTGAGCACCATGGTAGGCAGTTTACAGACAAGACTGAATAACAAGATCTCTGCTGTGAAGAGCCTCCAGTCTCAGCTGACAGTTATACAAACAGGGACAAGGAAGTGGAATAACAAGAAGGTGTGAGGATACACATTTTCATTAAGTACCATTTCAGTGAACAGGAGGAACCCAAATACCATTTTACTGTTGCCGAAAGAAAAAGGCCTTCTGTATCCCCTTCCCATAGTTTTTGCCTCCCACCCTTACTCCCAAACACACCTCCTGCATCAAATTCTTCTCTCCATGCCAGAGTCACAGAATGGTTGGAAGGAACCTCTGGAGGTCATCTGGTCCAACCCCTAACACCTCCCTCCCCTCCTTTCTCTGAGCCAATTTGACTTACTAGAATGTATGAAAACTACTAAGAAAAACCTGAACTGTTTGCTACTGTCTTAATAAGTTAGATTAGGTCCGAAAAAGAGGGGCTGGGATCAGATCTCATGTAAGGGTGTGACCCTACAACTGGAAGGAGAAGAAAAAGAAGGAAAAAGACTCCTTCCTCTCAGCAATTACTTCAACTGCACACACACTCATCTCACCCTCTCTGCTCTATGCTGTATGGAATATTACTACATTATTTTTAATTCTACTTTTTCGTTGTTGTTGCCAACCAACTAGCTGTGTAGGTGCAGGGAGGTAGTGCATTGTACGTCCCTCTGAAAGTATGCTTTCAGGAGCATTTTTATTGTATTCACCTTAGGAATTCTCAAGGGAAACATCTTGGCCATGTTTTCTGAGGCTGCCAAAAGGATTGCAAATGAGAGATTAAAGACCCATTGAGATTTTTCCCTTTAAATATTTTAGGTATTTTCAAAAACCCTGTAGTAGGATTCTTAAGGTTATTTTCCTCTAGCACACATTTTTTCACCTAACTTCACTATTCTTTGAAGTGCCTCTACTGAGGTCACTCAAGGTATTTGGCCTGGTGTTATACTTCTGATGTATACCAAATAATTAGGGATTTTACTGGGAGCCAAGCCAAAGTGGGGGCTACAACATTTGACACTGCATGACTCCTGTCTTCTGTGAGGGTTTCTTTCCCTTTGATTCCTTTGCTTTAAAGGTGTGTGGGTGTTTGGTGGGTGGTTGTTGTTGTTTCAATCAATTCCCGCTACCATCTTCCTTTTACAATATCCAAAACATATTTTAAAGGAAGTGGAATTTTAGGCAAGTAAATTTAATTCTGCCTTGCCCCTGAGTCAACATTTATTTTCCACTTCTTTTAAGAGCATAACACTGGGCTCTCAATTCCATTTTCAAGCCAATCTCAGACAAGTACCAGTTCTGTACCCATCCCAGACAGGTGGCCAGACAAGAGATTTCACAGCATTAGTGCTCAACTCATTTAGACTTCCTTCAAGACTGAGTGATTTCTGGGAGGAGACTCAACCTCTATGACCTCCCACTGCACTGTACTTTGCTGCTAATCACTCTGCCAACAGTCCATGAAAAGCAATTTTACATAATCTTCACCGCGTAAAAGGAATTACAAGTATCCCGCCTGTTAGTCTACTTCAGCAATCAAGCTACGATGTCATTTGTATTCTAAACAAGTATTTGCATCTGCCTTTATCTACATACAATATGCATGTATGTGCATGTATATATATACATTTGTATGTGAATATGGACTGCAAAGACAACTCTGTTAATAGTTGATGGTGCAGCTTCAGAAACTTATCCAAAGATGAGCTTATTAAAATAGCCAAGGAATCCAATAATATATAATGGGAAGTTCAAATCTGAGTTGAATATATTCATATTTTATTCAGCATGTCACATACATTAATCTATAATAATCCTAAAAGCACCAGATGAGAATAACTATAGTGACTTGGATGGGTACTGCACTGACCTCTGACTCCTACTTTGATATATCCCAGTTATAAACTGTGCACTGTAAATTCTGGAGGCTTCAGCTACAGCTTTTTGAAATGTATGGCACCTTCTCTTGAAATTGCCACCAGTCCCTTACAGAACTTGCAGAAGGGATTGAATTGATTCCTCAGACACCGCCAGGATCTAGAGCACACTGTCTTCTTATAGGAGGTCAGCACAACCACAAAACCACTGCAGGATCTAAACTGGAGCAGCTGAAATCTGGGTACATATTACTTCAACTGTTCCTGTCAGAGAGATGGTAGCTTTTAGCTGAGGACACTTTGTCTTAAAATATCTCAGACTTCTCCAGTGCAGGAAAATTGACTGCAGTTTTTGGTGGTGTTACTTTACAGTGGGTGACTGGTGATACTTCTGTCAAATGCATGTTTTCAATGAAGAGTATCAATGGCTTCCACAAAAGATTTTCATGGTAACATATATGACATCTATGCTGTATTTGAGGATAATTTTCCTTTCTGAAATAAAACACAGAGAACTCTTCTCTGCTAAAAGAGCTCAGAGGTCAAATAAGATCATCCCTTTCCCAAAAGCCTCACATATCTCTCTCCTGTGCACATTACCCTTTAGCAAAAGTGAGCAAAGTTTTGCATGCATCTATAAGGGCTGAAGCTGGGATTGCCTGAGAAGCTGGAGAGGAACTGAAGGAGCAGCGGGTGTATGGTGTAGCCTGTGAAGAAAAAAGCAAGTCACTGAGGAATAAATGAGAAAGCATCAAAGGGAATAACAACAAGTCAGCAAGGAAGAACAAAAAGCTGTCAAAGGATAAATTTTGGACTGTGAATGCTGGTATTTCCACTAGCTTCAATACAATAAGCCATGAACGGTAAGCAAGAATGGTTGCATCTCAGACATCAGCACCTAGTTAAGTTCAGAAATCCAGACCAAACTGCAATAAAAAAAAGCAAACTCATCCTCAGGCTAATCACTGCATTCATATTCCAGCTATCTCCTTTCACAAGGGAGGAAAAAATGGTGTCTATCTTGAGTTTAAGAGTCTGACAGTCACACTTAAATGCTTACAAGAAATGCACTGTGCAGTTAAAGCTGCAAAGGAAATATGGGGATTATCACACAGCTTTGGACTAGTAGTGGTGAGGACAATGGCAGTGCAGGCAAATGTGCACTCTAGCATTTCACAAACCTAGTGGAGAATGGCAAAGGTGAGAGATCTTCGTGCCTTTTTGGAAAAGCATAGCTAGAGAAGGGATTACCACTCAGGAGAAAGCAATAAAGAAATGTTTGTAATATATGCTGGTAATTGAAGAGCTACTGCTTAATCCAGTTCATAGGTTTAATAGGTTCTAAGGGAATTTAAATAAGTTAGTGAGGTTTGACATTTCTCTGAGAGATGAGTCCATATATAACCTTGTATTTCATAAGTAAAAATCTCTTTGATCTGTAGGACCCAGAAAATTGATTACTGTAAATTACAATCTGAACAACCAACCACTCAATGCTATGAATAATGCAGGAAAACTTCAAGACCAGATTTAACATGTTTTGATAGTCCAGTGAGGATGTGGGGCAATGGAAATCTTAGCTGCATACATGAGAAGCACATGCTATTGAAGAACAGGAATAAAATTGAGACAAAAATGTCACAAAAGGAGTTGGAGAAAAATGGGGACTTAATAGGTAAAATGAACTGGCCTTCTTGTAGTTAAGAAGCATCAACTACTTCAGTGAAAGAGCAATGCAAATAAAATAATGTCTCAACATAGAACAGATAGACATGAGCTATTTTTACTGCAGTAACAAAATGTTAATTTTTTTAGATTTAATATCTGATATGTTAATTCAGTGACTGAGTTAAACATGAACACATATAGTCAAAAGCATATTAATATTTAAACAGAAAAACCCTGAATCTCCACCTTGCTTTTCCTCATAACCCCTCTTCCAGAAATCAATCCCCTTTTCCCAGAAAATAATATTTCAAATCAGCAAGCAGTAAGTTTGCCATTAAGGACATAAATTCAAAGATGAACCAAGGGAAACAAAGTTGTGGAATACAAAAAAGGGAATTTCAAAGGCAATAACAATATGAAACTGTTTTAAAGCAAGAACTTCTCAATACTACATCATGCCAAGGAAAGCATTTAATTTCCACATCTCAGGTGATTCTGAACTTTACCAGTAGTTGTCTTCTGTATTCAAATTGTAATCACACAGAAAATACCATATTCTCAGCCTTCTCCAGGTTATTGATCCATTCCAAAACAGAGAACTATGCCATAATTTGCTCCATACAGGGAAATAATAAAATGAAATTACTTCAGCACTCTTTCCATCACCAAGTAGCCTTCCTGTGAACCCTCATGGAGAGTGCATGGTACGAATCCAAGCTTTACACATAAACATGCATAGATAACAAAACAGGTTATATTTAGGAATGTGGCATAGTTTAACTCCAGCTGGCAACTGACAACCACAGAGACTCTCCCTCCCTCCTCCCTGGTGGAGGGTAAAAAAAGGGTAAAAGTGAGAAGACCTGTGGATTGAGATAATAAGAATTTGATTGAAATAAAATATTAATACTACTAATAAATTGTAATGAAAAAAAAAAAAAAAAAACATTAGAAAGAGAGACAAATAAAACCCAAGAAAGGCAAGCGGTGCAAGCGAAAACAGTTGCTCACCACCAACGGACGCCCAGCCAGTCCCTGAGGAACAGCCTCCCCAGCAACCTCCCCTTTAGTTTTATTGTTGATCATGACATCATATCATATGGGATATCCCTTTGGTCAGTTGGGGGCAGGTCTCCTGCAGAGCTAACAGCCATCTACTTGGTACTGGTCACGCAGGTGACTCTGCTCCTGCCTGCTCTTTTTGGGACAGCTCAGGGCACTGTCCTGCTTAATGGACAGCTGGGTTCAG
>WUAM01000431.1:69202841-69236302 GCA_024336885.1 Actenoides hombroni | reverse complement strand
CCCCCCAAAAAAAAAGAATAAAATAGTATGGGGCAAGACAGTGAATTTGGCAAAAGTACAGTCAGCTTGAAATGGCTCATTATTTCACCCTAGATACATTACAAAATTTGGGCTAGGTAAAAAAAAAAAAGTTACCGTTTAGCATCAAAGTAACATTTAATGGCTCAGAAATTATAGCTCTACATCAGGTTATGGGAGACCAAGATCTTATTTACTGCTCAGCCTGAGGGATGAAGTATTCAAAGCTCATACTTGTCACAGCCCAAGAAAGTGTCTTGACCATTGGCTAAGGGAGGATGAGCGCAATCTCTTGCCGTGAAAGCTAATCCATTTTGTAAAACTACAAATTCAGTGGCAGCAGGAATAGTGCCCAAGTGTTCCAGCTTCCAAAGAACTGTCTTACTGAGATATTTTTAGCTCTCAGCACCTGCCAGATTGCATAACAGAAATTTTCACTATAAAGCCCCATATTTTTGTTCTATCATCTTCAAACAATCTTGTGAAGGTAAGTAAGGATAAATTGATTTAAGTCAAATGTCTCCCATTTTCCTACCAAAATACATAAATTAAAAATTTCAAAGCCTAACTATTGTCTACCATACTGTGTACAAACACGCTCATTTTCAAAGATTCTCTACAGTATTTTTCAAATGTGCTTTCAGCACATTTTGGGGGTGAAGGTGGGGAGTGACTGAAAAAAGCAGTAGCACTTAAAAAGGTTAGTCACAAGTTATTAACAAGCAGTTATTTTGGGTTCAGGTGTTTTCAGCACACAGGTTTTGTAAGGTCAGTGTGAACATAGAGCTATTGCTTAGCTGATAATAGCATTTCCATGAGTGTCATTCCGTTCTCTTGAGAGACTTCTCACAGATCCATGGAGATATGTTAAAATTCTTGCCTCACTGCCTTTAGTTCTGCTTCATGCTAAATTGATCCCACACTGTGTCATTCCTGCCAATAGTGTTTTTCCTTACAGCAAGTATCTCTAAACAGAGATAAAGTGTCTGGTTGCTGTGGTGCTTCCTGAATTTCGGTTTCAGATAAGAAATTTCTGAATCAGCAAGAGATTTTATATGTAACTACTGGAGTCAAGTTTCAGGGTAATATCTATATTCCTTTTCACAAAACTATTTTTTGTGGCCTTGATTCTAGAAGCTTGTACCTTGGAATCATGGAATGGTTTGGGTTAGAAAGGACCATAAAGATCATCTAGTTCTCCTTCTATAAAAGATGTGGATTACCTAAAATTGATATTCACAGATAAACTGCAGATTATTTTTTAACTGCAATCATTTCCAGTGTTGAACTTCTTTCTAAAAGAAGAAAAAATTGTCATACAGGTACAACTGCCAACTTCCTTTTCTTTCTGCATTCCCACCCCACTGAAACTGCACATACAACCTCACCTCAAGACATGCACACACGTATATTTCATATCCAACATGGACCATGAAATCTTTCTAGTATGTTTACAAGAGTGCATGTCTTTAGGATGACTATCTATGCCTTGAAGCAAAGAGGTATAAATGCACACACTGCACCTGTGACAAATATAGGTGTAGTAAATAAAATCATTGTGTCCCTGACTGTCTACAGAGGCTGCCAAGAGAAGGACAGTAAGAACAGAAGCTTTCCAGTTCTTTCCAAAGTTGCTTTCCAAGCTACATTTTCAGGCCTCAGGAAAGTGGTCCAGAGGCAGTTAAGAAACCAATATCATCTGTATAGCTCTTTTTAAGGTTTCCTGATAAGCATGATGCTTAATAAATAGTAGGTGTTAACTTCATTTCTTTGGGCACAAGCCTAATCACTCTTGTATTGGAAGAGGATACGATCAAGAATACTTAAGCAAACTGGGCATACACAAGTCCATGGGTCCTGATGGCATGCACCCATGTGTACTGAGGGTGCCGGCAGATGTCATTGCAAGGCCATCCTTGATATTCTGAATGACCATGGTGATTGGGAGTAATGCACAAAGACTGGAGGAAAGCCAGTGGCACTCCTATCTTTGAGAAGGGCAAGATGGAGGATTCAGGAAACTACAGGCCAGTCAAGCTTCCCTAAGTCCCTGGAAAGGTGATGGAGAAACCATTTCAAGATACATGAAGGACAAAAGTATCATCAGGATTGGTTAACCAATTTGATTAATTTCTGTCATGAGTCAGTACTGTGTCCAGTCCTTTTGAATATCTTCATTAATGATCTGAATCATTGAGCAATTTTCCCTATATTACAAAACTGGGAGGAGTGGCTGATATACCAAAGGGTCAGGCTGCCATCCAGAGGGACCTCAACAGGCTGGACAAATGGTCTGATAGGAACCTTATGAAATTCAACAAGGGAAAAGGCAAAGTCCTGCACATGCGGAGTATGCACCAGTACATGCTGGGGGCCACACAGCTGGAAAGCAGCTTGACAGAGAAGAACCTGGGGGTCCTGGTGGACACCAAGTTGAACATAAGCCAGCAATGTGCCTTTGCAGCAAAGAAGGCAAATGGTATCCTGGACTGCATTAAAAGTAGTGTTGCTAGCATGTCAAGGGAGATAATTCTTCCCCTTTACTCAGCAGTGGTGATGCCACACACGGAGTGCTCTGTCCAGTTCTGGGCTCCACACTACTAGAGAGATATGAACATACTGGAGAGAGTCCAGGCCCTCAAAGATGATGAAGGGGCTGGAGCAACTCACGTATGAGAGGCTGCAGGAACTGGGACTGGAGAAAGAAGGCTCAGGAGGGATTTTTTCAGTCTATATAGATATCCAAAAGGAGGGTGCAAAGAGGACGTAGCCGGGCTCTTTTCAGTGGTGCGCAGTGACAGTACAAGAAGCAATGGGCACAAACTGAAACATGGAAGGTTTCCTCTGAACATTAGGAAGCTTTTTTTTCACTGTAAGAATGACTGAGCATTAACACAGGCTCCAGGTGTGGCTGTAGAGTCTCCAACCTTGGAGATATTGCAAAAGCCCTGTGGACATGGTCCTGGCAAAGTAGCTCTAGGTGGTCCTGATTGTGCAAGGGGATTGGATCACATGACCTCTGAAGTTCCCTTCCAGTCTCAACCATTCTATGATTCTGTGTAAAGTCTCCCAAGAAATAGGTCCAGAGGAATAGCCACTGGGGCTCTGTCTTCTCCCCTTTGGTCAGAGCAGCAAGCTGGCATGACAAAGAGGTCCCTTGAGCCATGGGAGGTGCAGGAGTTCTTGCAGAACTGAGAGCTGTGTCTGTTATATTTCAGATTTTTACAGAAGAACATATTTAACAAAGGAAGACATCCCTTTCTTTTGACTCTGTTCAGGAGAATCAAAATAACATCATGATGGAAAAGCTGCTCCATTCTTAATCACTCCATCTAAATGTGTTTGCCACAAAGACTCTGTAATTGAATTATTCTAATAAATAAATATAACAGTGAAAATCCAGATACTTTCCCTTATTAAAGAGTTCTAATTATCTTCATTATTTTTAAAATGAATTCTGGGCAGGTAAAGGAAATAGAATATGCAAATTATTTACTTTCCCATTTTGAAAGTAAATTTTCATAATTTTAATGTTTCAAAAATGCAAGTATAAGATATCTTGTCTTAAAATAATTCTTTCAGTAAAATTCAAACCCTTCAGAAACTATTAGAAGCTTCTCCTTTAACTTCAGTTCAGTCAAATATCATTCTAAAAATTAACTCCTTCCTGTGGGTGCAGGGGAAGAGAAGAGCAGTTGAATTAAGTGGATTACCTTCATAATTCAAAATTATCAGGTTACTTCCCTAGCAAAAATATTGTCAGTATCACTATTAACAGGTTTTAAACTGTTCATGAAAATGTTTCTAAACTAAATGTAGAACTAATGCTTGAATTTCAGGGTTTATCCTAGCAAAATTTGTAAGCCACTGCTGTCTAGCCCAAATTAGATCTATGACTGGCTTTTTCCTCAGCTGCTTCAGGTAGTTTTCAGATCCTTCTGTAAAACAGTGGTATGTATGAGATCTATATTAAATCTTTGCTTCCTTTGCTGCTCTGCTCTGGTGCAAAATCAAACTGTGAGAACAGAGAATGAGCTAGAATACAAACAAGAGACTTGGATTTCAGCTGAACATGTTACCACAGAAGCAAACAGGACCTCTCTTAATTAGACCAGGACCCGTATTAGTTAGAGAACATGCCAAAAAGAAACATAGTACCTACAAAAGATAACTGAAGAGTGCTTTAGCGCCCCAAAGTGAAACTTGTGCTTCCCACTGCTTCTAGTCACCACTACAGTAGTAGTTAGCAATTCAGACAGAACTGGGGTAAAACATGTTAAACCCATGGTTTGCTTACGGAAGCGGCTTCCTCATCTGTGCTCCCACTACTTCATTTGCTGCAGGGCTGATGATTACCCTCCTTCACTGCTCATAAACACCTTGAATTACTCAGGTAATTGGCAAGGATGTAGGATCATGTGTGTCTGACAGCCCAAACACTGCGCTGATGATCTGTATCCCCAGGTTTTCCCGTCTTCTGATTGTTTTACCACCAGGTCTGGTACATTTTGCTGTCATCACCCCTTACACAAAGTTGTGTACAGTGTGCCACACAGCACAAGTCAGCAGAGGAGATGTAATTAGCTAATGTCTGAATAAAGCAAAGAGGGTATTTATGAAATGTACACACATGAAGCACCCATCACAAGAAAAGCAGATCCAATTGTTTCAAAAGAGAAAGGACAGGCCTGTGCTAAGAGGGTTGATTACTGGAAGAAAAATTAAATTTTAAGATCATATGGAAAAAAGGAAATCCAAATTGGCAATCCTAGTTTCAAGAGAGGTGAACCAATGGATTTATATGCGCAAATGGAATTTTAAATCATCCTAGTTTGGTCAAGTCATATGTGTTTATGTCTTTTTAATGTGAACTGATAAAAAAATCAATCTTCATTTTTACACTGATTAGGCTAACAAATATTTTTCCAATATTTATTTTTCTTGAATAGATTTCAAATTGAACATTTATCTTATTTTCTGTTTTGTCAGAATCACATGCCAGCTTTTTTTTTTCAGTTTTACAGTGACTGCTGAGAAAGTTTCTGCCTGTAATTCAAAATCTCAACAGATGCTACACTTTCAGACAAAGAATCATTATAATTAGTGAGTATAAGTTGTTAGAAACAAATGTGATAGATATCAAAGTAAATGTTTAGGTAAACCACATTTACTGATCAGTATAAGTTCCATTGTAATAACCACTGTTCCATGCTATAGATGACTTGTAATACAAGCCAGTGCATTAACAGAGAAAAAATAGCTGCTAATGCCTCAGAAGTAAAAATGCTTAGTTGTGTGCAACTAGAGAAACAAAAGTTGCTGTGTTTAAAATATCTTCATTTGAGCTCTACAGCTTCAGCAATTGTAAAATAAGCTGGGCCCCTTTTATGTCTCTTACATAGATTTCGACTACCATCAGCATTAGAGCAAGAGATTTAAAATTTCTCAAAGGAATGGAAATAATATCAAAAGATGGGACTTTTAGCCAAAAGTTTTAAATGTATGCATTTTATTGCCTATTATACCCCTAAATAAATGGCATAATTTTAATTTTTTTTTTTTTTTACTTAAGCTTTGATGGTTTTAAATTAGAGAGGTACGTAAAGCTGAAATCATCAAGATATTAATTTCCTGTAGAAGTGAGGCTTCAAATGATAATGCTTTATAAATCACTTTGGCATCAACAAAAAAAAAAATATATTTTTTCTTCTAGATAACGAATATGAGTCTTGGATTAATGAGAATTATTTGCACAATACATTAATGGATGTAGAACTTGAGCCAGCCAACTGTTACCATCTCCCTAAAGTGTGAAGAGAAATGCCAGTACCTGTGGAGAAAGATGAGGTGTTCATGAATAAGAGGGACACATGGTTAAAGGTCTCATGTCTTCTGAAGTGAAAATTTCTTAGGAAAGGACTCCACACAGCAGCTCCATGAAGCTCTGTTAATGAAGGCGACCCACAGTCCCTTCCAAAATGTTTATGCAATAAATACTTGTGGTTGTCTGATAACTCTAAGGGTTTCTTACAATATACAAAAGCCATTTGACTACTTTTCTATATAGAACCATTATTATTTCTGGCTCTTTATTCAAATAAGAGATGTATTTTTTATTTTACATGACTGCTTACAGTAAGCTATCATGCAAGTGAAATTCTAGTAATAAAAAGTTCGAAAATGTCTAGTAACCTCTATCAGCTTTAATCTCAGCCTGATCTATTTTACCTGCTTGTGATCGCAATCGTTTCTGTCTGGCCACCTACTTGACTTCAGTCATTTCTTAAATTATTTGGGCTAAAAAAAGTAGTTCTATCAAGTAGCTAATTCTACCTGCAATCTTTTTTACCCCCTTTAACTTTGAAATTCCAAAGTCTTCAGGAGAATACAAAACTCACAGAAACTGCATTGTGAAAGAGAAATCCTAAACTGACCAAGAGACAGATGTGGTTGCAGTTCTCCAATGACAGGATGGTGAAGGCTGCAGCAAACAAAAAGCCTTATTAAGTGTTTTTCAAAATAAAACATTATTCCAGGTTTGTTTGAACCAGAAATACTGCTTTACAGATCATCTGTCCTATTTTCATTTTCTCATGAATACCAAAAAAATATTGATAATTTTTCATACACATTGAACAGTTCCCAACAAGGACAGACCCTAATACTATTTGAGGCATGACAAAACTCTTAGGTTTCCTGCAGGAGCTCTGTTGCGTTCTGTCTGGCATATGATCCCAAAGTGAAAAAATAAGAGTAAGGTACCAAAACTGAATAAAACCTAACCACCACTTGTATCAACTGTCTCTTTCACTTGGGCTAAGCAGCACATAAGACTCTCCGAACACCAGCTGGAGACTAATTTATAGCTATCAGCTCTTTGCTCTTGGTAGATAAATGCTTGGTATCTGTTGATATGAAACTATTAAAATATTACAGCATGCCCATACTTTAAATTTACAGCTCTCAAAGAGCATGCCATTATGCTCCAACATAAGAAATCATTAACACACTAACAAGGCAGCAAGAATACTGCAGGGAAAATAAAATTTGACTTAGTTATCAGCTTCATAAAGTACATCAAAGAGTACAGATAGAATGGCTGTTCCTGTCAGCACATTTACATGGCCCCATTTGTTTTCATAGCGTTTCCTACTATAGTTCTCATTTAGCCATTAGCTTAAATGAGAGATTAACAAGCAAGGTATGCTATGAATTCACAAGTTTACCTATCTGTTGATACAAGAATGATGTTATACTGGGTCTGCCTGAGATGGAGTTCCCTTTCTTCACAGCAGCCTGTATAGTCCTGTGCTTTGCATTTGTGGTACAGCAGTGTTGGTGCCATACCGTTATGGGTATAGCTGAACAGTGCTCCCACAACATCAAGATTGTCCCTCCAGCTCCACACCACCAAAAACCAGTAGGCTGTTAGTTTATCTATACTGTCCACATTTGTCAGTGTTGTGATGACGATACTTCGATTTTGGTGCAGTGAATTTTTGTTGTTGATGCAAGAAGTTTGCGAAAGTGTGTAATGACTTTATATTTTAGTGACAGTTCATAAATATGTGTTTTAAAGAGGTGTGGGGTGGAATGTGCATACAGGGTGCAGGTGCCCTGGTGCTGGTAGTGATGGCTGCAGGGGTGGCCTCTGCGAGGAGAGGCCAAGGCTGCCCCAAGCTGGTTCAGTCAGCTCCAATGGACCCACCACAGGGTACAGACCATGGTCACAGCTGAGATGGTGGCATCTCTGGGAAAACTTATTTAAGAAAGGGCAAAATGCTGCACAGCAGTTGTAGGAGAGAGGAGTGAGGAAAAATGTGGGAGAAACAGCCTCAAAAGAGAGAGAAGAAGGAAGAGGACGACATGCTCCTGGAGCCCAAGCAGAGGTTGCCCTGCAGACCATGGTGAGACCACACAGATTTATCCTGAAGGACTGCAGCCTGTGGGAAGGACTGACACTGGAGCAGTTCATGAAGGACTGTATTCCCTGTGAGGGATCCCATCCTGAAGCAGGGCAAAAGTATGAGGAGAGACAGAGAAGAGCTGCTATGGACTGATCACAAACCCCATTCCCTACACTGCTCAGGAATAGTGACACTGAAGGAGTGAAGTTGAGCCTGGGAAAAAGCACAGGGCTGCAGGTGTTTCAATTTGTATTTGGTACAACTCTGTTTTAATTGGCAACAAATTGATTTTTCTCAAGTCCAACCTATTTTGCCCATGACAGTAACTGGCAAGTGATCTTCCTGTCTATATCCCAACCCATGAGCTTTTTTCATCTTATTTTCTCCTTCTGTGCTGTTTAGGAGGGGGGGAGTGAGAGGCAGGCATCTGATAACAAGCCAAGGTCAACTCAACACAGGTAGTTTATGATACAGGCTTCTCAATCCCAGATTGGCACTGTGGCCTTAGCCCATGCACCCTCTGAGCATATTATATCCCTAAGTACAGCTATGATAAATCTAAGAGCAAGAAATCATTGCCATTCCACATTTATTCCCCACTCACAGCTTGAATAATGATTTCTCTCTGTTATGAACATACATTCAAAGGTCTAAATGTCACCAGTAAAGCCTCTTCCTTGCAAATGCTGATATTGAATTTCAGTGTCTTTCACTTCATCCATCAGTAGAAAGCAGTATTTTGTCAGTAATCCAAGCAATTCTAATTGACAAAATCTGTGCTCTTAATGTCTGTCATTCAGGCATCATAATTGTAAAATCAATTTTCCCCAGCACCATCAATACAATGTAATGAATATTATCGCAGAAAGACACCATATGACACAGAAGGAAATTAATCAGTAAAGGTAAGAAAAATGATGAGATTCACAGCTAACAACAGACAGACAAGTAAAAGTTTAATACCATATCAATTATGGAAATATTTGTGTATAAGAATTTGTGTATAAGAAGCATATTTTGCAACCCTGTTTTGTACTTAATCAAATATCTTTAACAAAGGATAAAAATAGGGACAACAGTTTTACTGAGGTTAGTGTTACCATTATATTTCTAGCCTCTTCATGCTACCGTATTATGGTAGTATATGATGTAATACATGTAATTTATATTACAAATTACAATTTAAAATACAAACAAAGAAGTAAGGAAGTATAGCTCACACACAATGCAAGAAATATGACTAAGAGGGATTACTACTTTATCCTACAAAATTTGTTTAGTATTTGAACTCAAGTTCAAGAGAATTGTGGAATGACAAGAAGGCTTTTGTAAATTACCAAGCATATGCAAAATTTTGCAGTGTGTTTTGTGTTGCATTACATGCAGAAAAAGTCATAAAAAATGTCACAGAAATATGTCACTGAAATGTGCTTCTCGCAGATCAAGATGTTATATATATGCAATTCCTATTCAACTAAATGTGTACTGAGGCAAAATTATGGTAAGATTAAATTGTTTTAAAATGTAAGATCACCCTTAAATTGAAAAGGATCTCAGTACAGAGGTGAGGAACATGCATTGCATGTTAACTGACTGTTTTAAAAAATGTGAAAAAAAAATAAATCTTTTATTGCATTACAGTAGCAAATTTCTTTCAGTGAGCTAATAAATCTTGCAAATATGCTGTGTACTCCAAACTAGGGCCTTAGCAAATTAATAAACTGGAGGTTACAATGGGGGTTTGCATATCTATTGTCTTGTCCTAGGGCTAATCCTAAATCTTATAACTGCTTAAAATACTGTGCATGGTTTTAATAGAAAATAGCCACTTTTACTCCCTTTAATAGCTGACAGCTCAAAAACGTTCTTGCTTATCTCCTGAAATATCTAAACAGTGACAGTATATGAAAGCTCCTTTTATATATCTCCTAGGTGACACTTAATACGAATTCCATTCAGATAACATCCTTGTTGCCAGTCAAATAGAAAAAGGAAAAAAAAAAAAAGTATCCACATGCTGATATTGAGTACAGTTAAACTAAAGCCTCCACAAAAATCAGTAAGCAGCTTCTTTATATTCCTTCAAATCATAATGAAAGAAAAAGAAACCAAACACAAACAAAAAACCCCACCAAACCAATTAAAAAAAAACTAATAATAATAAATGAAATAAACTAAACATTGCATATTTAGATTAACATTTTGACTTGTATTCAATAGCTTAAACTAATTCCTATCTTCTTATTACCACCTGGACAGTACTGCCTGAAAAATCACCGACTGGACAATATCTTCTTTACTGTGGCAAGATCTGGCAGTTCATGAACGTGTTTTGCTGAGACTCTTCCTTTTTAAGCCCTCTTTTAAGGCCTTTTCCTTTTTTTAAATAGGAAGAGTTGTTCTGCATGCCTCAATTTACTGGGTGTTACTCTGAAGATATCAAAATAAGGGAAATATACCTTTTTATGTCTTTTAGTCTCACCTTAGAAATTATAATGACAAACTTTCAAAATTAATAATGTAGTATTTCATCCAATTGAGTTATTGTTGGCTTACACATTTTATTATACGTGCATCTATTTTATATCCTAAGTAGATCTTTAAAAGACAGCTATTCTCTGCCTTCACAATTCAAGATTAGTCATTAAAATACAGTGTGTATTATTAACCTGTATAGAGCAAAAAGACTAACCCAGAAAACAGTTCTCTTTTGCTATTCAGTTTGACATTTGACACTGTATTTTGATCTCAAAACCAGAAAGACTTACTGTAACCCAATTTTTTTCCTCCTCACTCTTTAAAAGCAAAGCCAAAAGTACAATCCTTTATCAAGAGGCACATCAGGACTAATTCTATATGAACTCTGCCATATTGTATATTTATCAATTTCTTACCTGCTTAAAAATCAAGGAAACACCTAAAAATAGAAGCTTTCATCATAGATTGAAGAAACCTGTACTGTAGTCTCTCTCCTTACAAGTCCTTTTTGTTCTGTCTTTATTATTTCTCCCTGAGAAATTATTCCACAGGGATGTCAGTATAGCTGTCAGTAATTTCTTTTTTTTTTTTTAAATACATTTCCAAGTGCAACAGAAAGTTATGCATTATTATTAACTGTAGATTTGTTGTTAAGCATATTTAACGATTTCCCCTAAAAATTGTTCCCAGCACGTATCCACCCTTGCCCTTCCTCCAAACCCATTAGACATTATAAAAGATAAAAAAATCTGGATCCATTTCCAAGTGAAAATAACATTGTTTTTAGTTCTAGCTGCTTTCGTATCAATCCTAGATGCTCAAGTCTTGCTGAGAAAATAGTAGAAACTTCATGGAGGGGGAATGTATCAAAGCTATAGATTTTAAGTTTTTCCTCCAAATTTTCCAAAATCTTAAAATCAATTTTCAGATCCCCCCCTTAGGAAATGTGTAGTTCTTAATATTAACACAAATCATACAAAATATCATTAACCAAGGAGACAAAAGTTTTGGTTTAATAGACAGTTACTCTTTTTTTACCTGTGATTACTCCCCTCTGAATCCTGGACTACAGCTGGGACAAGCTCCTTTCACACACAGAAAGACCAGAAACCATTTTGAATCGCTAGAGCAAAGCTTCAGGGCATGTTCAGGAGAATGTTTGCACTGAGACACACATCTGCTTCACACACACTCTCCTCCAGGTGAAGCGGGCCCCTGCTCTGCTTTAGAATCCATGTTGTAGTAGGAGAGTACCACTTTGCTAAAGCTAGAAACGAAATGGAAAATAGTAGCCCGATCATACCTGTCTTTAACATAGCTTCTTAGTTTCTGAATCAAAACATCCAGTTTCCATGGAGCATTGACTGAAGCATTACACTCTCTGCCCAAACACCTGGTTGTTATGTGGGGATAAAAAAAAAAATTAAAAAAAATTACCAATCTTTAAAACACATGCTTGAATTTCTAGTTTAAAATAAGTTACAAGTTTTAATATCAGATTGGAAACTCTTACACTTCCAAGTCTCTGCATCTACAAGTAGATATCAGAACCTATCTATTATTTTTTTCTTTTTGACTGATCAATAAGAACTTTCATATTAATCCTGTGCATTAGAAATGCTGTTGCTGTTTTACCTTGTGTCTTTTACCTAGGGATGACAGCTGAGATGAGCTGTCAGAGGCCTAGAGGGAAAAAAGCACCAGAATCTAAATGAAAACTCCAGCCAGCTTCCTTGAAATCTAAGTATCCCAACCTACTGTGTGTTAAAACATATTGGAATTAAAGTTTCCAAAGAATCTTTAATTACAGAACCAAAACAAATTTACTTTTCATGATGGATTAAATTACAACAGTCTGTTAAAAGCATGTTTTTTTCAGTTAGTGAAGGTTTATTGACAGCTGCACTGAATCAGGACAATAAAAAATGCTACAGCCACACAAGGTCTTAAGCTAAATCTAATGGGTTATTTTAAATGCGCACTGGAACCTGAAAACAAGGTTTTCAACTATTTTTGGCCTCCATTTGAGATAACCTTTTTGTTCCACTTACTGAATATTATTGCTCTTCTCAAGGTAATGCAAAATGATGTAGCTTCTTATTAGCACTACTGAACTTAGAAATATTTTATATTTAAGGTTAGAATGTGACAAAATACTTACATAATAAATATAGACTGCCTCTGCCCCTAATATATGTATTAGATTGTAAAATGGTCATTTCTGTCAGATCATCTGAAAATATCTTGGTCAAGTCACTGTGGCAAACTAGGAAATGTATTTTCCCTGCTGTATCAGAAAGGTGAAAGTTATATTGCTACTTTTTGCCCCAGAACAGGCCTCTTTTCCTATCAATCCAACATAAACTTCAGCAGAAAATGTAATACACATTCAAAGGAGGAAAAAGCAAAGGACAGATTAGTTTTGTATCACTTAATGCATGACATGAATAATTGAGTGAGTCTTTTTTCTCTTCCGTTTCTATGCATAAATCCCATCATTCAGGGAGAAAACACTACTCCCACTCAAAGTGTTTACAGATGTTATTAGAAACCATAAAGTCCAGATCACATGCCTGACAACCCATTTTGAAAATAGTGAGCATCTGAAGAGCATATAATAATTACACAACATGCCTTGTAGGACTAGAATTTTTATCTTTCTCTATAAAGAACAATGAATTTTTTTCTTTACTCTAAAAATTGATTTAATTTTTTCATCAATTAGTAATGATATATAACACTGATGCCCCAGAACTGTGTCATGAAATGTTATTAAAGTAAAATTAAGGAATTGCAACATCATATTTTTAGCTGCAGGAAAAGGTATGCTA
The DNA here is from genome assembly GCA_024336885.1 of Actenoides hombroni. Lineage (NCBI taxonomy): Eukaryota > Metazoa > Chordata > Aves > Coraciiformes > Alcedinidae > Actenoides > Actenoides hombroni. The sequence continues at coordinate 69,223,068 of WUAM01000431.1, read as the reverse complement.
TAAAAAACAATTCTGAAATGGATACACATACTTCAGAAATGAAGAATTAACAACCTGGGAATGAATTATTTAGAAAGTTTATTATAGATACATTTGACAAAGAGCATTTACATCTAGCTAATCGGAAAACTATTGCTTAAAGCAGTCCCAAGATGCTGATTACCATCAGCATGTGACTACTAAATAGCTAAGCAGTTTTACTCATAGCTGGAGTTTTGTACATCGGGCAAGAAAAGCTTTTTAATAAAGCAGCTCTGTCTGATTTAGAATGGTCCCCAATGCAATCCAAAATGACAGCTCAACTTTCATTACATTAGGAAAATACAACAACCCACATGTAGAAAACCACAATCTGACATCTTAATGCAACTGATTTCTCCAAAACGCTACAACTGCAGCTCCAGGGAGTGAATTCCCCTATTGTTGGCACCAAACCATTTGCTAGACTGGCACAGCACTGGCCAGCTGGCGACACAGGAGCTGGACCAAAGCCCACAGGATGCTCCAGGCTGCCAGCTCCCTAGAGGACACTGCTTGAGAAGCCAGGCTGGGAGAAAGGGCCTGCAACTACAGCCGAGACCCCCAGACAGTGGCACAGCAGGGATCTGGCAGCAGTAGCTGCCACCACCAGCTCCTGCATTGCACCCCCCTTGACAGTAGCAGCCCATCTCACTGCACCAGGCAGGGCACACAGTGGCAATCACCGGCAGTGGCAAGAGAGCTTGAAGACAGGGAATGGAAAGGGGAGGGGAGCCTTCGTGAAGTGTCTCTAATACTCTTGTACCAAACAAGGTTGCAACAGTGGGCAGTAGGATAAAACATACTGCACAGATGAAGAGAAGTCCATATCTTCCCTCAGTTCCAAGAAAAATATCAGTGTTAAACAGACTCTTAAAATCCAGTACACAAAAGCTGGTCTTTCCTGCAAAATTTACTCATCCTTCCTCATTCTTGAGGCTGTTCATATTTCTTCAGAAAAGGGGAGAAAAAGATCAATTTTTTTCATCATTCAATAAAAGAGATCATTGAGTGTACTTAGGTTTTTAGGTATTTCGTTGGTTATACATGTCTTCTAATTTTGTCATAATTTTTTATCCCAAACATTTTAATCAAGACTAAAGAAACAATCTGACATTCTGTCATAGCGATATCACACCTTTGGTAAAGCATGAGGTCTTCTTCAATATTGTTTTACTTGAAATTTGCTTGTTCAGCCTACAAAATAGGGCTAAATCTGAATTATTATCCTTGGATAACATAATCCTTGTCTACAAAGACTATTTATTTTGGTCATGGCCTGATGCCAAAGCTTTTCTTTAGTCTCAGTGTGGACATAATATAAGACAGGCAGAGATGTCACTAATTTCTTATATGCACCCTTGAAATTCAGTTACAAATGAGGTTTTTAAAATAACCAAAGCTGATGGCATCATTCTTTCCAAATACACAGGTAGGTTTTTTTTTTTAGAATAACCTTTCTTAATGTACATTTTACTTGAATAATTTTAGGTCTTCACAAAGTATCAGCCCATGTGATTTCCAAGTTACCTGACAGAAGTACTCATTACTGACATAATTACTGCATCCTTGATAATTCTACTCCCACTAGGTTGGCTTCTGCTTAAGAACCAATTTTGTTCCTGCAGCTGCTGTCCTCTGCAGCCATGGTGCTACATCACCCTATGACACAGTTAAGGTAAAAATGCATTCTGTTTATTGAGAGATTGTACCCTGCTGTAATTCCTTTGAAGCCAACTCATTTTCATAAAGGCTGAACTCAGATAAGTCTTTTAAACTGAACTCTTCAGTGTTTACAGAAAGTAATCCAAAGAATGATTTGTTGCAAAAAAAAATTATTGCGAAACTTTTTCAGCTACATCTGTGTATTGTTTCAAGGGAGGATTATTTTATTTATACCATTAGTCTAATCTAAAACATACATAGCTTCTGAACTTTCCAAGATGCAATTATCTTTAAATTACCTGAAGTGAAAAGGTCATAGCAAAGATATTCTGAGTGGATTTAATAAACTGATAATAGGTCTGTGATTCCAGTCCTTAACTAGGGCTTGTCTGGCTTGTCTTTAGTTACTTACTGCTCATTCCTAGAACACAGAAAAGTTTAAAAATGTTACTTCATCGGACATTAAGCCAATCCCCCTTACTTTTCTCTTAAGCATAACAACTTTTTCCATCCCCTTTCATTTTGCACTGTGTTGCTCGATCTTTTTGACCTCTGAATACAGTTGTCAGGAACTATTCCAATTATATTTAAATATTTTATGGTCTGAAGGTTCTTTCTCTGTGTCTTAAATGGTCTCTAACAAGGCTGGGAGGTTGTATTAGTCCCAAGGATATATAAATGGCTAAACTTTTGCAAGTTTCAGATCAAATACACTACCAAGAGCAGAGAAACAGTACTATATGTAACGTCAAAAAATGAACAATGCCAGTCTGCTTGAACTGTAAGGGGCAAGTAGATAATTCTGTAAAATCAGAATCAAATAGTCCACAACACATCCAGTATTTCAATGAACAACAAGGAGGCTACAGCCACAGAAACTATATCATGTTAACAGATATCAGATTTCTCTCCCCACAGAATATGAAAGTTACAGTACAAGTAGTAAAGCAAAAAAGATGTAGCTAGATACTGTCAAAAAGATGTGTATGGTTGGGGTTTTTTTTTATCATGAAAGCCAGATGCTTTATCCCCAGTAAGGCAGGAATTTATTTTGAAATGCTCTATTTAATGCTGATCCAGTCTCACCTTGGTTATTGTGTGCAGTTCTGGGCCCTATAACTGAAAAAGGATATCGAAGTATTTGAACACATCCAGAGACATGTCCAGACAGGCCAATGACACCAGCTTTGTATGGTTTGGAGAAAAGAAGGCTAAGGAGTGATCTCATTGCTGTCGACAGAGGAGAAGTGGAGAGGGAGGTGCTGATCTCTTGTCCCTTGGATCACATAGAAAAAATTCAAAGCTATGTCAGGGGAAGTTCAGACTGGACATTAGGAAGCACTTCTTTACTGAAAAGGTGGTCAAACGCTGCAACAGGCTTCCTGGAGAGGTGATCAATGCTCCAAGCCTGTCAGTGTTTAAGGGGCATTTGGACAATGCCCTTAATAACATGCTTTAACTTTTGTTCAGCCCTGAAGTGGTCAGGCAGTTGTGTCAGGTGATCATTGTAGGTCCTTTCCAACTGTAATGATTCTATTATTTTCTATTCTAAATATTAAAGGAAAATAAAATCCAAAAGTTGTTCTAACAAGACAGCTATCTTTTGCTAAGCTACATTCAAAAAGAGTTTTGTTATTGGTTAAAGGGGTAGGACTTGACCTATTTTTATGAAGGAAAGAACAATACAGTCCTCTCCTTGCCCATTAAAATAGAAAGAGATGAACACCATCTTTTCTCTTCAGTCACTTCTCCAAACACACTGCCATGGCAGGTGTGCCAGACAAATCTCTCCCTTTCTTGTGCTGTTCATCAATGCAGTTTGTCCCATGAACTGGAGACAAGCTCCAAGTGAGTGGCACTGCTCTGGCAGAGGAGTGAGAGTCTAAGAGGTAATTTTACCTTTACTCTCTCAGCTAAATCTACTTCTTAGTCATGTTGCAAGGACTGTGAACCAGTTGTAAACACAAAAGGTCCTTACACCCTGGAAAAAATCCAGGTGATATCCTATGCTCATGGACACATGAGCCCCACAGTGTTCAACACTGTTCTGTTTGCATAGAATACTTGTGTATCAGATGAGCTATGCTTGGCCAGAACAAGCTCCATTTTGCCCACCTTTTCTGTCTCTGATGATTATCAACAGTAAGCACCTAAGTATAAAACCTGAGTAAATATACAGCAATACTTTTCCTGAATATTCTCCAAGCCCTTCATTTCAGAAGGAACTTGTGTGGAAATTCTGATTCTGCCAGGGAGATAGTATATCCCAGTTCCTTCTGAAAAAAAAAAAAAAAAAAAAAAGATACAAAAGAAGCTGAATTGTAACAGTTGTAGGTCCTCAGACTTGGTAACTGTACTGATGGAGTCACAAAATATAATGGTCTATGCGCCATCTATATTGTACAGACTCTAACAATTTTTACATCAGTCATGTAGCTCCTAGATGTAAGTATCTTTTACTCACATAAAATCAGGAACCTAAGAGAATCACCTACCCATTGTAATAATTCCTTCCTTTATTTATAAGTCCTTCAATTCAGTGGAGAAAAATGGTACTTTTTGGTGGATATCACCTAGGCTAAAAAAATAAAACAATGCATCAAAACATGTTTTTTCCTTATTAACCCACAATAATCCACCATCAAGAGAAAACACACTACAATTATCAATAAATTACGTATCTATTTGGTGCAATCTTAAAACTGCAGGCCTTCCAGACAGACATACCTTCCCCTGATACAACATCATGTCCATCTTTGAAATTAGGCTTGAGTTTTGTAGTAAGGTTGCACAAGAAATTATCATAATTCTTAACAAGGCTACCACTTCCTATGTGTCCTGAACTAATTCTGCTCAGTTATTTCACTTTCCAGCTTAGTTTCTTCTAATTAAACACACTGTCTGAAGTTAAGGGCACATTTTTGCAGTGTCTGTTTCTAGCAGTGATAATGCTCCATGTTTAGAGTTACTACAAGACAGGGCAGGTGACTCTAAACTGACCAATGTGGTATTCCATTCCATACACATCATATTCAGTATAAAGCTGAGGGATCTGAAGAGTCAACCTCTCTCTTTTTCAGTAGCCAGCATCAGAGGAGAACTGTCTGTTTGGCCTTTGTTCCTAATCCATGTGTTCCTGAATCCAATTCCAGAATCCAACTCCTGAATCTGGTTCCTGTCTACTGCTCAGTCCAGTCTGGAACTTCCCGAGTGCCTGCCCCACAGAATCAGTAGTGACTGTCAGATGTAACTGTCATCAGGGAGGTCAGGTTCAATATTGGTTTTATATATATTTGCATATATTTCATTTTATTGCTATTATTTTCATTAAAGCTGTTTTACTTTTCCAATTCATAAGTCTCTCTCCCTTATTCCCTTTCAGTTCCCCTTTGGGAAGGGAGAGGGGTTAATAGAGAGTGTCTGTCATTCATCTAGTTGACAGCTCAGCCCTAACCCTTGACATTATGTATAAAGAAAACATTGACACTTGGTATGCGTGGTATTATTTGGATGCATGCCAAAGCTCCTGATTGCAGCTGGCTAATTGCTGTATGATTTATATACTACAGCATCCAGTTATAATTTTGTCACTTGTCTGCAATGCCAAAATCACTCACAGAGGGAGAATCTACAATAAAAACTTCTGCAATATGCAAAGAATAGCAAGAATGTGAATAACATACATGTAACAGAACTAGACTATACCAGCCTTCCGGCCTCTATGTTTCCTGAATTCAACTGATCTTCAGCAAGGCTTAATTGCATTCCTCCCACAACACCTAAATGTAGTCACCTGTTGCACATAATGAGATCACTGCCCCAGAAACAGAAACAAAAGGAAGGAGTTAAAAGTTAAAGTTGCTATATACACAAGATGCTTGTATAAAGTCTCAAAATCAAGACAAGGAAATTGAAAAAGACTGACAGTGCCACTGTTTTGCAGTGTAATCGTTGCACTGCATGCTTTTACACTTCTTCCTCTGAGACCCAGTCTACTAGGAGGTAAGGAAATCTCATTAATTTCCACAGTCTCTGCCTTCATAGCTGAAAAAACACTTCAAATTACTGCAGGAGTATAGCTTAAGAGGCAAAAATCAGCATGCTTATTACTCTAAAGAGTAAGTTAAGATTTTTAGAATGATCTTGTGACTTAAGGATTCTGCATTTTCAAGTGCTCAGAAGTTGCAACGTTACAAATAAAGCCTTTAATTTTCTTCCCGGTGCAAGCTTAATTTCTCCCTCCTGCAGCTACCACTTATCAAGAAGCTCCACCCTTCCTTCCTTAAGGACATCAGCAAAATATCCTAACATTGAATATGTCCTTAAATATGTCTACACAAAATGCCCTGACATAATAACATACACAACATCTTTAAACCAGCTTAATCACCAGGAGCCATCTACAAAAATCATATTATGGCACAATCTCAGTACAGAAAAGCACCAGACTATAAGCTTAAGACACCTGGCCCAATATTCAGAAATACACTTTACAGGACAAAGTAGCCTGAACTATTTACCACACTGTCACTGATAATACCACCAAAATGAGTTCAAGTATATCTATACTGGTACAAGGAAGACATGGGTAAAAAACAAACCAAACCAAACCACAAACACAAAAAAGCCCCAAGACAAACAAACAAAAAAAAAGGGGGGGAACCAAACCCACAAAAACCAAAACAAACAAAAACAAGCAAACAACAAAAAGATCCAGAGAGATTCAAGTGTGCAAACCAAGACTATGCTTCATCTCTTAGATCATTTCACCACAACCACACTCCTACTGTAGTGTAACGATGCCTGTAGGCCTGTTAACTATGGGCACCTCAGTATTACTGACCATTAAAATTCTGCAAAATGCATCAGCAACGTCTGAAGAGAGAATGAAGACACCAATGCAGATGCCCTGAATTCTGACTATATAAAGTCTTGACAACATACACAAATAAAAAAAAGCAAAATGTTTTGTGTTTTCTGTGTGAACAACCACATAACAAAGCTACCATTGAGACTGTACATGGCTCAGTACTTAGTTGGACAGAAAGGCTGTCTCTTTTATTCAGAAATCAAAATCCATAGTATCCACTGTTGACATTTCATCTGGTACTACGTAAGAACATCATGTGTAAATTAAAGGATACAAATTCACTTGCAAATGGAGAGGCAGAAGATTAATTCATTCTGTATAAATGTTTCAGACAGGGCCAGGCTAGTAAGTTAGCTATCTGTAATGGAGGAAATGAAGTTTATGGGTTTTTGAAGAACACGTAGAACTGGAAAACAATTTCACTCTATTTCCTTCATCTTTTGTCATAAGCAAAGGGCAAGGTTTAAGGTCAGGGTAGCCTCTTAGACCTATAACAGACACTCTCTGTTAACCCCCCTCCCTCCCCAAAGGGGAAGAGAAAGGGAATAAGGGAGAGAGATTCAGCGATTAGAAAAGAAAACTAGAACAGCTTTAATGAAATGGAAATTAATAACAATAAAAATGGAGCATATACAAATATATACAATCATCATTTGAGCAGTTCTTTTGTTGGCTGACAATGCATCAAACACTTATACAAGAATCTGCTGTTGGAAAATCAAAACCATAGTGCCTAAGAGCAGCACAATTGCTGAGCATTAGCCATATTGCCAGATTCACAATCAGTACCCAAGCTATGATTACATACATTCTCTATTGCTTTATCATCAATACAACTCTTCAAAATTATCTTTTCATCCACTGAATCATTTAGTCCTGAGAAACAGCAAAGAGCAAAGACAAGGACCAGTTTATAATCTTCTGTCATTTACTCTATTCTCTTTTATTGAAGACCCAGTTCACAGAACAATATATTAATAAGCTTAAATGTATCCCTTTAGCTGGAATTATTTAAATCTCACTGGATTTCTCAGTAATGTCTCTTCTTACCTAATGAAAACAGTCCTTTATTTGCAAAAGCCTGTAAGGCCTGCCTGATTTTGGCACAGGAGCTGTGTTTGACTGTCCTCATGGTAAATCTCTACTTTATTCCAGAGGTATAATTCCATTTAATGTGGATATATATTACCTCGGTATCTGTTTGAAAGGTCAGTTTGGGTTTCAGAAAGCCTGCAGAATTTGTCAAGAGGCCTTTGTGAAAATGGCTCCCACAGACCACAGTGCTCACACTACATGATTATCACATTTGAAGCCAACCAAGGTATACCTGTGTGAGCTCCAGCCACACCTGGAACCTGAGTAGTGATGGGTTATTTATCCTCAAAATAACCATCAGGATTACCCTATTTTGTGTCCTGTTACATTAACTTCTATACACTGTAGTTTCAGCTAGGGAGTATTTTGAAATAAGAACATACAATAATATTTGAACATTTTTTCGTATGATTTCTGAAGGATGGCCTTTACACCATGTGTTAGGGAGATATTTCTACTGAGATCTTTCAAGAAGTATTCTATTTCAAGTATAAGAAAGATGTATCAAGACAATGACAGTACATCTCAAATAATGCAAAGCATTACCAGTTTTATGTTGTTAGATTAACACATGCAACACTTTCTAGTATCAAACTGGCAAGCACATACTACGCAGGTTCTTTTACTCTTTACAATAAGTCAATATTAAAAAAAAAAAATAGAAGCCCACATATTACAGGCCTACATGGGACTAAGAAAATATAAAGATATCTAACAACAGTTTATAAACCATATTTTTAAAAGAGCTCATTCCAGCTTTACTCACCTTCCAACACCAATGGCAGTAGACCTTAAGGCAGCCAACATAGGAGTGTATTTTGCAGTCATATTCTATACTTTTTATTCTATACTCTCCTAACAGCTTGAAGCTGAATTTGCCACCCATGAAAACAGTGATCTGAACACTGTGGATATACAGTATGTTAGAAATTTGGTTTTATTTCTTTTCACTTAAGAAGCATGCTATATTTTAGACAGCCAGAGTTCATATCTACAGTTTCCAATTTTTAAAATACAGAGATCACAGAGAACAAAGAAAATCCCCTTGGGTGACCTCACATTCTGATGCATTAATGGTGAACAAAGCTATTCCCAGCTAGCAACAAGTTTGCAAGCACCAGCTTAGAAACAAGATGACATGCTCCACGTTAAGTGGAACTGAGGCACTAATTGGAACAAAATACCACTTTGCTTGAAGAAAAATCATAGGTTATAGTTGCATTACTCTTTTGAATCACCAGTCAGTCCCACCCTAATGAAAAGGGTGAGTTTTAGACCTCAATTGACTTCTGGGTACTATGCTGAGAAAGAAAGCATAGGAGCACAGTCCACCCACGGTGCACTTAAAGCAGTTCAGAGCTGACAGGCAATAAAAAAAATATTGTTCCTCTTCTCATTTAGAAGAACAAGAATAGCTGTAAGCAATTTTATTTCTGCATTTGATAAGTGAAAAATGACTCATTTTATTAGACAAAGACCATTTTAAATGTTGAAAAGGCTGTCACTATAATTTGCATATTTTGAAAATAAATTTGGTTCATCACAGAACGTTTAAGTATAGTGTTATGAGATATGTGAAAGCCTGAAGATATAAAAAATGGTTTACATCATATTACTTTTCAGTTTTGTGTTACATTAATGGTCATAAAAAGTGCACAATAAAAATATTATGTCGCTGTTCATGTATCTTTTGACATTTTGGAATATCAAGGTAGACATGATTGGAAGACCAAAACCAAATTGCTCTGCTTACACACAGCAATAAAGCAAAAAGAAATGGACCAAAAAGAAGAACTTGTTTTGAATTGTATGCCTCTTCCCTGCATTTACAAATGGATGTACCCATCAATACTGAAGCTGCAAATCAGTTTATCACACGTGACTCATAAAGTATATAAACAAATTACCTTGTAGTTCTGTTGTATTGCTAGTTCTGTGCCCCAAATCAAGGATGTAATGAAGATTTTACAGACTGTGATATTTTCCTCCAATGCACATACCATTATCTCACATAAACAAACACTTTTGATTAATGTATGTTGGTATTGCTGTGCAGCTGCTTTTCCTCCCTCTATCTTTTTCCCATTTGTGCCATCCAAAAAGAGTGAGTGTGGTGGAAGAAAATATGGTTATACACCCAAGCAGGTAACTACTCAGTGAGGTTGCCTGGATAGACGTAAATATATATGTAAAGTAAAATCTCAGGTTAGTTTTTAAAAAAACATATTGATACCATTAGAAACTCACAATAGAATTACAGCTTTGCTATGTACAGTCAAAATGAGAATATCCTCTATGTTGCCAGTTGTTTAATTGCAAAAGGTTTTTAATTAAAAAAGAGGAATACCATGGGAAAAAATTACAGACCTCTAGGAGTCAAAATAGGAGTCAGAAAACGATGATTTAGTTTTTAAGTCACTGCAATTCAGGACACAGTTCAATCAAGTTCACTGAGGACTTCTTTTGTGTAATTTTAAAGCCATCTAATTGAATCTCTCCATAAACCTCTTTTGTCTACAGTTTATTCAGGCTATGAACTCTCTGGGGAAAGAAGCAGGGGGGTTATGTGTATGAATGCTCCACCTAGCTCCAGGGCCTTGCAATGGCCACTTACACCTGAAAAATGAAGTTGTACGACCTTTGTGCTTCTCCCATCACTCACAACTGAGAGGGCCCCCCAGTGAACATCTGCAAAGCAAACTGATTATCCTTCTCCCCAGACCTTCCTTCCTTCAGATGCCTACGGATAAACTCCACAGCAGCTAGAAGTGGCGTGCTTGGAAACCAGTGTTATGCCAACCAGTATCATCTTGTGTTTTGCTTTACTCTCCCCACTATTGCTGTGTTTTCAGGAGTGGTTATTGTCTCTCTGTCCTGTGTTTTTACACTATGTACAACAAAGAGAGCCCTGATCGATGACTCGGGATTATGGCATTCCTGTGTTACTAAAAAACCCCACTTCCAACACACTGGCCTGGTAGTTCCTGGGGAACCCCCTCAGTCCATGTGGCACCTTGACAGTGATTTTGGTACATCATTTTTACTCATGAAAAATAACAGTACAGTTGAATCCTAAGTGACTTAGCTATTATAATTGTGTATTTTATAGTAAAATGTTATAATTTTTATACATTATATAGCAAAAAAATTATATTTCACATTTTATATAAAATTGGTAATAATAAGCACTGCAAGCGGAAGCCTTGAGCTACAGACTATTTGGTTGCTTTATTTCTCTGAGTTCTTCTTGGTCTGTGGTATCTTTACTTCTATCAAGTCCATCACTGAAACTTGGCTTAAAGTACAGCTATCTCCACTTCTTAGCAGGATGTGGATGGTAGAGAGGGAAACATAACCAGAAGTGTTACAACAGTTTTGCATTTCTTTTAATTTTACATTAAAAATTAAATTTAATTTTACGTAAAAATCATTTGAGTGTTATTTAACCTAGCTCACCAAAAGTTAAAATTAGTGTAAAAGCAAAAAGGGGAAAATGAGCACATCTAGAAATGAAAAAAAATATTAATTTGGATGAAAACAAACCTATGAACAAGGTCTGGAATTAAATTGCTTCATTTCTTGAAGCAAGGCTCACTTCCTCTTTTTCACATTTTGCATCATTATCATGTAATGAATCATTTTCACAGAATATTACTATCTCACATGGATTTTTTACATGCTAGGTGGTGCAGCATTCTAAGCTTTTCATTATGGAAAAAGAAAATGAGAATTAATAACATTAAGTAAAAATTTTACATTACAGAGAATAAACTTTTACAAACGTTAAGTAATTTTTTTATTATTTTTATTTTTATTTGGAAAGAGTTGCATGTATTATATCAGGCCAATGGCTCAGATGTTTGTAAAAGTCTATAAAGGAAACAGCAAAACTGCAATGCCCTGAGAGCAAACCCAGCATTTCCTGCTGAGATCTTGCTGATCTCAGTAACTTTGGGAACATTCTTGGCCTATCTAAGAAGTTGGAAAATAGGTAATGAATCAATGTGAGGTCCAATTTTCAAATGTGTGTAATTTCACATGTGCCCTCTTACATCCATTTTGTTATGTTTAAAACGTGCAAATTTATACACTGACATAGTGAGGTGGAACTCTGCATCTAACATATGCACAATAGCCAACATGTTAGGGGTTCTGTTCAGAAAAATTATCCCCTCATGACATTTAGAGAAAGTGCAGCAGATCTGAAAATAGTCACATCCAGATTTAGAGCACAAATGTCTGGTAGTTTAGGTTCTGTCAGTACAACTTCCATTTTAAAGGTTGGAAATGGAGAGAAGGCTTGTGATTGGCAGCAATTATTTGAGTAGTATAACAAGTAATTCTGATTTTTAATTCCAGTTCAGTAGGTAACAACTTACCTCGAAACATCTTGCGATCATGGCAGGTGGTAAGCAGATAATGAAAGAGTCTGTTTAGAGAGAGGTAAAATATTTTAATTCTGAGGAAGTGAACATTTCCTTGAGCTGAGAAGCAGTAAACTAGTCTTTTACTTTTAATAATAGTCCAGAGAACCACCCTGTGATATTAGAGGTTCAGTTTTGCATCAAAAGAAAATTGTGCTTTAAGCTATACCAAGAAGAGACCTGAATGGGGGTTTCCCACTACTCAATGTGAGTCTAGCTGTCAAGGCTCCCTTTTCCTTGCTTTCACACCAGAAAGCTTAGAGAAACTGCGCAAGTTCCTCTGCAAATGCATAGCCATCCTTTGTGCAGCCTTGCTCTGGGTATTTGAAGTTGTCAAGGACAGCTCAAAGCTCAGATGAAGTCACTAGCTGCCTAAGGCAGGACATTGCAGAAGGCAAGTGAGCCATAAGGACTCTGTCTTCTCAACCTGTGCCAGTTCCCCAGTGTTCCAGGATTGCTTTTACAGTTGTTGACAGAGAGGAAGCAGGTGGGTTGGGTTTTTTGTCTTTTTTCTCCCCCAAAAGAAAGTATTTTCTCTTCTTTCTCATTCCTCACCTTGACAGTAGGTTTACATCAAAGGAAAAAGTGAAAAGACAAAATATGTGCTATTCACAGTTAAATATCCAAAAACTTACAAATTACCAAATCCAATTTTGGATATCCAAGATAGAGTCTTAATCTATTATCAGCTCTCAACAGTTAAGCTGTTAAAATATCTGACTTGATCATAAAATATGGTATTTATATGCATATGTCCCAGATAAAGGACATACATATTAGGTTTTTTTTAAAATATGTGTAAGGTGCTTTTGAACCTCTAAGTTCCGTGGAAACTTCTCCATCAAATGACATCTCTTTTTGGATTAAACTTACCTTAATTAAATCAAGTTCTGTTAAGCAAAATTTGTTCACTATTGACCCAATTATCTAAATCATGTGTGCACTTACCTGCCCACATGTACTCTGGCAAATGCTATAATTATGCCAGTGAATCACAAATAGAATTTTCATTTTACCTTGCAAGCACCAGAAAGCAGTGGCTAAAGCATGACTTGATTATATAAAAGCTACCTTATTTCCAGGAATGACGACAAAGCTGGTAAAAGTGTCATTAAATATAGCTCTAAATAAGCCACTCTATTCAGCAGATAAACAACAAAAAAAAAATAATCAGAAAAATAGAGTGAAATAAAATAACAAAAGAAGAAAGACCTGAAAAAAAAAATCACTGAAGTATGATGTAAAATCTGGAAGACAAAGAAAGCCACCAATAAGCTGAAATTAAAAGCCTTCATAGGAAGGATTTTAAAGTGGGAAGACAAAACATATTACATAATATAATACTCAAAAGGCAGGAAACACACAGCTGTGATTCTTCTCCAACAGTTTTCTAACATACTTAGAGACCTGCATTTCCATACAGACTATACACATTAAGTCACTGAAAAGCCCCAGCTATTTCTTCCTGTGTTCATAGCAATTTACACTCAGCAGATTACCTCCAGATCCCTTTTCTGAAAGGCGCTTATTTCACATGCTCTGTGACTGGAGGATACAAACGATTTTTTTCTTTCAGATACATAACAACATGAAGCTTAGCTATGTTCTGCCTTCTGACAACTCTTCAAGGTGAGAAGGACATGAGAGCATTTGCAAAACTATTGAGACCTAGATGAGAGCGTCCTTGAGTTCTGCACAGCAGGACCCAAGAGATAACATCACAATTGGTTTGCTTTGGTTTACTTTGCCTTTTCTTTTTCTCTCTATTTTGAAAGAAATGTTAGAAAATGCTTCCTATATTTGCTTAGAAATTGATCAGTGAACTTCCAGCTACCGTGTATACATCTCCAGAGTGGCATCTTCATTTCTGAAGGCAGTTTTATTAAGAAAAATGTTTAAGCAAATACTTCATGGTAATTTTCTTAGGAGGTAAACATGTGCCTTCTGAAACAGATACTGGTGATCATGATAACTTCTAATCCACCTGATGTTTATTACGTTTCCAATTTTTTTTTTTATTATTTAAATTCACATCTTCTAACTATAAATTTCAAAAATATCTAGAAAAAAAACCATATTTGGATATAGCTTATGCTCTGATGCATGGGATTGAATTTGAGGTTCTGTTTCTTTTTAGATACTGATTCCCACATTTTAAATCATGATTAGAAGTTATTAGGAGGTGGGAGAGTTTGGTTTGGTTTTGGGGATTGTTTGTTTTGATTTTTGGTGTTTTTATACTATTAGGGGAAGAAGGTCCTATTATTTCTGGGACAAATCCTAGTCTGACTTTGATAAGAACACATAAGAACAAATGCAAAATCAGTTTCTAAAATTCAAAAAGACTGGAGCAGCAATTAACATGACTTTGTCAAGAACAAAGCTTCTTAAACCCATCTAAATGCCTCTATGGCAGGATAACAGGCCTTACAAACAGAGGAGATGCTGTAGGTGTTACACAGCTTGCTCTCTGGCACTGTTTCATGCGACATTTTCAAAGCAAGCTAGAGCAAATAAGTCTAGATGAAATTGCTGTTAGTTGGGTGCAAAAGAAAGAAAAAAATTACTTACAGAATATCAGTGGTTCACAGTAAAACTGTGATGAAGGTTGTATTAGGTTAGAGTGGTCTCTCCAGGATCTGGTACTATTCAGTACTATCAGGAGCCTATGGTGAAGGTAATAGGCTTATGAGATTGGAAGAAGATATGAAGCAGGAACAGACTGAAAATACGCTGAGGGGAAGATTATAACTCCAAACAAATTAGAAAAATGACCTAAAAAAGGAGGAAGCAAAAAATCATTAAAAATACATGCTTATGGGAATAAATCCAGCTTGCACAAATAAAGAATGGGAAAACTGACCTTAAAATGTAGTCGATCATGAATCATGACCTCAAAACAGTCGACAATCATGCAAAACATGCAGAATGTATAAATGGAAGCATAACAGGCAAGTAATGCATCTTCTTCAGTCCATACTGTTAAGTGTTCAATTGTAAGATCTTGCCCATTTTAGGGATCCACAGTTCAGGAAGGGCACAATCAATTGCAAACAATCCAGAGAATGATCAGAGATCTCAGAAACCTATTCCATGAGGAAAGGCTACTAGGAAGGCTAAAGAGAAATACGGTAACTGTCCCCAAATGCATAAATGGATATTACAAAGCAGAAAGGAATTACATAGAAGTAATAGGGTGAAATTGCAGCAAGAAATAACTAAATTAGATGCTTAGGAAAATTTTCTAGTGGTGAAAAATTTGGAACAGCAAAACACATACCCTGAGGAGTTATCTTCTACCACTGGAGACTTCTAAGGATACAAGCACCTGTTAAATTTTTTATGTATTTATACGTGCTTGTTCCACCATAAAAGGAGATTGCCTAGGTGACCGCTGAAAGGCACATCAGATCCTATTTTTGTTGGTTTCTTTAATTTTACAATTTGTTTTCAAATGGGAATAAAGGGAAGAACATAAAAGAAATGGGAAGCAAACATTAGATTTTTTTATTATTATTTACATAAAACCACTAATTTTCAACATTAATGTAAAATTTGAAGTTTTAAAAAAATATTGAAATTTATTTACCTGTTCATTAGCGCTACTGCAAAATTTCATATCCTTGTTAAGACTAGTTATTATTTTACTTTACTTTGTAAGAAACGTGATTTCCCTTCCCTCCACCATAGAAGAGACAGAATGCACTTGTATCTTAGTTTCATAAGAGGTAGCCATATCCTTCAGCAATAATCATCACCTGCATCATGCAAGCAACTCACCATCTTTACTTCCTTGCTTGCTTACTGGACCATTACTTAGGAATGTTTCTTTGTTACCATTATGTTCCAAGAATTTTCCACTTACCATGGTCAGAAACACAAGATTTGTACATTACAAAGCTCTAGATTATTCTTGTTTTGGAGAATTCCTTAAAATAATAGTAGAAATATTCCCTGGTTTCATATAGAGCAGACATTGTCCACGTTTGACCAGTAACATCAATTGACCAATTAACTCAGTAAAGGAAATATGAAGCAGATCAATTTCTAAACTTTTTCCTTAAGACACTATAATGTATTTAAAGCACAAATGGCTCTGAGTCTGAATTCTCAAATATCCCACATCTAAGTGATAATTGAGACATCAAACCTAAGTATTGCAAAAAAACCTCAAACTTTACATCTACTAATACATTCAAGGAACTGTGTTCCCTCTAACCCGCACAAAGCTTTTAAAGCCTAGGCCCTAACGTCACCTTGCTCCACAGAGGTATTTCGTCCAAAATGAAAATAGCATTGTGGCCAGATAAAAATATCTACATCCCTTACTAACTGTTTGAAATATACCTAAAGAATAGTGGTAACTAAGCTACTGACATATATACGTTTATTCTTAACACTATCATTATGGAAAGACTTGATTGCTAGGAATATAGCAGTCACATCTTACATTTCTGCATTGGTAAGTGCAAACCACTTATTCCTGCAGAACATCCTTTGCACACAAAATTGATAACACCATCTCTAGCAAGTGCTCAGCTTATGTTGGTAAAAGGACAACATATGAAAAGGTAACAGTGTTCTGTAGAATGTATTCTAAATAAAGATACATTACGTATTTTGTACATGCATCTTGGCTGCGATGCACTACCAGGGCAGGACATCCCCTCTAGTCAGTGCAGGCAAGGACAGAGTTCAGTCATTTCCATTGTATTGGACACAGAGAGAAATTAAAACAAAAAACAAACAAACAATCCCAAGCAAGCAAACAAACAAAACCAAAACAAACCAACAAACAAACAAAAAACCCAAACAAAACAAACAAACAAAAAAGCCCAACCAACCAAGCAAGTAAAAACACCAGAAATCCCCAACCCAACAAACTATGTCTTTTGAAAAGATCTCCAACCTCCTTCTATGCTGCACCTTTTGTTTATGCAGTTTGGAAGCGAAAAACTTTTGTTCCTGAAATAACCATTCTACATGCTATTTAAATGGAATCATATGGCTATACCATCTATGAATGTGGTGCAAGTAAAATATGCAAACTGGTATGAACAACTCTATATTATCACAGTGCTTTATTCTATATCAAGAAAATCATTTAGGCTTTAATTGCAGTATAAACTTGTCAGTCTTTACTCACTGACAATGATTTGCCTTAAAATCAATTATTCCCTTTTGTGTCTGGCCCAGACTCATTCAAGAAAGCACATTATAAGTAGACTATATCTGCATACTCTAAGATATTTCCACAAATACATAAAATCTTACTCCTTTCCTACCTTTGCTTAAGGAGTCTCCTGAAAACTGGTATATTCTACAGTGGGATTCTCCCCATTCTACTCTACAATTATTCTTCAGTTGCAGTAAGGTCATTTACTATAACATCATATTTCTATAAGGAAAACAATTTTGATTGTCTGTGCTAGGAAAATCCAACACTTGCTAAATGTAAAATGGATGTAAAACCCAACAGTGTTTTGTACTTTATGAATAAGAGGACGAAAAAACATTTTTATGATTGATTAAAAGTATCTATCCACAAACTATAAAAGATCATCTAAATGGAAAAAAAAAAAGTAGTTTAATCATTTTTTCTATTCAACAGTGAGAACAATACATATTAAAATTAAAATACGAAACTCTGATGATGATTACATTTAAAATGCTGCCAAATGTTCTAGGTTTTGGGTTTTTATTTCAAAATCTGGAGAGATTTTCCTTAAGGTCAAAACCAACGAAACATTTTATCATCACCTGATGTTAATTAATGGCTCTGTATTGACCTCAGTGAGCACAGATGCTTTGCAAGGTGCATTCTGTTAAAAGCTATTGATAGTCTAAACGCTTCATAGTAACTAGCTCTGTCTTCCTCCTCCTTGTATTTCTCATACCCTGAGCTAATTAGAACTATGAACAATTACTAGTAATTTAATGAAAAAGGCAATAATCTTCACCTTTACTGAAATTGCTTTGACTTGGTACGACACTTACATGTTCCAAGCTAATCCGTAAACTAAGCAATAAAGAGTACTAGATGTGAAGGAGGTTAAAATGTGAAATCCAGAGAGAAGATAATCACTGAAGGTGCAATCATTCACAGGAATGCAGAGTGGTGGTGGGAAGTTAAGATGAACTTATTAGCAGTGGTATTAATTTAACAGCTCAGGAAAAGCAATGTTTTGCTGACTCAAGATATTACTTTGTTGCTAATATTTAGCAGGCATTTAAGCAGGCAGAGAGCATCACGTCCTTCCTCGCCCTCGGAAGTACATCATGAAATAATTCTGTTTGCGTACAATCCCTGCAAAGCCCCCACCCTAAACCTAGACCGTTGTACATGGGCATGCACAGTCATCTATTCTGAGAAAAGAAGCGTAGGTTTTATGAAGAGGTTAATATTCCGTTTCCTGCTCTGTCTGTGACAAGTAAGTAAGCTACAAAGAGTTCATGCTGATGCATTTTTAGAGCACACCAAAAAGTACACAAGACCCTCCAGAATTCAATAGCCACACAACCCTGACATTACATGAAGAACTGGGTCTTCCGTCGTATTCTTTCATAATTTGTCATGATCTGTAATGCACAACAGCTCCCTCAAAAGTAGCTGAGATCTGCTTTTGCAAAATAGAAGAACAGTCAGAATCTCAGTATAATTAACCACTGTTTTCTACCAATTTAAGTCATCAAATTTGATATGCTTTTGAAATTCTCCAAATTTCCAGTCCCTAGAATCTTTGTTACTGTCCCACAGCAATCAGAAATCGCTGGAGCCAAACACTCACTGTTACTGTTCTGTATCTTGACTTGGATATATATCTGGAAAAGAAGGACTTGTATAACCTTGTAGTACTGCTACCAAGGCCACTGACAGGTGTCATTTCACACCCCTGCCTGTGACCATCTTCCCCATCTTTCTGCCAGTTACAAGTCTTGCAGCACAACTGATGGCATAAAAGCAGCACATCTCTTCCAATAGAGAGTTTAGCGCTTTGCTTAAGGCTACTGTTACCAGCAGCATCAGCTTAGTACTGCTCTTTAAACAGAAGCAGCTGAGGTACAAATATGTTTTGTTGACTTTGCAGTGATAGCAGTAACTTCAAGCAGGAAACTGGTAACCACGCATTGGTGAGGACAATGAAGTCTTAAACCACTGCAGGTGTTTCCTAAGAGATTGCAAGCTGAATCCTAACTGACCTATCAAGCTGTATCTAGCCTAAATTAAAACTGCCAGGAAGATGCCAATCCTCGAAGCCAGCTCACAAAGATCAACCTTCATGTATCCTGGTAAAGTGGTTTAGACTCTGACCCAAACAGGTTACATGCTAATAGCTGTTGGGAGCAGGTCCTGACACATTTTTAACTCTATTTATGCCCAAGTGCTTTTTCAGAGTGATGCATTCCAGTGTCTGGCAACCTTCCCAGGGAATAAATTAAAAGCATAGGTGTAGATATAGAAACCTTTTTGGTATTGCCAAAATCCAGCTTGTGAATGAAAGGGTTGGTGTTCAGAGTGTGTTAGGTGGGCAGTGTCATTTTCTTTTCCTCACATGATTAAGGTGTCAAGGTGCAAGAGATTTCTGACAGTTCCTTTCAAGAGAGACATGTTCATGGGTTGACTATAGCTATTTTTTTGGTTTGTTTTTTTTCAAATTACATTTTGATCCCCAGCTAGAATGAATCTCTGAAGCTGGTGCCCTGTGCCTATACTTCCACTCTTCAGCTTGTGAACATCTTACTGAAACCCACCTGTATTTATGTCAACATTGTTTCAAAACGATAGCCAGCTTTGGAAGCCAGGCAGCTGAACCAGATGCTCCAATGCAATTTCTGGAAATTGCAAGTGAGAAGTCAACACTTCAGAATCCTGATCGGGAAGGACTACTATTCAAATATGCCTTATCCAATCTCCAGAGCACATAGCACAAGGCTGCTCCAGGTTTGGAGTAGCTCAGGCATAGCCACATGGAGCTTCTTCAGCACATGCTGCATGTGCAGGTTTTTCCAAGTTCCCAAACAAGTTCCACAAACCGTGCTGAGCTCCCAGCTGCTGAAGCTAGATCATTGGCAGTCTCTGTCAGTGAACAGAAAGCCTATCTCGGGTATATAGAGATTAGACTAAAGCTTTGATTTCTGCCACCCCCCACACCCC